>CM050521.1:85956059-86231059 GCA_027563665.1 Antrozous pallidus
TGGTTGTGTTTGTAGAGTACCTTTAAGGAGATAATCAAGGTTAACTGAAATTATAGGGGTGGGGCCCTATTCTGATAGGACTGTTTTTATAAAAGGAAGAGACACCAGAACTCTCTCTCTCTCTCTCTCCCCTCCCCACCCCAGAGGAAAGGTCACGTGAGGATACACGCAGAGGGAGGCCATGTGCCAGCTGGAAGAGAGGCCTCATTAGGAATCGTATGTGATGGCAATTTCATCTGGACTTCTAGCCTTAAAAAAACATCGAGAAAATAAATTTTTATTACTTAAGCCAAATTTTTATTATTTAAACAAAATATCAGTCCATGATATTTTGTTAAAACAGCCCTAGCAGACTAATGAACCATTAATTATTACAGTGTGTGTGTGTGTGTGTGTGATTTTAATCATAAAGGGAGTGGATTTTTGTCAAATGATTTTTCTGCTTTATTTAGATAATTATATGTTTTTGTCCTTAATTTCATCGCTGAGTTGCATAATGTTAATTGATTTTCAGATGTTAAAGCAATCTTGCATTCCTTTATCCACTATGTACACCCAATATATATCTGTCTATGTCTATGTCTATGTCTATGTCTATGTCTATATCTATACCTACACCTATATCTATCTATCTATCTATCTATCTATCTATCTATCTCATATGCATGCTAAGTATATATACTTGGTGTGTACACACATGGGTTTTTACTCATTTAATATGTTGCTAGCTTTGGTTTGCTAGTATTTTTGAGGGGTTTTGCATCCATATTCTTAAGAGATATTTGGTCCCTTTTCTTTGGTGACCATAAGGATTTCACAGTCCACGGAGGTAGGAGCAAGGGCGGGTGGGAGTGCTCCCAGGCTCCCAGCCGACCGGAGAGACTTCCCCAGTGACAGGACCGTGCAGAGAGGGGACCCTGGTTTACGCTTACCCTGCACACTTCTGTGCAAAGTTCCCTCACCCGTTTCACCCAGGTGTAAGATTAACTCCTGAGCTGGGTAAAGAGGAAGCGCTAAGCCCTTAGCCGTGCCCGGCAGCAATGATCTGGATCGGGGAGGCTTCCAGCCTTTGTCGCTCTCTGGGTGAGGAGTGACCTGTGAGAAGCCTGTCACCCTGAGTTCGGCTGGCGTTGGGATCCAGGAGAGGCCAGATCCTTTTCCCGTCGCTCCGTTACCCCGAGCCGGAGAGCAAGGAGCGAGCTGCCAGGGCTGCCAACGTTTCTGAGACGGTAACTGCATGGCCTTCCTCACTCCGTTTCTTCCCAGCAGGCTGTGCGCTTCACACACACACACACACACACACACACACACACACACACGAAAGCATTACTAGACATGCATGTCTCTGTGTGTGCCTATGATTAGACATAACTACGTCTGGACATTCAATGAGAGTGACCAGGTGGCTCACAGAAACCTCGGGACAGCTTAGATCAGTGGTCGGCAAACCGCGACTCGGAGCCACATGCGACTCTTTGGCCCCCTGAGTGTGGCTCTTCCACAAAATACCACGTACCCTAATCAAGTTAATAACAACGTACCTACCTATATCGTTTAAGTTTAAAAAAATGTGGCTCTCCAACGAAATGTCAATCGTTGTTCTGTTGATATTTGGCTCTGTGGACTGATGAGCTTGCCGACCATGGGCTTAGCTCTACGGTAGACATTGCTCTCCTGGGTTAAAACATGCAGGAGCACCTGGCAATCAGCTTCTCATCTTCGGTCCCTTATTTCTTATCATCATCCCGGCTCTGACATAGAGCTGAGCTCTGACATCTGAACCTTTCATTGGCGTCTCACCAGCTGCGGGCATGCTCACAGCTGGCACTGGGCGGGAGCTGGGGGAAGGGGCTTCAGCAGCAACCGCCCCCCCCAACCCCGGCCTGGAGCTCAGGGCCCCACAGCCACACCTTCCCCACGTCCCTCCGGGCGCCTCCCGCACCCCATCTCCCTTCCATTTCCTGCCGGCTGGCGATTGCCCAGTGCCCGCCACTGTTGCCCCACTTCCTCTCTGGAGCGGCTCCTCGCCCCTTTCCCAATCTTCCGTGACGCGTCAGATGCTCCACAGGAAGTCGCCCCCGTCACGCCCTCGCTCTGCGCTCCTCCACCTGGAAACGAGGTGGGCTTTGCAGGAGGGGCCCCATCCTCAGCCACGTGGGGAGGCAGAGAGGGGAGCCTCGGGGGCTCGGTCTGCAGGCGGGACACGTCGACGGGGCTGGGGGAAGCCACGGGCTGGGCACCCTGTCTGGGGAGGAGGAGGCTGGACAGAGTGTCCGGGGGCCCGTCTCAGTCAGGCTCCCGGAGAGCTGTCACTCTGAGAGTGGCAGGAGGTGGCCAGCTCCCGGGGGTAGGGGAAGTACAGACCACGAGCACACAGGATGTCGGGGGGATGGAAACATCTGGAAGATGTGTTTCCTGAGCCAAGGTTCTCGCCACGGGGTGGGGGGGTTCCAGGCCAGATTCCAGCCCAGGGTTGGAGGATGGAGAGCGAGGGGGACCCACAGCCGTGTCCACAGGCCGGAGGGGAGTGAGGCTGGAGCCCCGTCGGCGGGCGTGGGGAGCAGCGGGTGCAACATTGGGGGTCGCGGTGAGAACCGGTCAGGAGCCGAGGCCAAGACAGGGGTGCGGGGTTGGGCGCAGGCGGCTGTTTGATTGAAGTTGGAGCAGGTGGCGGGAAGGGCACAGGGTGATGAGTTAGAGCCTCCAGGAAACCAGGCCCGGTCCCCGGGCTCCACCACTCAGGCACCGGGGAAGCTCCCGCGTCCAGGCACAGCCTCGAACACCGCGGGGTGGAGAGGACCGGCCATCCCAGCGTCACCCAGCGACCCCGACCCCGGAAACCAGGGCATCGATGCAACTCACAGCATGGCTCTCACCGCACACAGGGGCCAGTCCTGCCAGCGCCGCCCACAACATCCACGCCACTCACGCTGTCCACGCCGTCCACGCTGTCCACGCCGCTCACACCATCCACGCCGCTCACGCAGTCCACGCTGTCCATGCTGCTCACGCCACCCACGCCATCCACGCTGTCCACGCCGTCCACGCTTTCCACGCTGCTCACGCTGTCCACGCCGCCCACGCCATCCACGCCGCTCACGCCGTCCACGCTGTCCACGCCATCCACACCATCCACGCTGTCCACGCTGTCCATGCCACTCACGCCGTCCACGCCCGCCCACAGTGCTGCCGGGGCCGCTCCCGCCTCAGGAGCGTCGGGGTGACCGGGGACAGTTTCGGGAACTGTTCCTGTAACTTGAACGCTAATGTCCCCTCCACCCCCACTCCTTTTAAAAAATAAAATTTAATACACACAGACACACACACACACACTCCCATTCATTCGCACCTTTTTTTATTATCCGCTACTCTCCAACATGTTTAAGTATGTTTACGTTATTGCCACCACGAAGTGCTAGTCACAGGCTGTAACAGTGGGGCAGTAAGGATTATTTATCTTCCCCATAAATTCTTAACTTTCAGGATGCTCTTTAATTTTATTTAAAAAAGATAAAATTTATTGACTTCAGAGAGGAAGAGAGAGGGAGAAAGAGAAAGAAAGAGATAGAAACATCCATGATGAGAGAGAATCACGGACCGGCTGCCTCCTGCACACCCCACACGGGCTCGAGCCCACAACCCCGGCCTGTGTCCTGACTGGGAATCGAACCCTGACCTCCTGGTTCCTAGGTCGATGCTCAACCCCTGAGTCACACCGGCCGCCCCCCCCCCCCCACTCCCTCTCCCCCATACTGGGCAGTTAACGAGCAGCCACTCAGCGCCACCCCGCCCCGTGCTTCCTTTGTCTAAACCGTCTTGCCTGTACCAGTCGGGGTCTCGCTCTCTCGCTGTGAGTAGGGGACGCCCCATCTCACAGCAGCCATTACAGATGGTCGTGCATCAGGTGACAATTTGGTCACTTGAACCTGGAGGCTCAGCCCGAGTGTGCGTGCTGTCGCTTTAACTCCGGCCAGCATCCCGAGAGAGTGGCCCCAGGCGTGGACCAGGGAGATAGAGAGACCGAGGGGGATGGAACCTGGGCCTCCAGCACAGTCCGGCCTCGGCCGTCTGAGGAGCGGGGGATGGAGAGATGGAGGAAGGTACAGCCCCACGTCCGTTCGAGGTGCCCCATCTCCCGACCTTCCCGGTTTCGTGAGCTCTCGCCTGCACGTGCCCTGCTCTGTGATCCTCTGACACGCTGGCCACGGGGCGTCCCTCTGACCGGCCCTTCCGACCGACCGCCACCCCCCCCCCCCCGCCGTGGGTGCTGAGATCTGACCCTGAAGAGCCCCTGGGCGCCCCCAGGAAGGCAGACCCACCCCTGCGCGGCCCACTCTGTCCGAGGTCGGGCGGCTGCATTTCTAAGGAGCCCCAGGTGACACCAGCCCTGTGGCCGGGTTTGAGTGACAGGCTCAGGTGGCAGCGGCAGCTTCACCCGTGGGCAAACCCCTCGCAGCAGCCTGCGTGTCCCTGGACCACGCCTTCTCCCCAGGCTCCGTGAGGACGGAGGTCGTGGATGCCCGCGCCTTCGCCGGACTCCTGCCCTCCCACGGGCCCTTCCCCTTGCCCACCGGAGCCCCTCTGCCAGCCAGGCCCTGGCCTCCCTATCAGGGGACCCCGCCAGCAGGTGTTGCTGCAGCGCGGGCTCCCAGCGGTGGCCCAGGGACCGCAGCCCCACACCTGTCTTCCTGGGCCCGGGTTCGGCACACCTGGCATGAACCTGCACCCCGGGACACTGCGGGACACCGCCCCCCAACAGGCTACCGACCGGAGCGGGGGGGGGGGTGTCTTGCTTCTGTGCTGAGTGGGGCTGGTTCACTCTTGGGGCTCGTTCCCTCCTGTGAGCTGCGTCTGAAGATCACGCCGAATGCCAAATCCAGCCGGCGTGGCTCCGAGGACCCAGGAGGTCAGGGTCCGATTCCCGGTCGGGGCACAGGCCCAGGTTGCGGGCTCCATCCCCAGTGCGGGGCGTGCAGGAGGCAGCCGATCCATGGTTCCCTCTCACTATGGATGTCTCCCTCCCTCCCTCTCTGAGATCAATAAAAATGTATATACCCTGTTTCTCCGAAAATAAGGCAGTGTTTCATTTTAATGTTTGCTCCCAAAGATGCGCTAGATCTTTTTTTTGGGGGGGGGGGGGATGCCTTATATGACGGCGAGTAGGTCTTATTTTCGGGGATGTCTTACTTTGGGGGAAATAGGGTAACAAAGACCACTCCGCCTTTGCCTTCCTCCACGTGGGACGGGCACTCAGACCGTGGAGTCAGCCGAGCCCGGGCCCAGGTTTCCGGGCTGCGAGGGGGGACGCCGGCCGCTCCCCGGGGGAGAAGGGAATTGCGAGCCGCCCACAATTACCAGCACCGGCAAGAAGGATGTCGTCTCCGCTGGAAATGGCTGCCCTTGGGCAACAGGAAGAGGCGCCGTCCCATTCGGCGTCGGAAGCGGTAATGAAATCGCAGGGAGGCGGCGCAATCAGTGGGTTTGCATCATTTCCACGGCCCCGCGCTCCTCGGCCGACCGCATCCCGAGGTCAGCGGAGACGATTCCGCCGTCATTAGCGTCCCTGCAGACCCGAGGTCGCCCGAGACGCAGGGCGGCTGAGGGCCAAGCGGGGAAGGGGGGGTCGGCAGTTCTGAGATGCCGGCGCGGGCGCGGGTCACGGAGAGTCACTGTGCCTGGGTCTCAGCCCACGGAGGCCTCGGCTCAGTGCCGTGTGACCCCCCCACCCCAACACCCCCGGACGCCTTTTCACCGCATCCCCGGCCCGCACCCAGGGCGCGCCAGGCTTTGGGGGGGCCGGGTCCTCGGGGAGAAATGGGGCCTAGAGCACATTCCCCAGCGTGTGGGACAGGAGCTCGCTCCCAGGACCAGGCATGGCCTGCGGGTCCCACCAGGTCTCCGTCCCAGCGGCCACGGCGGCGGGAGCCACGGGAGCAGAGGCCGCTGGCCTCCTCCTTCTGTGGCCCCAGAACACAGACAGGGCTGCGAGAGGGAGCCCGGGGGGGCAAGTCGGTGCCCACGCTGGCCAGAGGCTCCTGACCCCGTGGGGTGGGTGGTGCCTGCGAACGCTGACTCGGCCTCTCTCGCCCTGGCCCGCCCTCTGCCCGCAGGCTGCTCCGAGGTGGGGTGCGCACGGGGAGGTCCTGCCCTGGCCCCCTGAGCAGCCCGGGAGACCTGGCTGTGTGACATCGCCCACGCTCAGCCCGTGGGCGCTCCTGGCCTGTTCCTGGGACAGCCGTGACCCGCCCAGTGACACGCACAGAGGTTAAAGGGTCCTCAGGGCATGAGGAAATGGTGGCGGGCAGCGCCCCTGCCCCCCCCCCCCCCACCAGCAAAACCCCCAGCACAGTGGGTCGGCAAACTCATTCGTCTGCAGAGCCAAATACCAACAGGACAGCGATGAACGTGTCTTTGGAGAGCCACATGGTTTAAACGTAAATTTCTCCGAACGCCACTTCTTCAACACAGACTGGCCCAGGCCGTGGTGTTTTGTGGAAGAGCCACACTCCAGGGGCCAGAGAGATGCACGTGGCTCGCGCAGTTTGCCGACCTCGGGCCCAGATGGAGCTTGGGCCTGGGGGTCTGGGATGGAGCCGTGGAGGGAGGGGCAGGTTGGGCCCAGGGGGAGGGGCTTGCTCGGTGCCACTCAGAACATGGGGCGGAGCCAGGAGAGTACCAGGGGCGGGGTGTGGGGCCTCTCTCCTGGTGCCTTAAAGGCCGAGAGCGGGGCTCTGGGAAAGGCAGGCCTGGACTGGGGTCTGCAGGAATGGCTGAAGGTCAGGAGAGAGTTGGTAACGGAGTTTTCACAGGCTCTTCTCCCACCCCCCCTCCCACCTCGCCGGAAGCCTATCTTCTATACTAATAAAAGAGTAGTATACTAATTAGACCAGGCATCTTCTGGACATCCTTCCGGACATCCAAGGAGTGGGTGTGGGTGTGTGAGTGTGTGTCGCTCAGGTCCATGATCATGCACACATGGAAAAAGCCACCGTAGTGGGGGCCAAGGCAGAGGCGGTTAGGGGCGACCAGGCCAGCTGGGGAGGGCAGTTAGGGGCAACCAGGAAGGCAGAAGGGTGAGCAGTTAGGAGCCAGCAGTCCCAGATTATGAGAGGGATGTCTGACTGCTAGTTTAGGGATCAGGCCATCCCCTGAAGGGTCCCAGAATGAATAAGGTGCAGGCTGGGCTGAGGGGACCCCAACCCCCCCCCCCCATGCATGAATTTCGTGCACCGGGCCTCTAGTTGTTTTAATAATAGAGAGCGGTGGACAGGGAGTTCGGAGGGCTGGTCAACCTTGACTGCTCTGAGGGGTCAGAGCTGGTGACTGAGATGTTGGTGGTTGAAGCAGCCCCACCTGTTAGTCCTGAGAAGATCTACTGATTGGCTATTGGAATTTCCTGCCTGGGGGATAAGGCTGTATGTTATGATCTTAATCTCAATAAAAGGGACGGTAAAGCCAGAGCGAATAGTAGTTTTCCCACTAGAGTTGGACTACTGCCTGGCCCCATTTCCCAAATTAATGTTTTTCTGAGTCTCTTTATTCATTTGTGTGCGGCCTCCTCCAGAAACCCGAACCCTGAACCAGAGACTCTGAATCTTGGGGACATGAAAGGGGATCCCACACTCCTCTCCTCGCCGCCCTCTCTGTCACACGCACACACCTGCCGCCTCTCGCTCTTCCCCCTTCTCCTCTCCGGTCCACATCCCGGCTCCTAACCAATGGCGTGCGGAGGCAGCACCCTGCACCCCTGCGGCGGAGGCAGGGCGAGCAGGGACAGCCTCAGACGGGGACGAGTTCACCGGGACGACCCAGGAGGCTGAGGGGAGAGGACGCCCTGTGACCCCCAGCACACAGCTGGGAACCTAGGTCCCGGGCAGCCTCACTGCTCGACATGCAGGACCCCGAGTCCTGTCTTCTCCCCTGAGGCACAGGACACAGGCCACGAGGAGGCGAGGTGGCCCCCTGCTGGGCCCCGCTGTTCACTCCCCACGCTGTCCTATCAGGAGAGATTCTGGCTTCGGCCCCCATCCCCATCCCCATCCCCATCCCCATCCCCATCCTTATCCCCATCCCCATCCTTATCCCCATCCCCATCCCCATCCCCATCCCCAGCGGCAGCTCCTACTGTGCGCCAGGCCAAGCGGTCCCTCCCAGACCCAGTGCTGCTCCCTGTGTTACAGCTGGGGAAACTGAGGCCCCTCCTAGGAAGCAGTATCCCACGTCCCACCCAGCCCTGCGAGCTGAGGTCAGACTCCTAACCTCTAACCTGTGGGTGTCTGCTGGGGGGACCTCGGGCAGCGGGGGAGGAGGCACGGTGATGGGGTGGGGGCAGGGACAGCGCAGTGCGGTCAGACAGGAGCCCAGGTCCCCCAGTGCCCTGGGCGGAGCAGGGGCCGGGTGAGGTCAGCCAGGCTCTTGGGGCCGGCAGCTGGGCCGGGCCCTCGCTGTGTGCACAGGCCTGGGCCGGCCCCTTGTTGGCTATGGACGCGGGCGAGGGCGCTGGCCTGTGCACGCTGAGCTGTGGCCTGGGCCCACCGGGAGTGGGGAGCGGGAGTGGGGAGGGGAGTGGGGAGCGGGGAGCCGCCGGTGCTGGGGGCGGCTGGCAGGAAACGGAGGCAGCAGGGAAGGCCGGCTCCAGCGGCGGTTCCCCGGCAGCCGAGGGGCGGATGTGGTTTCTCACTGGAGGCCCGGTACGGTGCCTCCCGCCCTGCACGCTGATGGGAGATAACAGCCCGGAGCAGGGAGGGGTGCCCGGCACAGACCCCGGTTCCTGCACCACCGCCGGTGGCAACTGGTGCCCCTGCCCCTGCCCCTGCCGCCTCCCCTGGGCCCCGGTCTGAGGCTGCCCAGTGACCACAGTCCTCCCGCCCCGTCTTCCCCAATATGAGGACCCAGCTCCGTGTGGGTCAGAGCTGGGTATGTCAGGGCCGTGTGTGTGAGAGCCGTGTGTGTGAGAGCCGTGTGTGTGAGAGCCGTGTGGGTCAGGGCCGTGTGGGTCAGAGCCATAACCGGGTGTGGCACCCACACAGCCTGAAGGGCACTGGTGCCTGGGCAGGAGCCATGGGCCAGGGAGAGGAGAGAGGAGAGCGGGCTGGGCGGAGAGGGAGGGTGACCTGGGAGGGAGGGGGCCCTGGGAGGGAGGGGGCCCTGGAGTGGGGCAGGTACTGGGCCTGGGGCTGGGAATCTGCCCGTGACAGGGCCCTGCCTCCCGGCCTGGTCTCAGCTTCCCCCCTGGAAATGGCTGGGCTGGTGGGGACGGGCGGGCACCCCGGTGTCTGGAAACGGGCTGGCGGGGGCGGGCGGGCACCTCGGTCTCGGGCTCAGAAGGAGCTGAGGTGCGTGTTTCAGGGCCTCTGTGCTGGGCGGCGGCTCCCGGGCGGCCTCGCCCCCGGAGGCTCTGGGCAGCCTCTCGCAGGTGGTCCCCTGGCGAACTGACGACAGGACGAGGCGAGCCAGGCGCCTCGGGAGGAGAGGGGAAGGGGGCCGCTCTGAGCGTGGCGGCAGGGGCCGGGGCCTCCGTCCCCACCCCGACCGGGCAGCCGCGCCCGCTGTCCGAGCTCCACGTTGTGTCCAGGAGACGGAGAGGAGGAGTGAGGGCGACCACGTTCCGTCGCTCCGCCCGCCTCCGGTGAGGCCCCCCTCGCTCAGCGCCAGCTCACGGGGAAGGACGGACGGCGTGGACTGGGCCTTTCCAACCTGGGGACACTGAGGCACGCGGTGGCCTGGCTGCTCCAGCCTGCACAGAGCGGCGGTCCGGGAGAAGCCGAGCTCCCAGGCCCAGGTGCCGCCCACCAGGAGGGGTGGGGGAGCCGAGGCCAGCCCCCCGCGGGCCCCCCCGCCCCCCAGTCTCTGGCTGGGCGCAGGGCTCTTGGGTACGAGGACCCGGACAGCGGCCGAGGCCCAGGCACTGGGGGAAGCCACGTCCTCTGCCTCGAGCTGGGGACGCAGCATCGCACAGAAGGAGGGGGCTGGGCGGTGCTCGGCGGGGTCCCCCACTCTCCAACGGGCAACTACCGGCCGTGGGCGGATTCGGAAAAACAGCCCTTTGTCCATCCCACGGCCGCTGACCCACGACAGAGCGGCTGGGCAGGCGGGGAGGGGGTACCGGGGGCCGTCCCCCATAGATCAGAGGGACAGGCGGGCGGACGGACAGACAGACGGACGGACAGACAGACGGACAGACTGGCCCCAGCCCACACGTTCTGTGTGACCTTGGGCGAGTCACCCCGTTCCCCGGGGGGCTGAGCTGCTGGCCCGCCTCTGGCGGCCTCTTCGTGCTGAAAAGATGGGGGACCTGAGGCCGCCCCCTCGGAAGCAGGCTCCCGGGGTCCCGCGTCGGAAACCTGCCTTCCCCGAGGCCTTTGCCGGCAGGGAGGCCGGAGCCGGCAGGCGCAGGAGGCGGTGCTTTCCCACACAGGGTGCCGCAGGGAACACCCGGGGACGAGGTCTCGCCTGGCACAGGCCCCAGCCACCCCGTTTCTCTGCTTCTCTCACAGCGTGTGGCCGAGGCCAGCACATCTGGGGGCCCCTCCACGGATGACAGCGTGGCGGGAACACACCCAGGCGGTCAACCCCCTAACCCCCCCCCCCCCCCAAGCAAGGACGGGGCTGCACAGGCTCCGATCAGGGACCCGCCACCGCCCCCTCCCCAGAGGGTCTGTGTGGAAGCAGCGGGCGGTGCTCAGGGGACAGGGAAGAAGACGGGTGTCGAGCAGGGCGGTCCCGGGGTCCCCTGGCGGGTCCCTGAGCTAGGCGACCTCTGGCAGCGGCCCCGGTGAGGCAGAGAGCACCCGGCTGCCTGAGCACCTTCTGTCTGTCCCGGGGCGGGCACCCCTCCCTGCCCCTCGTCTCATCACACACCCCACAGCCCTCAGCCTCCCCAGGGAGGGCCCCCAAAAGCCACCTCCCAGCCAGCCCGGCTCAGGGCGGAGCATCGGCCGGGGATCGGGGAGCTCAGGGTTCGATGCCCGGCCCCGGTGTGGGGCGTGCAGGAGGCAGCTGGTCCGTGATTCTCTCTCATCCTGGACGCTTCTCTCTCGCTCCCTCTCGCTCCCTCTCTGAGGTGGATGAAAACGTTAAAAGAGAAAAGGAGACAGAGGCGCCCGGGGCGGGGAGCAGCCCGGCGATGGGGTTGGTGCCCGGGGCGCGGGGCAGCGGGGACTGGCTGCAGCGGGCCTCACAGGGGGCGTTCTGCGCTCACCCCGGCCACAGGGGCGTGGCCTCCCTCTGCCCAAAACCTCAGCTGCTGCCAAAGGTCTCCGATGACGTCACAGGCCCTCCCCAGCTCACCTCCCGTCGATGTCACCGCTGATTTCAGTGGCATTTCGCCCAGTTCCCCTCCCGCGGCTCCCACCAGACACCCTGATCTGGCAGGCCCCCCCGGCTCCCCCTTCACTCACACAGCCCCCTGTGTCCTGTCCACCCCCAGGGCTCCCCCTTCACTCACACAGCCCCGTTCTGCCCTGTCCACCCCCAGAGCTCCCCCTTCACTCACACAGCCCCCTGTGTCCTGTCCACCCCCAGGGGGCCCCCTTCACTCACACAGCCCCCCTGTGCCCTGTCCACCCCCAGAGCTCCCCCTTCACTCACACAGCCCCCCTCTGCCCTGTCCACCACCAGGGCTCCCCCTTCACTTACACAGCCCCCCTGTGCCCTGTCTCCCACCCCAGAGTTCCCCCTTCACTCACACAGCCCCCCTGTGCCCTGTCCACCCCCAGAGCTCCCCCTTCACTCACACAGCCCCCCCGTGCCCCGACTGCGGACCGGGTCCCATGCCCGCGGCAGTGTGCCTGCTCCCTCACGCCCGGTTTTGTGTGTTTTTTTCCAAATCCTCACGGGAGGACGCGTTTCATTGATTTCTAGAGTTAGATGACGGGGGGTGGAGAGAGAGAGAGAGAGAGAGAGAGAGAGAGAGAGAGAGAGAGAGAGAGAGAGAGAGAAAGAGAGAGAGAGAGAGAAACACTATGTGGGAAACAGCGATGGGTTGCCTCCCATTCGCTCCCTGACTAGGAATCAGACCCTCAGACCTCTGCTCTCCCAGTCCCGTCCCCGCCGCACCCTCACCCTCACCCTCACCCTCACGCTCACTCTCACCCTCACCCTCACCCTCACCCTCACCCTCACCCTCACTCTCACCTGCCCCATCTCCCAGCGCCGGGGAGGGCGGCGTGCAGGCCTTGAGGCTGTCGGACTGAGCCCCCGCCCCTCCTTCTCAGAGGGAGCCCACCCCCGGGCCCAGCACTCCTCCTGGACCTGCTCCTCCCCACGGCGGGAGCTGGGCCTCGCTGCCGTCCCACTGCTGGGACCGGGTCCTCCTCCCTCTCAGCTCCTCCCTGACCACCGAGGCCACCACCTGTCCCCAACCTCACTTCACCTCTGCCCCGCAGCCCTGCCGCTGCACCCCGAGTTCCCTTTCGGGAGCCCCCAGTGCTCACACCCGTGTCCCCACGGTCCCCCAGTGCTCACACCCGTGTCCCCAGCCCCTCCCCCAGTGCTCACACCCATGACCCCAGACCCCTCCAGTGCTCACACCCGTGTCCCCAGGCTCCCCCAGTGCTCACACCCGTGTCCCCAGGGCCCCCCAGTGCTCACACCCATGACCCCAGACCCCCCCAGTGCTCACACCCGTGTCCCCAGGGCCCCCCAGTGCTCACACCCGTGTCCCCAGCCTCCCCCAGTGCTCACACCCGTGTCCCCAGCCCCTCCCCCAGTGCTCACACCCGTGTCCTCACGGCCCCCCAGTGCTCACACCCGTGTCCCCAGCCCCCCCCCAGTGCTCACACCCGTGTCCCCAGCCTCCCCCAGTGCTCACACCCATGACCCCAGACCCCTCCAGTGCTCACACCCGTGTCCCCAGCCCCTCCCCCCAGTGCTCACACCCGTGTCCCCAGGGCCCCCCAGTGCTCACACCCGTGTCCCCACGGTCCCCCAGTGCTCACACCCGTGTCCCCAGGCTCCCCCAGTGCTCACACCCGTGTCCCCACGGTCCCCCAGTGCTCACACCCGTGTCCCCAGGCTCCCCCAGTGCTCACACCCGTGTCCCCAGGCTCCCCCAGTGCTCACACCCATGACCCCAGACCCCTCCAGTGCTCACACCCGTGTCCCCAGGCTCCCCCAGTGCTCACACCCGTGTCCCCACGGTCCCCCCAGTGCTCACACCCGTGTCCCCAGACCCCTCCAGTGCTCACACCCGTGTCCCCAGGCTCCCCCAGTGCTCACACCCGTGTCCCCAGACCCCTCCAGTGCTCACACCCGTGTCCCCAGGCTCCCCCAGTGCTCACACCCGTGTCCCCAGACCCCTCCAGTGCTCACACCCGTGTCCCCAGGCTCCCCCAGTGCTCACACCCGTGTCCCCAGGCTCCCCCAGTGCTCACACCCATGACCCCAGGCTCCCCCAGTGCTCACACCCGTGTCCCCACGGTCCCCCCCCCCAGTGCTCACATCCATGACCCCAGACCCCTCCAGTGCTCACACCCGTGTCCCCAGGCTCCCCCAGTGCTCACACCCGTGTCCCCACGGTCCCCCAGTGCTCACACACCCATGTCCCTAGGCCCCCCCAGTGCTCAGACCCCCAGGGTGCAGGTGAGTTGCAGGTGTGATGTAGGGAGATGGCCCAGCCGTCTGCCCAGGGGTCCCCCGGTGCTCAGAGCGGCCCCGCATTCTGAGTGAGGGACAGGGTTGATGTGAACAACTACATGGTCCATTTCCAACGCTGCCCCTGAGGGCCCTGGGCCTCGGACCTGCTCCTTCTGCACGAGGGCGTCCCCCGCACGTCACGTCCTCGGGCTGCGTCTCCTCTCAGCCGAGTGGGGACACCGTGGCCGAGAGGACTCAGCGGCACCGAGCCCCCTGTCCCCCCCATCAGGCCGGCCTGTACTGAGCGCCCCGCCCTGTACGTGAGTCCCCAGACAGACGGGGCACCGAGGAATAGGCATGAACGCGCGTGTCCCACAGCTCCCAGAGCTGACCGCCTGGTCCAGAGCAGACGGAGCTGGGCCCCCGCCCTCCTCCCGCCTCCTCCCGCCCTCCTCCACTCCCCCTGCACCTGGGCCTGTGGCGGCCTTTGCCTGAGAGCCTCACCAGCCCCCCACTGGGAGGGTGAGTCCCAGGTGGCTGCAAACAGCTCAGTGTCCCCCCTCTTGGGAGAGAACCTGGCCCTCTCCCTGCCGCCCCCTCCCCGCCAGGCGGCACGGCTCCCTGTGACCTGGGCAGGGTGCCCGGGTGGGGCTGAGGGCAGCTCCCCGCAGAGCCGGGCCTGCCTGGCTCCTGCGAGGAAACCCTCATGTCCCCGGAGGTTGGTGCCGTCCCCGCTGTCCCCGTTTTAGGGAAGAAGCCTTAGTTCAGAGCTCGAGGGAGGGATGTTCTCCCCCAACTTCCTCTCCGCACTCCCACTTCAGCCCAGACAGCTCTGTCCACCTGGTGGCTCCAGTGACACCACCCGGCCTCTGGCTGCTGGGATGCCTGCCCAAGGAGGGGAGCCGCAGCCTCAGCCCCTGGGCCCGGTCAGAGCGGGAGGAGGGGGCAGGCAGGGGTCAGAGCAGGAGGTGAGGGTGGGCAGGGGTCAGGGGTCAGAGCGGGAGTGAGGGTGGGCCCGGGTCAGGGGTCAGAGCGGGAGTGAGGGTGGGCCCGGGTCAGGGGTCAGAGCGGGAGTGAGGGTGGGTCTGGGGTCAGGGGTCAGAGCGGGAGTGAGGGTGGGCCCGGGTCAGGGGTCAGAGCGGGAGTGAGGGTGGGCCCGGGTCGGGGGTCAGAGCAGGAAGCGGCGTGCAGGGCGGAGCACCCAGAGGGCAGCCCCAGGGAGCCGGCCGGCCGTGACTGACAGCTCACCGACACAAAGCGGCCCCCGGGGCGCAGCTGCCTGGGACCCGCGCCCGCCGAGACCCCGTTCCAGAAACACCGCCTCCTGTCTGCTCAGCGGTGCGTGGCCCCGGACTCGGGCCTCATGCGCGGAGCCCAGATGGACCGTCTGCAGGAGCCGCAGCTGCGGTCACACCACGTCTGCAAAGACCAGGCCACGGGTCCGCCATTGCCCCGCCCGCCGACCAGCTTCCCTCCACGCCGTGCCCGGCTCCTGAGCACAACCAGGGGCTGGACACGCCCGTGCCTCCCGCTCGCACACGCACTGCCTCTCCATCCGAAGGGGGCTGAGTCCGGCCTGGCGTCGAGGCGACGGGCAGCTCACTGGAGCGCCCCAGGCTGCCGGGCCGGGCGGCCGAGGGCTCCGGGTGGGAGAGGTGAGGGGCAGGCGGGAATATGGCCGAGCCTCTGGGAGGGCCTGGTGCCCACAGGTCTGGGCGGGGCCCTGCGCTGCCATCGATGGGCTTAGGGGTCGCCCCTGCAGGCCACGCAGCGGACTCGTTCGTCCATTCATTTGTTCATTCATTCGTTCATTCATTCATTCGTCCATTCATTTGTTCATTCATTCATTTGTCCGTTTGTTCATTCATTTGTTCATTCATTCATTCGTTCGTTTGTGCATTCATTCATTTATTCATTTGTTCATTCATTCATTCATTCATTCATTTGTTCGTTTATTCATTCATTCATTTGTTCATTCATTCGTTTGTTCATTTGTTCATTCATTCATTTGTTCGTTTGTTCATTCATTCATTCATTCATTCGTTCATTCATTCGCTCATCTGTTCGTTCATTCATTCATTCATTCGTCCATTCATTTGTTCATTCATTCATTTGTCCGTTTGTTCATTCATTTGTTCATTCATTCGTTCATTCATTCATTCATTCGTTCGTGCATTCATTTGTTCGTTCATTCATTCATTCATTCGTTCATTCATTCATTCATTCGTTCGTGCATTCATTTGTTCGTTCATTCATTTATTCATTCGTTCATTCATTCATTCGTCCATTCATTTGTTCATTCATTCATTTGTCTGTTTGTTCATTCGTTTATTCATTCATTCGTCCATTCATTCATTCATTTGTTCATTTGTTTGTTCATTCATTCGTTCATTCATTCATTCCCTCCCTCACAGGCAGTCACTGAACCTCCTCCGCAAGCAGGACATGCAGGCCGGGGGCGGGACCAGCTGGGTGACAGAGCCTCGGGTGCCGTGTGATTGCTGGGGACCGTCGCACATGGAGCTCACTGAGGTGGTGGGGGAGAAGGGTACTGGCCTGGGCACAGCCAGTTTCCGGAAAAGGGGCCTCGGTGAGAGGCGGGGTGGGGTGGATATGGGGGTGTGTGGGGGTGTGGGAGCTCCCTGGGTGGAGAGAGGGGTGAGGAAGGAGGTGCAGAGAGCAAGGCCTCTGGGAGGCTCTGAAAGAAGCCAAGGCCTCGGCCTCAGGGGTGAGTGCTGGGCAGTGAGGCCCCACCCTCTTTCCTGCCCTGGGCACTGGGGGTCCGTCCCTGGGCACCTGGCAGGCCGCACACCCCGGGGAGGCTGTCCAGGGCCAGGAGAGCGTGGGCCCGAGCAGAGCCTCCATCGGGGTTCGTCCGGCCGGTGCCGGGCAGCAGGCTTGTTGACGGAGAGAAGGTTCCGGAGGCCCCACCCCGTGGGAGGTGGCCCCAGCAGAGGGAACACTGGCCAGGGCTCCCAGGCAACAGGCCTCACCCTTGTTTCAGCCACGAAGCTCTGGGAGGCTCATCAGCCATCAGCCAACCACTAAGCCTCGCCTCCATCACGTCAGCCCTCCCCGCTCCCTCTCGTCCATCTGCGCAATGGTCCCCTGGCCCCCGTCCCCCCCCCCCCCGGCCCCATGGCTCCCCTGCCCCCCGGCCCCACTGCCCAACCCCCGGTCCACGGCCCCCTGGCCTCCCGGCCCCACAGTCCCATGGCCCCACAGTCCCACGGCCCCCAGCCCACAGTCCCACGGCCCCTGGCCCCATGGCCCCATGGCCCCACAGTCCCATGGCCCCACAGTCCCACAGCCCCCAGCCCCTAGCCCCACGGCCCCTGGCCCCATGGCCCCACAGTCCCACGGTCCCCCGGCCCACAGCCCATGCTCCCCGCTGCCCCCCAGCGGCTCTGAGGACCCCGCAGGACTCCTCCCGAGGTGCACAGAGGACAGAGCAGGAGTTCTGGGGCCCGGTGAGCTGGGGGGTCGGGCCGCCTGGTGGGCTGTGAGCTTCGCCCAGAACCCAAGATGGGTTAGGACGGAATTCCTGATGCGAAGACCCGAAAGGCTCCGCTCTGTCCAGTGAAACAGCAGCTGCGGCAACGTTCATGTGCTCAGATGCCTGTCGCCAACAGGCACCGTTTCGCCGCCAAGCGGTGTCGGTGCGGTGGCGGTGAGCGCGCTCACACGGGGTGCAGCTCAGACCTGCGCTGCCAGCGGCTGCGCCCTCTGCGCCCCCTCTCCTCCCCATAATCAGCGGGGTCTCCTGGCGCCACGTCCCCACAGGCACCGGCTTTCTGTCTGAAGACGAGGCACCGATGGGCGCGGAGCTTCCGGATTTGACGGACGAGGGGCCGGGACTTGCCGCGCCAACATCGGCTCAGGCTCAGCACCCACCGGGCAGCCCGGGCGGCACTCGAGGGTGTCAGCGCGAAGCGTGTTCTGCTGCTTGTCTTTTTTAACATATGGTTTTATTGGTTTCAGGGAGGAAGGGAGAGGAAGAGAGCGAGAGAAACGCCCATGAGGAGAGAGAATCGTGGACCGGCTGCCGCCTGCATGCCCCCCACTGGGGATGGAGCCCGAAACCGGGCCTGGGCCCTGACCGGAATCGAACCCTGACCTCCTGGCTCACAGATGGATGCTCACCACTGAGCCACCTGGCCGGCCCCTCCCTGCTGTGTTCCCAGGGGGCGGGGTGCCGGCTCAGGCTGCGTCCCCTCTGGCCGCGCTCTGCACACGTCGGGGAGACCAGTGAGCCAAGCGGCGGTCCCTGGGCGGCCGTGTGTCTGCACCGGGCTCGGCCGGAAAGAGCCGAGAGCTGGCCCCGCTCCAGGCAGATGCTCCCGGCCTCGGGGGCAGGTGCCGGGAGGCCGGGGGGGGGGGGGGGGGGGGCGCGAAACTCGTTCCGGAGCCGAGCGCAGGGTGAGTTATGACCTGTCTCGGCGCTTCCTGCTTTCGGCCGGGACGGGAACGGGAGCATGGGCGCTGCCAGGAAGCCTCCTCGTGGTTTCACCGGCCGGCTAATTTAGGAAGCGCTGGAAACCTCCCAGAAGCCCCTCGGGAAAGTTCCACCGAGCTCCTGCCGCAGAAGTTCCACCCCGTTACAAAACCTCAGGGTGACATCTGGCCGCCCGCGGGCTTCTCTGGGCCGCAGGTGGCATCTCCCCCCCATCTCCCCCGCCCCCATCTCCCCCACCCCCATCTCTCCCCCACCCCCATCTCCCCCACCCCCATCTCCCCCACCCCCATCTCCCTCCCACCCCCACCTCCCCCACCCATCTCTCCCCCACCCCCATCTCCCTCCCACCCCCACCTCCGCCACCTCCATCTCCCCCCACCCCCATCTCCCCCCCACCCCCACCTCCCCCACCCCCATCTCTCCCCCACCCCCACCTCCCCCACCCATCTCTCCCCCACCCCCATCTCCCCCACCCCCACCTCCCCCACCCCCACCTCCCCCACCCCCACCCCCGCGTGCCAGGCTGTGCAGCAGGTGGTGGGTCGCCATGGGGACGGCTCGGGGCCTTCCGCCGGCTCCCACACCCACGGACGCTGTCCTGCGAGCAGGCGCCCTGTGTCCGTCCCTCCAGGGAGACCCCGGTCAGGACAGGCGACTCAGCCAACATCCCCGCCGGCCACCGGTCCGCTCGGCACCCTGCCCACGTCTCCCTCGCAAACACTGCTTTCCATCGCCGTCCGTCCGTCTCCCCGGCTCCCCTGGCAGCGGCCTGAGCTCTTCCTATGAAAGTGCAAGTTCCTCCGTCAGACAGGAAGCAGGCGTGTGGCCTTACGTCCGAGCTCCGGCCGGCGCCGGGAGCCCGGTGTCCCCGTGAGCTTCCCGCCTGGCTGCTCGGAGCACCTGCACCCCGGCCACACCTGCCCTCCTCCCAGACCCCCCTCAGGCTGCCCCCCGCCCCATGGCTCACCCTCCTGTGGCCTCGCCCAAAGGCTCCGCAGGAGAAGCTTGTCCTTCCCTCTCCCCAGTCCTCACGGCAGGACACTCGGGCCTTTCCTGTGTTCGCCACTGTCTCCCCGTGAGCTGCCCACACGGCCCGTCCGCCCACAGAGGCCGTGCCCACAGGATGCCCACCAGGTGCCCATCCGCCGAGTCCCGTCACGGAGGAGTGTGTGGCGTGGGGGCCGAGGGTGTAGAGGGCGGCCCGCAGAGAAGACACTTGAGCATTTTTTAAAATCAGTGTCCGCTGAATCCGAGGCGCCAGGCAGAGCCACGTCTCGGAAACACATCCACCGAGAGGGCTGGATGTGTTATCTGTACTGACTTTAATTTGCTTCAGGTGTCGGGGGGGAGGGCCCTTGAAACGTAGATTCAGCGGAGCCCCGGAGTGAGGGAATGAGTGGGGCCTGGGCCCACGTAAGCTCCTTTGATTTTAAGTCTTTTCATGTGAACCCCTTTTCTGTTTTAGTATAAACAAACACACTGCTGTGTTTGGGGTTGGGATTCCCTGCCTCTCCATCAGAGAGCAGAGATTCCACCCAGCCCCAGCTTTATTTCTACTTCTGTGTCGTCTATTCTTTTTTATATTTCTCAGTCCCCAGCCCCTCTACTCAGTCACTGGACCCACTCTTCTCTCTCCACACTGGTCGTGGAGAAGAGAGGAAAAGCTCAACAGTGAGAGGCAGGGGATGGAGCGGACACTGAGTTAGAGCCAGACTTAAGGTTCAGCTGATTCTGAGGCTGGGCGGGGAGGCAGCCCTAGTGGCGCGGGGCCTGGGCAGCGGCTGGCAGGGAGGAGGGTCAGGGTGGGTGTGAGGTGGTATGGACACTCATGGGGGCCAGTGGGACACTCCCTGTCCTTAGACATGGGCCTCGGTTCTCCATGAAGCAGAGAGCGAAGGAGGAGGTGCATACAGACGCCCCTGGAATTCTGACGGCTCACGTGGTGCACCCCCTGAAGCTGAAAACGCATGGACTGCGCCTCATCCACGGGGCGTTCCAGCAGAGCCTGGCCCAGTGGAGCCGAGCCGAGCTTGGCCGCGCTCAAAACACTGGCATTGGGGCCTGGCCGGTGTGGCTCAGTGGACAGAGCATCAGCCTGCAGACCGAAGGGTCCTGGGTTTGATTCCGGTCAAGGGCACGTACCTTGGTTGTGGGCACATCCCCAGCCCTGGTCAGGGACCCTTGCAGGAGACAACCAATTGATGTGTCTCTCTCACATCGATGTTTCTCTCTCTCTCTGTCTCTTCCCACTCCCTTCCACCGACTCTAAAAATCACAACAACAAAAATAAAATAAAATAGAAAACATAAAAAAAGAACACTGACATGTGCCCACAGTTGGACCAATCATCCAACACAAAGCCTGCTTCATAATGAAGTGTTGACTGTCTCACAGCCTACTGACCACCGTGCTGTGCACTCGGCTCATCCAATGCACGAGGCTCACCCAATACACACAGCTCATCCAATGAACACAGCTCACCCCATATACACGGCTCACCCAATACACATGGCTCACACCATACACACGGCTCACCCAATACACACGGCTCATCCAATATACAAGGCTCACCCCATACACACAGCTCATCCAATACACATGACTCACCCAATGCACACGGCTCACCCAATACACACGGCTCATCCAATACACACGGCTCACCCCATACACACAGCTCACCCAATACACATGTCTCACCCAATACACACGGCTCATCCAATGCACACGGATCATTCAATGCACACAGCTCACCCCATACACACGGCTCACCCCATACACACGGCTCACCCAATACACATGGATCATTCAATACACACGACTCACCCAATACACATGTCTCACCCAATACACATGGCTCACCCAATACACACGACTCACCCAATACACATGGCTCACCCAATACACATGGCTCATCCAATACACATTGCTCACTCCATGTACATGCCCCCCCATGCATGTGGATCACCCAATGCACATGGCTCAGCACATGCACACGGCTCAGCGCGTACTGCCTGAGGAACGCTTGAGCACAGAGCTGGCATTCACCGGGGTGCTGGGGGGGGCATGACGGGTCCTCCTTCCTGTCTTCCCAGGAGGCTCTGGAGCAGTGGGGGACGACGGGGCTGCGGGCAGCGTGTTCTGGGACTGATTTCCCAGGACACAATGTCAAAACCTGACATCGAGCCGCCGTCCTCAGGAACCGTCTGGGCTGTCCCGCAGGGGGCCTCGTGTCAGCCACCCCCCCCCCCCCGAGTGAATGTGGGAGTGTCACCGGGTTGGGAGGTTAGGGGTCCCGGCCCCCGGGGGAGACAGCTGAGTGAGGAGGGACCAAAGGCAGGACCCCGCCTTCCCCTCACGTCGGTTGTGGGACAAAACACGGCGGTGGCCGGAGCAGCGGGGAGAGCGCTTCCTCCCGAGACCGGTGCCCCCACACGCAGCTGCACTGGGCAACACCGCAACCCGCTCACGGCCTGGTGAAAGCTGACCGTTCCTCCTCTGCTCACGGCCTGGTGAACAGCTGACTGTAACCCCCCACTCACGGCCTGGTGAAAGCTGACCGTTCCTCCTCTGCTCACGGCCTGGTGAACAGCTGACTGTAACCCCCCTGCTCACGGCCTGGTGAACAGCTGACTGTAACCCCCTGCTCACGGCCTGGTGAACAGCTGACTGTAACCCTCCTCCCCCCACTCACGGCCTGGTGAACAGCTGACTGTAACCCCCGCTCACGGCCTGGTGAACAGCTGACCGTTCCCTCTCTGCTCACGGCCTGGTGAACAGCTGACTGTAACCCTCCTCCCCCCACTCACGGCCTGGTGAACAGCTGACTGTAACCCCCCGCTCACGGCCTGGTGAACAGCTGACCGTTCCCTCTCTGCTCACGGCCTGGTGAACAGCTGACTGTAACCCTCCTCCCCCCACTCACGGCCTGGTGAACAGCTGACTGTAACCCCCGCTCACGGCCTGGTGAACAGCTGACCGTTCCCTCTCTGCTCACGGCCTGGTGAACAGCTGACTGTAACCCTCCTCCCCCCACTCACGGCCTGGTGAACAGCTGACTGTAACCCCCCGCTCACGGCCTGGTGAACAGCTGACTGTAACCCCCCCCCCCCCCCCCCCCCCGCTCACGGCCTGGTGAACAGCTGACGATGGAGAGGGAGAACCCAGTTTGCATTTCCCCCCTTAGAATCAATGCTAATAACTGAGAACTGAGCTTCATGCAGGTTGAGGAGTCAAATAGAGACACCCCTTTATTTTTATTTTATTTTATGTTATTTAAATAAAGGGAACCCCTAGCTCCTCCGGGACCTGTGATCAGAGGTGCAGAGGCTGCCTGGCTCTCACACCCAGAGACTTCCTGTGAGCTCCCGCCCGTGATTTACATGCCAGCTGCATTTCGAGCTGAAAAAGGAGGTTTGAATCAAACACCACTTTCTCTGGGAAAGTGGGTCCCAGCCAGTGGCAGCCCCTCTGTGAGTCATCGCCGTCCTCCCTCCGTGGGCGCCCCTCCGGGCTACAGGGGCGGGGGTGACTCAGAGCCCGGGTCCCGGCACCCACCTGGTCTGGCGGGGTGGGGTGACTCACCGGCCCCCTCCCCTGGGAGCCGCGGGTCCCCTCTGGGATGGGAGCTTCCTGTCACCAGGGCCCGCCCCTCGCCGCCCATCACAGAGGGGACCCACCGGCCTCCGCATCTCACTGGGCCTGGGACAAACCAGCCGTTTTATTCACCTATTTTATTTTTCCCTGTAAAGAAAGGCGACCTTTCTATATCCCTTTCCTGCTGTTTCTTTTTATTTATTTATTTTAAAACATATTATATTGATTTTTTTTTTTTTTCACAGAGAGGGAGAGGGACAGTCAGAAACATCTATCAGCTGCCTCTAGCACGCCCCCTGCTGGGGATGTGCCCGCAGCCAAGGTGCATGCCCTGGACTGGAATCAAACCCGGGACCCTTCCGTCTACAGGCCAACACTCTGTCACTGAGCCACACCAGTTTCAGGTCCTGTTATTTCTTAATGAAAACGTTTTTACCAATTTGAGAAAGAGAGGAAGGGAGGGGGACAGAGAACCACGGGTGGGCTGCCTCCTGCCTCCCCCCCACTAGGGACGGAGCCTGCCCCTCAGCCTGAGCCAGGCCCAGAATCCAACCTTGGCCGCTGGGGTCATAGGTCGGCGCGCCACCACCCAGCCACGCGGCTGGGCCAGGTGCACCTTTAAATGGAGTCAGCCCTGACGTCTCTACCGCCCTCCAGAGGCGCTTCCTTGGGGACAAAGAGTGGGGTGAGCTTCCGGGGCCGCCACTTCCCAGAGGAGCCAGGGAGCCGAGCGCTGGGCTTGCGCTGAGGGGGACACGAGCGGACGGCCTCTCCGAAAAGGGGACAGCAGACCCACAAAGCCGGCAGCCGGGCCGGGAGGGAGGACGGGCGTGGGCGGCTCAGAGGGGAGGGCAGACGGCGGGGCTGACGACGGAAACCGGATTGCGGTCGCCTTTTCCACCAGGAACTCGGGGCACAGGAAAGGCTGTCAGTCTGCGGCACACGGCACCCCCTCGCCTTCGCCGCCCGCCCTGCGCGGCCCCCGCGCTGCACCCCGGCATCGTCCCAGCATCATGGAGGGAACGGCGGGGCTGGAAAGACGCTGAGGAGCCGCTGACCCCACACACTGGCCCAAGACCGCCCCGGGGAGACGGAGGGATGGACCACTGGGCCCCCTGGTGTGCTGGCTTCTGGGCCTCTGCCCAGGGAGCCGTCTGTCCAGAGAGCCGTCTGTCCAGAGAGCCGTCTGCCCAGAGAGCCGTCTGCCCAGGGAGCCGTCTGTCCAGAGAGCCGTGTGTCCAGAGAGCCGTCTGTCCAGAGAGCCGTCTGCCCAGGGAGCCGTCTGTCCAGAGAGCCGTCTGCCCAGAGAGCCGTCTGTCCAGAGGACCGTCTGTCCAGAGAGCCGTCTGTCCAGAGAGCCGTCTGTCCAGGGAGCCGTCTGTCCAGAGGACCGTCTGTCCAGAGGACCGTCTGTCCAGAGAGCCGTCTGCCCAGGGAGCCGTCTGCCCAGGGAGCCGTCTGCCCAGGGAGCCGTCTGTCCAGGGGCAGGTGTGGGAGCACCCAGTCTGAGTGTTCATTCTGGTCCCGGCCGGGTGGTGCTGGACAAAAGCCTTTCCATCCTGCCCCGCGCCCTGGCGGCGGCCTCGGAGGCCGTGGCTGGTGTCCGGCCGCCCGCCAGTGCCGGGTCAGGGGCGGAGGTGGGGTCGTGGACCAGTGCAGAGCAGCGTCCTCTGGGCCTCCGTCTCCGTATGAGGCCGCCGTCCGGGTCTCTGAGCTGCCGCTGTCAGACCGTCGGACAGACGGACGTCGCCCGGACGGAGCTTCCTGACCAGGCGCGCGCCTCGGACCCAGGCTGTCGGGGAGCGGGAGTCAGACGGCAGGACCAGGCTGCGGGTCTGTGGTGCCAGCTCCCGGGCAGGCGGAGGGCCCGGCACGCCCGGCTGGGGAGGCGCGGGGCCGGGCGGGGCGGGCAGGGAGGGTCTGGGCCAGCCCGTCCCCCGGTGGCCGGCGGAGGACTGGGCCGTGCAGCCAGAGCTTGGGCTTTGCCGACCCTCACCGTTCCGACCCTTCCTCCCGGGTGAGGAACCGCCTCCACGCCGAGGGGGATTGGACCCTGTCCGTCTCCCCTTCCCCTTCCCTCTCCAGGAGCCGGCCGCCGTGGCTCCTCGGGTCCCCAGGGCTTGGTGGCCCCGCTGCTGTCTGCCCATGGACGGACGGATGGATGGACGGACGTTCCCCGCATCCCTGGCACCAACCTTCCTTCCTGGAGAGGCTTTCGGGCGCTCACGGAGAGCAGGGACATGGAGTGGAGACCCCCTCTCGCCGGTCCCCGTGCTGTGGCCCTCGGAGGCGGGAACGCCTGTCAGAGCCTCCTGTGTTGGCGGCTGAGTCTCCTGCCTCTGGCCCACCCGCCAAGCCACGTGCTCAGCCTGCTCTGGGCGCAGGCACATGGGGACAGACTCTGCTGTGGGAGCAGGAGCAGGTACAGGTGTGGGGGGGGGCAGGCTCTGCTGTGGGTACAGGAGCAGGTACAGGTGTGGGGGGGCAGGCTCTGCTGTGGATACAGGAGCAGGTACAGGTGTGGGGGGGCAGGCTCTGCTGTGGGAGCAGGAGCAGGTACAGGTGTGGGGGGGCAGGCTCTGCTGTGGATACAGGAGCAGGTACAGGTGTGGGGGGGCAGGCTCTGCTGTGGGAGCAGGAGCAGGTACAGGTGTGGGGGGGGGCAGGCTCTGCTGTGGATACAGGAGCAGGTACAGGTGTGGGGGGGCAGGCTCTGCTGTGGATACAGGAGCAAGTACAGGTGTGGGGGGGCGGGCTCTGCTGTGGGTACAGGAGCAGGTACAGGTGTGGGGGGGCAGGCTCTGCTGTGGGTACAGGAGAGGTACAGGTGTGAGGGGGGGGCAGGCTCTGCTGTGGGTACAGGAGCAGGTACAGGTGTGGGGGGGCAGGCTCTGCTGTGGGTACAGGAGCAGGTACAGGTGTGGGGGGGGCAGGCTCTGCTGTGGGAGCAGGAGCAGGTACAGGTGTGGGGGGGCAGGCTCTGCTGTGGGTACAGGAGCAGGTACAGGTGTGAGAGGGGGGCAGGCTCTGCTGTGGGAGCAGGAGCAGGTACAGGTGTGGGGGGGACAGACTCTGCTGTGGGAGCAGGAGCAGGTACAGGTGTGGGGGGGGCAGGCTCTGCTGTGGGTACAGGAGCAGGTACAGGTGTGGGGGGGGACAGACTCTGCTGTGGGAGCAGGAGCAGGTACAGGTGTGGGGGGGCAGGCTCTGCTGTGGGTACAGGAGCAGGTACAGGTGTGGGGGGGCAGACTCTGCTGTGGGTACAGGAGCAGGTACAGGTGTGGGGGGGGCAGGCTCTGCTGTGGGAGCAGGAGCAGGTACAGGTGTGGGGGGGCAGGCTCTGCTGTGGGTACAGGAGCAGGTACAGGTGTGGGGGGGCAGGCTCTGCTGTGGGTACAGGAGCAGGTACAGGTGTGGAGGGGGGCAGGCTCTGCTGTGGGTACAGGAGCAGGTACAGGTGTGGGGGGGGCAGGCTCTGCTGTGGGAGCAGGAGCAGGTACAGGTGTGGGGGGGCAGGCTCTGCTGTGGGTACAGGAGCAGGTACAGGTGTGAGAGGGGGGCAGGCTCTGCTGTGGGAGCAGGAGCAGGTACAGGTGTGGGGGGACAGACTCTGCTGTGGGAGCAGGAGCAGGTACAGGTGTGGGGGGGGGCAGGCTCTGCTGTGGGAGCAGGAGCAGGTACAGGTGTGGGGGGGCAGGCTCTGCTGTGGGAGCAGGAGCAGGTACAGGTGTGAGAGGCGGGGCAGGCTCTGCTGTGGGAGCAGGAGCAGGTACAGGTGTGGGGGGGCAGGCTCTGCTGTGGGAGCAGGAGCAGGTACAGGTGTGGGGGGGCAGGCTCTGCTGTGGGTACAGGAGCAGGTACAGGTGTGGGGGGGCAGGCTCTGCTGTGGGAGCAGGAGCAGGAGCAGGTGTGAGGGGGGAGACCCACTCTGCTGTGGGCACGCTGACTGTGGGCTGATGCAGGCACAGGTGCACACAGCACAGCAGCTCGAGGTCGTCGCTGGGGTCACAGAGTTCCGTGTTGACAGCCCTGTGGCGGGTGTTGACAAGCATGGTCTCTCAGGCCTCACGTCAGCCTGTGAAGCAGGGATGTTACTGTGGCCCTTCCCTGAGGGGACACAGGGCCTAGAGAGGTACACGCTTCCTGAGCCGGGGGCCATCGGGTGGCAGGCACGTCTCCCGGGGAGCACGGTCTTGCAGCCACTGCCCTGGGCCCCAGGTGCATGCGGACAGACGGTCAGCGCCAAGGGCAAGCTCAGGAGGCTGCCTGCAGGAGGCGGCAGGGGCTGGAACCCAGATGCCTGAGAGAGAAGCGGCCAGGGGAACAAGAATGAAAATTCCCAGCTGAAGAAACGCTGTGCCCGGAGCCGGGTCAAGGTCAGGCGTGTTTTGGGAACCTCCTGTCCTGTTTCGAAAGCGAACTTCCTGGGGAGGGCGGGGCGGGAGGCGGGCAGGGGAAGTGGGAGCCGCAGGTCGTGGAGGCTGGAGCTGGACCCCGTGATGGGAGCCCCGCGTGGCGATGGAGTGGGAGGGTGGGGAGCGCCCCGTGGCTGCGGCTGCAGGGGTGGGCTGCAGGGGTGAGCTGCAGGGAGAGGTGGGCTACAGAGAGAGCTGGGCTGCAGGGGTGGGCTGCAGAGAGAGCTGGGCTACAGGGGTGGGCTGCAGAGAGAGCTGGGCTGCAGGGGTGGGCTGCAGGGGTGAGCTGCAGGGAGAGGTGGGCTACAGAGAGAGCTGGGCTGCAGGGGTGGGCTGCAGAGAGGTGGGCTACAGAGAGAGCTGGGCTGCAGGGGTGGGCTGCAGAGAGAGCTGGGCTGCAGGGGTGGGCTGCAGAGAGAGCTGGGCTGCAGGGAGAGGTGGGCTGCAGGGAGAGGTGGACTGCAGGGGTGGGCTGCAGAGAGGTGAGCTGCAGAGGGAAGTGGGCTGCAGGGGTGAGTTGCAGAGAGAAGTGGGCTGCAGAGAGAGCTGGGCTGCAGGGGTGGGCTGCAGGGAGAGGTGGGCTACAGAGAGAGCTGGGCTACAGGGGTGGGCTGCAGAGAGAGCTGGGCTGCAGGGGTGGGCTGCAGAGAGAGCTGGGCTGCAGGGGTGGGCTGCAGAGAGGTGAGCTGCAGAGAGGTGAGCTGCAGAGGGAAGTGGACTGCAGGGGTGAGTTGCAGAGAGAAGTGGGCTGCAGAGAGAGCTGGGCTGCAGGGAGAGGTGGGGGGGGTCGGGCACTGGGCGCCGCGACGTGCAGGGGGTGTGACGAGGGCCTTGTGGCCCCACTCTGGGAGGGGAGCCGGGCGCTCAAGGCCTAGCTCGGCCGAGGGAGCAGCACCGAGTAGGTGACATGGGGAGGGGGGGTCCCCACGGTATCCTGCCCTCGAGACCACAACAGACACGGACTGACTGAACCCACAGGACAGTCTGAAGGGGTGGCAGCGGCTCCGGGGCAGAGGAGGGGGAGCCGGCCCGGGGTTGCTGAGCAGCTGCAGGCCCAGCAGCCGAGGGGGGCAGGCCTGTCCTGGGGCCACGCACCTGCGGGGCTCTGTCTCTGCTCTGACTCCCCTTGGAGCAGACGCCGCAGGCCCCCGAGGTGGGCAAGGCAGAGTCGTCTGTGTCCACAGGCAGCTCGAGGAGCCGTGGGGGCCGCGCTGGACGAGGGCCTGGGGGGTCCGGCGGGTGTCCTCCGGACGGCAGCTCCGTCTCCTCTGGAAAAGGGGGGGGCGGCCGGACCGGTGCTCGGTGTCAGAGCCTCGGCCCCCGGACGGGAGGGTCTCGGGTTCGATTCTGGTCCAGGGCAGGGACCTTGGTCACAGGTGCAGCCCCAGCCCTGGCCCTGGCCGGGGTGCATGTGGGAGGCAGCAATGCTGTGCCTCTCACACCGATCTCTCTCTGACCACCACCCCCCCAAACATCACAGGAAATACCCCTAGGGAGGATTAACAGGAAGAAAGAGGAGCAGTCTGTGTCTGAACAAGTGAAATGCTGAAGGTTTGTCCGACTGGACAACCAACCCCCTCCGGGAGTGACCCCCACGGAGCATGAGCCTCTTGGGGCGTCCGCAGTGTGTGGCACCCGGGCTCTCTGAGGCTGTGCCCCTGCGTGTCCAGACCCTGTACCGGGGGGCGGGGGGCACTGAGGGGATGAAGGCAGGCACCTGTGTGACGGGTGGGCATCCAGCCGCTGCCGGAAGCCGGTCATTGTTTGAATGACAGAGGGCTGTGGACCGGGAGTTTGGGGGGCCGGTCCACCTTGATTGCTCTGAAGGGCAGAGCTAATGACTGGATATTAGTAGTTGGAGCAGCCCCCACCTGTTAGTCCTAAGTAGATTCACCGATTGGCTTTTACTGGTGTTTCCTGCCTGGGGGAGACGGGTGTATCTTATGATCTTAATCTGAATAAAAGGGACGGTAAAGCCAGAGCGAGCAGTAGTCCTCCCACTGGAGTTGGACTCCCACCTGGCCCCCATTTCCCAAATTAATACTTTTCTAGACTCCTTCATTGGTGTGTGGCCTTCTCCAGAAACCCGAACCCTGAACCAGAACCTGAATCCTGCGGGATGTGAGAGGGGTTCCCACAGGCTCCAACAGGGACCAGCTGTGTATTTTTGGGCAAAAATACTTAAGTCCACGCATCTCCTTTTCCGCAGACACTTCAGCCAAAAGCCTCCGGCCGGCGTGGCTCGGCGGTTGAGCGTCGAACCAGGAACCGGGAGGTCAGGGTTCGGTTCCCGGTCGGGGCCCAGGCCCGGGCTGCGGGTTCCCTCCCAGGTGTGGGGCGTGCGGGAGGCAGCCGGTCCACCGTTCTCTCTCATCACTGACGGCTCTCTCTCTCTCTCTCCCACCCCTTCCTCTCAGAAGTCAATAAGAAACAAAAAGGAAAAAGAAAGAAAATGCTGCCGTGGGAAGGTTGGGGGTGAGGGTGGGGGCTCCTGGTGGTGACTGCTGGGAGCTTCCGGAAGTCTCCTCAGCTCCCAAGTCTCTAAGGACCCCCAGCTGTTTGCGATTCTGGGGCTGGTGGTGCTGTCTCCCACCCCCAGGCCGCTCCGGCTGCGGGTGACCTGGCTTGGCCGCCTCTCCCAGGGTGTCCGGGGCGTCGGGGGGAGCCAGTGCGGGCGGCTGGGACCGCACCCTCCTGCTGTGGACGGAGCTCAGGGCCAGCCCGCCCCTGGGATGAGCCCTCAACAGTCCTCGGCCCGGAGGGCAGCCAGGGGGACCCGGGGAACCGGCAAGGACACGGTTAACCACTCTCGAGCTGCTTCCAGGGGCAGAAGTCAGGAGCCGCAGCCCGGGAAGAGCCGCCCTGGAAAGGGGAAGCGCCGGCTGTGCGTGTGGTCGGCCGGGCGGGGACTGGGGCAGGAGCGGGCTCGTGGGACCCAGTCACATCTTCACCCAGCGGGCCCGGCCGTGGCCGCACAGGAGGGACCTGGGTCCCGGGCACAGCGGCGGGCGGGGGGAGGGTGACCCTGGGCGGCGGTCCTGTTGCACCCCTGGGCGACAGCGAGGCCCGCATGGCGCCTGTGTCAGGCCTGGCCGAGGGGGAATCGACAGAACCCTGACCGGGACACGGTGAGACGCGGCCACGTCCCATGCTCCAGGCCGTGGGCAGGTGGCGGCAGCCTGGCCTGGGGGGGCCCCCGTCTCCCAGGCACAAACTGTAGCTCAGACCTCGGCACAGACGCCGGCCTCTGGGCGCAGAGCCCAGCCCACCGCTGGCTGGGGGAGACCCTGAGGTCACCGACTCCCCGTGCCGGCTCCATGGGAGTGACCACTCTCACGTCGGCCGACACAGCCGTGCCGTTACACACGGAGCGTAATGGTGCCACGGCAGCTCGCGGTGCACACATGAGCGTGGGCGAGTGTGCGTGAGCGTGTGCCCACGATGTACAAGTGTGTGTGAATGTGGAGTGTGCGTGTGTGCGCGTGTGCGTGTGCATGGGTGTGTGTGTGTGTGTGTGTGAATGTGGAAAGTGCGTGTGTGCAAGAATGTGTGCCTGTGTTTGGGTGCGTGTGCATGAGTGTGTGTGAATGTGTGCCTGTGTGTGCATGAATGTGTGCCTGTGTTTGGGTGCGTGTGCATGAGTGTGTGTGTGAATGTGGAGTGTGCGTGTGTGCGTGTGTGCGCATGTGCATGGGTGTGTGTGTGTGTGAATGGAAAGTGCGTGTGTGCAAGAATGTGTGCCTGTGTTTGGGTGCGTGTGCATGAGTGTGTGTGAATGTGTGCCTGTGTGTGCATGAATGTGTGCCTGTGTTTGGGTGCGTGTGCATGAGTGTGTGTGTGAATGTGGAGTGTGCGTGTGTGCGTGTGTGCGCATGTGCATGGGTGTGTGTGTGTGTGAATGGAAAGTGCGTGTGTGCAAGAATGTGTGCCTGTGTTTGGGTGCGTGTGCATGAGTGTGTGTGAATGTGGGAAGCGTGTGTGTGTGCCTGTGAGTGGGTGCGTGTGCATGAGTGTGTGTGAATGTGGAAAGCGTGTGTGTGTGCATGAATGTGTGCCTGTGAGTGGGTGCGTGTGCATGAGTGTGTGTGTGAATGTGGAAAATGTGTGTGTGTGCATGAACGTGTGCCTGTGTGTGTGTGTGGAGTATGTAGTCATTTCATGGGATACGTGTGCACCATCTTGCCCAGCGCCCGGTCTCCTGTCTCGTGAAGGCGGTGGGCGTTGGCATGTTTCCTGTTTAGGGAATGGCTCCATGGGACTTTCGTCTCTGATGAAACATCCCCTTTCCCCAGGAATCAGTCGGTGCCTGCACACCAGCGTCCGCCCTGCAGACGGGAGGGAGGGCAGGCGGCTGCCTGGTACCTCCCAGAAGCCCCCTCGGCGGGACCACCATGAGGTCACAGCCCTGCTTCCCCAGCGGGGGGGCGGGGGGGCCGAGCAGGGGAATTTTCGGTTGGGACCCTTGGGCAATCCCCCGGCTGTTCGCGAACGGTCACAGGACCAGGACCCAGGCGGGGGGCGGCTCTGAGCGCCTCGAGGGGAAACGGGCGAGAGGTGCTGAGAGGGAACTGCCGCGCCCGCCTCGTCCAGAAATATCCTGCGGGAGTTTCACTTCGCCTTTAGGAAGGATTGAGGAACTCGGGAATCCAGCTCTCGGGTTGTGTTCGGGAGAGAGCCGCAGCCCGGCCCGGCCTCGGGGCTCAGAGCAGCCAGTTCACTCCCGTCACAGCCTCAGCTCCATCACCCACATTTCCGGGCCCGGAGCTGGCCTGGAGTGGCTGTCGTGTTCCCGTCTGCCTTTCCGTCTGGTCAGAGCGGAAGAACACAGGAAACACGGTGGTGCCTCTTGGCAAGGCCTGGGCGGCAGGAAGGGCGGGAGGAATCACGACACTGTCCGAGGCTCCCACACCATCAACCCCAGAGAGACGAGGCGAGACAGCGCCTGACACCCTGGTAAAGCGCCCGTCACAGCATCGTCCCCGTCACAGCATCGTCCCCGTCACAGCATCACGCCCGTCACAGCATCGTCCCCGTCACAGCATCGTCCCCGTCACAGCATCGTCCCCGTCACAGCATCATGGCCGTCACAGCATCGTCCCCATCACAGCATCATGCCTGTCACAGCATCGTCCACGTTACAGCATCGTCCCCGTCACAGCGTCGTCCCCGTCACAGCATCACGCCCGTCACAGCATCGTCCCCGTCACAGCATCGTCCCCGTCACAGCATCACGCCCGTCACAGCATCGTCCCCATCACAGCATCACGCCCATCACAGCATCGTCCCCATCACAGCATCACGCCCGTCACAGCATCACGCCTGTCACAGCATCGTCCCTGTCACAGCATCACGCCCGTCACAGCATCGTCCCCGTCACAGCATCGTCCCCGTCACAGCATCGTCCCCGTCACAGCATCGTCCCCGTCACAGCATCACGCCCGTCACAGCATCGTCCCCGTCACAGCATCGTCCCCGTCACAGCATCACGCCCGTCACAGCATCACGCCCGTCACAGCATCACGCCCGTCACAGCATCACGCCCGTCACAGCATCGTCCCCGTCACAGCATCGTCCCCGTCACAGCATCGTCCCCGTCACAGCATCGTCCCCGTCACAGCATCGTCCCCGTCACAGCATCGTCCCCGTCACAGCATCGTCCCCGTCACAGCATCACGCCCGTCACAGCATCGTCCCCGTCACAGCATCGTCCCCGTCACAGCATCGTCCCCGTCACAGCATCGTCCCCGTCACAGCATCACGCCCGTCACAGCATCGTCCCCGTCACAGCATCACGCCCGTCACAGCGTCGTCCTCGTCACAGCATCACGCCCGTCACAGCATCGTCCCCATCACAGCATCGTCCCCGTCACAGCATCGCGCCCGTCACAGCATCACGCCCGTCACAGCATCGTCCCCGTCACAGCATCACGCCCGTCACAGCATCGTCCCCGTCACAGCATCGTCCCCGTCACAGCATCACGCCCGTCACAGCATCGTCCCGTCACAGCATCGTCCCCGTCACAGCATCACGCCCGTCACAGCATCACGCCCGTCACAGGGCTCTGGGCCCCACGGGCTCAGAGGTTCGGGAAGTTGGGAGAAGGAGGCGGCGGATTCCTTTCATTTCATGGATCCTTAACCTGCATGAAGGCGGCTTGGGGTTTATCGCCGGCGGCCCACGAGTAATTACTTCAAACACTTAAAAAAGCTGGTTAATGATGTTCAACATAAGTAATCATGTTAAATGGTGAAATTTAATTTCTTAAAAACTTAAATCCTCCTATCTCCCGGAGCGCATTGTTCGGAGGGATGTCTGGCAAATTAAATTCTCCCCGCGCCGGGCACCGGTCCCGCTCGGTAATTACCTGCAGATTGGATCTGTCAGCGGCGGGCAGCTCGCCTGACATTATACCCTCTTCGCGAAAACGATTACAAAAAATTAAGACGGATGAGGAGAATTAGGCGGCGGCCGCTGAGCCCCCACAGAGCCCCCACGGATCACCGACGGGAGCCTCATTGTGCGGGGGCCGCTTTTAATGACTCGCCCGATCGTCAGCGAGCCGTTACCGCGCAGAGGCAGCGATGGCGGAGATAACGGCCGAAGCGATTTTCCGCCCCGTGGGAGCCATTTATTAGCACAAAACCGCCTTTCTCCCGAGAGCAGGGACTTGGGCTAGTTGGACCAGCCCGGTCAGGCCAGGTCCCGTGGCGGCCTCGGCCTCCGGCCTCCCTTCTGGGGTGCGTGCGGCTGGGCAGACGGCCCCACGGCATCCTCGGGGGCTTCTGGGACGACCCCCTCCAAGGCGGGTGCCTCCCAGGGTCGGCAGGGCGCCCTCCGTGGGGCGTGGTGAGCAGGGCCAGCCAGGTGCTGGGCGGGGCGGGGAGGGCTGTGGCTGTGCGGAGTCCGCACACCCCGGGGAGGGGGGCGAGGAAAGCCTGTCAGACCCGGACCCGGGGCAGGGACTCACACACCGGGGGGAGGGGGGTGCGGGGAGCCTGTCGGTCCCGGGCAGGCACTCGCACCCCCGCTGGTTCTGTGTGACCGTTCCGATGGGCCGGGACTGTGCTCTCTCCTCGTTCGGGGGCTGTTCTCTGACTAGGTGGGGGGCCGGCTACGCCTTCTCAGCCCGGCTCCCGTCCAAGGGCAGGGGCGCCTCCGCGGCTCTGGGGCCAAGAGCTGAGCTCCCGCCACAGACCAGAGCCGCCGGCAGGCCATGTCCCGGGCTCCTGCAGGAGCCGCTGGCTGTCCCAGCTCCGGGGTGAGGCCTGTCATCGGGCACGTCTGACTGGGGCATCGCGAGCCTGTCCCCTGGTCCTCAGGGGTCCCCCCTGTGTGCAGGCCACTGCTCCGGGACAGGCCGGCTCCAGGATAAGCCCGGCTCTGGGACAAGGGGGATGAGGCCGCTCCAGGGCCTGGGTCTGTGGCTGGTAAATTCCTTAGGCAGCGACTCAGGGAGGGACACAGTTCACTGGCCCCTGCCTCCCTCCGCCCGCCTGCCCCCTAAGGCTCTGTGCCCGCTCTCATGCTCTCATGTGTATTAACATTCCGTGACCTTTACCAGGTAGCAGTTGACACATCCCTTTAAACAACAAAACCAGGAGCCCGGGATCTGGCCTGTGGGGAGCATTGTGATCAGGAGCGACTCAGAGGAGGCAGTGGGGGTGAGGACTGCGGTCCCTCCCTGCTCACCTGCCCGCCCTGCGCTTGGAGGTCAGAGCGAGGCCCTGAGTCCTGGGGAGCAGAGGGGCCAGGGCCAGGGTTCCTGACGTGGGCGGGGCCCCCGGCGAGGGAGCTGGCTGTGCCCGGAGAACCCCGCGTGGCCCCGGCTGGAGCTGGTGCCCGTCCCTCACAGGGACCTCCTGCGGCCACCCACAGCGGTGGCTGAACGCGGAGGAGAGATGGGCTGCTTTGTCCCCTCGGTGACGGAGTACCCTCTGGTGACCCTGACCTGCCAACTGCAGGGGGCGCACACCCAGAGTGCCGAGTGGGGTTGGGAATGCCCCCCTCCCCCATCTGTAGAAATGAGCCCCCAGGTCGCTCAGCAGGGCATGGCTCTGGCTACCCCCAACAAGCACCCCCCCCCCCCCCATGTCTCTCCTCGTCTGCTCTGCCCAGGGCCTGCACCTCCGGCCCTGGAGGCCTGGCCTGCAGGTTCTCCGTTCTGCAGGGCCTCAGGCTTTGCCTTGGGGCTCCCTCCTCACGGACCCTCCTGGACTCCCCAGGCTGAGTTCTCCACCAGCCCGAGGGCACCCTCCTTCTCTCTGCCCCTCCGCACGCACGCTGCCCCAGACGCTCCTCCGCGCCCCAGGCTCTGCGTCAGAGTGCGGGGGAAGTCAGGCTGCTTTCCTTAGGTGACAAGTAGGACCCGGAGTGGCTGCGGGCAGGAGCTGGGGCACAACCCCTTCGGGGACCAGACGCAGGAGCGGTGGCGGCGGCAGGTGGCCTGCGCGGGACAGAGCGCCGTCCTGAGGACAGCGGCTGCCCGTCCAGGCAAAGCCGGGCCTGAGCGAGACAGACCAGCGCCCGAGCTGCAGCCACAGACAGCCTCGGGGTGCGCCGCCGGGAGCCCGCAGCCTGTGGCGCTGGGGGGACCTCAGACCGGGGAGCGCGGCCTGGCTCTCGGGCCTCCTGATACAGGCGCTGCGGCTCCTGCATGCGGGGCAGCTGTGGGCTACCTTCTCCTGACCAGCGTCTGCTCCAGCTCCTCTACCGCAGGCCTGTGCCTCCGCCCCTTTCCGCAGACACGGCTTGCTGGTGGCCGCTCGCTGGGCGGGATCCTGAGTCTGAACGGCCCCTCGCAGAGCCCGGGACACGCGCGCGGCCCCCGGGCGGGGTGGCGTCTGTGGCTGAGGCCATGGGCAGGCTTGGCTCCGAGTCTCCGAGGAGCAAGCAGCAAGCGGTCACCCTTCATGTCACCCGTGTGACTGCCCGAACCCGCTGCCTTGTTTCTGTCCGGGCGGGTTTTAAACCGCGGACCGTTTTATAATAAGTAAATCTTTGTCTGACATACTGTATTTTCCAGCGTAAAGACGACTGGAACTGATGACGATTGGGGTGGGGGAAGATAACAAACAACAGAGAGAGAGCAAGTGCCAGGCAAGTCCCTGGTGAGTTAGCAACGCCCGTCCTAACTGCAAGCTACGGTATTTTGACACCCGGCGTATAAGACCCCCTGACTTTTGAGATTTTCCTGGGTTACAAAGTCGTCTTATACGCCAGCTTTGTCTTAAACTTGGTGGTGTGTTTTTTTTTTATGTTAACAATGCATTGTTTCCCCACGATTTCTTGCTTCTTTGGAAGATGCTCCTCTACCACCACTGATAACCAGTTCCCCTCGAGTCTCCGGGAGCCCGAGGCAAATGCTCCACGTAGAGCTGGTTCAGGAGCAGTGCCCCCATTGTCCGGGTGAGACCAGCTTCCGCCTCCCCGTTTATTTCCAGACAGCTGTCTCCGTCTTCTCTACCGATGCTGCACGCGGAGGTTTAAATGATCTCCCTGCTCACCTTTTCCTCCTCTATCATGGGTACCGGCGGCAGGTTCCTCTACCGGCCACGCCGTTGAGCAGACATTGTGAAACTCTCCGCTGCTAGAACACGTTTGTGAGCTCGCACTCCCCCCCCCCCCCCGACCCCCCGGTGCAGTGCTCCGACCCGGCCCGGTGTGTGTCATCCCCGGAGGCCGCACGGAGAGGAGCCACGTGTGGGGAGACTGCCCGGGGGGGGTAGTGAGGGCAGAAGGCAGGCGCGTGGGTGCTGCCGGGTCAGGTCTCAGCCAGGCCACCGGCTGACGCCACAGAGGACGTGCGTGGTCGTTTCTGCCGTGGCCGCCATGGGCCCCGGGGGCGCTGGGGCCTGGAGCCCGGGGCCTGTCCCCGGCGGCGCACGGGGCACCTGGCGCAGGAGCACCGTCTCTCTGGGTCAGCGGTGACAGCAGGGGGGTTCTGGTCTGGACACTCTGCCTTCATGACGTCCCACGACCTCTGCCGTCCACACCCGCCTCCCCCCCGTGGGGACAGGACCCCGGAGCCCTCGCTGCGCCAGGTGGTCCAGCACGAGGCGCTGCCCCGACCCTCTGCCCGGCCCGAGCGGGCGGCGGACCTCACTCGCCTTCGGGCGCACGCGGTCTTTATTCCCACGGCCCAGCCGGGCCCAGCGCGGCCCCCCACGGCTGAGGGCGGTCCGGCCCGCGTGACGCGGCTCCTCAGTAGCCCACAGTCTGCTTCCTGCTGCTGAAGGGGTTGTAGGGCTTCACCGTGGTGACCATTCGGGACAGCGGGGCCTGGCGCCGGAAGCAGGTGACGGCCATGTCTCTCCTCAGGATCCTGGAGGGGAGACCAGCACATCCAGCAGCACAGAAGACACCACCTTGTCTCCCTCGACGGAGGGTGCCCGCGGCCAGCCCGGCTCCTGCGAGCCCGTGGCCGGCCTGTCCGCAGCTGACTGCCCTCCACCGGCAGGACCGTCGTGGGGCGCCGGGCCCCGTACTCACCGGTGCACCTCGGAGTCCACCCGGGGCGTGGCGGCGGGCACGCGGGAGTTGGCCGGGTGGGTGGCGGTGAAGTGGGCCTTGCCCGTGTACCCGGGGATGTTGGCGGAGCTGCGGGGGGAGAGGGGAGAGAGAAGGGGTCTGATGTGGCGGCGGCACAGCACGCAGCTCGGAGACGCAGAGGCCCTGGCGGCAGGGGCCCGCACGCTGGGCGAGGGGCGGGGGGTGGGGAGCAGGACCCTACGGGATCGGGGAGGGGGCCCTGGCCCGGCACCGGCTCTCCACCTCGGCGCTCTGTCCACGGGGGCTGCTCCTGAACCGGACCCCACGCCGTCCTGGCCCGGAGGCGGGGGAGAGGCCGGCGGGCAGAGCCGCGGGCGGGGATGCTGGTGGGGGCTGGGGACACGGTTTTAAAGGGGCCACACGTCGGCCATCAGGGCGGGCCTCCGTCCGCCTCCGGGGAAGATCTGCGCCCCGAACCCGGGCCCAGTCCCCGCGGCCGTCCTCAGGCAGACAGGACGCAGACACCGCTCACACCGAGAGGCGGGAGGCGGCGGCCCCGCCTTCAGCAGACCCGGCCCGCCTCGCACGGCACAGGGAGAGGGGCAGACGGCGTGCCCGCTCCGCACACGGGTTCCCTGTGACGGCGCCGGGACAGCCTGCGGCCCGACGTCCTGCACTCTCCACAACGAGCACGCTCGGTCCACAGTCACGTCACAAACTCTGAACGCTAAGTGCGAGCACCCGGTCCAAACGCTGGTCAGGCCAGACAGAGAGCCGGGCAGGAAGGGAGCTGTGAGAGGACGGTGGTGACCTGCGATGCAGCCTGCCGGTCCCGGTCCGACTCTCTTGTGGGAGGCGATGGGCTGCTCCCCAAAGGACCCCACGCCGTTCTAGCAGATGGAGGGCAAGAGTGAGACCAGGAGCCTAGAGGAGAACGAGTGATAACCTCACACGGACCCTTTACACAGACACCCACACAGACACCCCTCACACAGACCCCTCACGCAGACCCCTCACACAGACACCCACACAGACACCCCTCACACAGACACCCCTCACACAGACCCCTCACACAGACACCCCTCATGCAGACCCCTCACACAGACACCCTCAGAAAGCCTAGATGAGACAGAGGATGGGGGGTGCCTGCTCTGCAGTCAGAGCCCCGCACTGGCTCCCGCGCTGACTGTGCGGGTTGGGTTCACGCAGCTGCCGTCAGTGCAGCCAGTTGCTGTGGTTTTACAGAAACAGCGGCTGTGCTCCGAGTCCCGTGGGTGGCTGCACACTCAGTGACCCGCAGAGCGAGCGCGCAGGCCGTCCGGCGGGGGGGGGGGGGGGGGGGGACGTCTTTGGGGCCGGGGCCAGCGAGGCGGTCGGGGCGGCGGTGGTTGGGTATTCCTGAGACGTGTTTCTCAGGGGCCGGTGCAGCACTCAAGGTTACTCTGCTCCACAGGGAACGGGGAGCATGACGTTCGTCTCTGTCTGTGTCCCATGATAAAGTCAGAAAGCGTTTCTCTGTGAAATGGGAGACATCTACGACACAACAGCAAAGACACCTTTTTTAAAAAGGTGAAGAATACGTTCAACACTGAAACCTAAAGGAAGACTCTCTGCCACCTCGCGGGCCCTCTAGTGCCCGGACTGGGTAACTACAGGTAACACCTGGAGTCTTTTGCCTGACGCCCTCTCTGACCTCTAGGGAAGGAAAATGGCAAACATGGAGTCGCACAGGCTTTGCACACAGAGGAAAGCATCAGACACCAAAGAGACACCCACTGAGTGGGAGGACACATTCCCCGAGGAGCCCTCCGACAAGGCTTGATAGCCTAAACTCATAAAGAACCTCCCTCCACACCAAACGCACACCACACCACCCACCTGAAAATCGGCAGCGGACCGGAGCGGACGTGTCTCCAAAGAGGACACACAGACGGCCCGCAGACATCCTATCTAATGAAAGAGCAATATGCAGACTGACCGGAACACCCACAAAGCCACGCCCGTGAGCCACACCCACAGACCAATCAGGAGTGATATGCAAATTAACATCCAACCAAGATGGCTGCTGCTCAAGACCAGAAAAAGCCTCGCCAAGAGACTGGAGCCAGCCAGCCAGCGATATTGGTCCCGTGGCAGGGCGATCTCGCTGGGTTTGCTGGGTCCCCAAGGCTGGTAAAAGACCTTGGGCAGGCCCACCCCGGGTGGAACCAGCCAGCGATCGGCCCCATGGCCAAAGTCCCCTGCCCAAGGAGGACAGCCTCGGCCAGTGGCTTTTGGCCTTGGGCCAGGGGTAAGCCCCAGGGGTGAGCCATCAGTAGAATATCCCGGGGGCCCCAGTATGTGAGAGGGGGCAGGTTGGGCTGAGGTCATTACCCACCCCCGGCGCACAAATTTTGTGCACTGGGACCCTAGTCTATAATAACGAAGTATAATATGCAAATAGGCCAAACGGCTGACCAGCGGATGACCACATTATGACACCCACTGGCACCAGCCCAGCCAAGGCGGGTGCAATGTGATTGGTGGGAGAGGCCCCTCCACTGGCCCATGATCTCCCTGCGGAGAGACGTTCAGGCCACTGGCCAGCAGGGTGACCAATCGGGGGGCTCCATGATCGCCCCAAAGAGGGAGGCCCAGGCCACACACCAGCAGGCTACAGCAGGCGGGCGGGCTACCTCTGCAGGGGCAATCCACCAGGGTCTTCCAGGCTGTGAGAAGGCGCAGGCCAGGCTGAGGGACACCCCGGAGTATAAGAATTTCATGCACCAGGCCTCTAACATGAAAACAAATGCTCGGAGTCACTAATTGTCACAGAGCAAATTGAAACCACCAGGTGTCACTTCACGCCGATCAGAACGGCTTTGGTCAACACACCAGCAAACGTGTGCTGGGAGGGTGTGGAGGACCGTGTGCAGTGCTGGCGAATTACAGGCTGGTGCGGCCGCTGTGGAGTTTCCTCAACAATTAAAAATGGACCTGCCTCATGACCAGCGATCCTACTTCCGGGAATTTATCTGGAAAAAAACAAACAAACACCAAAATGCTGATTCGAAAGAACGTATGCACCCCTATATTCACTGCAGTGCTGTTTGCAACAGCCAGGCTGGGAGGCAGCCGCGTGCCAGCGGAGGCGAGTGATGAAGAGGCTGGTGTGTGCGCATGGCGCCCCCCTCGGCCATGAACGGATGGAAACCGGACCGTTTGCGACAGCATGGCCGCCCCGGAGGGCCGTGCTCAGTGGAGTCATGCCCTCAGAGAGACAGCACCTGTGACCTCACCCACACGTGGAGTCTAGAGACAACACGAGCAACAAACCGAGTGGAGACAGACTCACAGAGCAGAGAACAGACTCCCCGGGGAGTGAGGGGTGAGGGGTGAAGTCCCGCCCCAGTCACGGGAGGCGAGGACAGCACAGGAAACGGCCGGGAGACGGCGACCCTGCCCCCCGGGCCGGGCGGGCACGGGGACGGCGAGGGGCCTCTGTAAAGTGTGTGGCTGTCTGGCCACCGTGCTGTCACCCGAAACAACACGTAATAACGATCAAAAGGCAGAATTAACAGGAAAATGGAGGAGAGGCCCCCCCCAAATGTATTCAGGTCCACAGCAAACGTCACTCCGGGTCAGAAACGCCGCTGCCTGCTCCTCGCTCTCTCTGAAGATGACCCAAGAGGATGTTCCCACTTTTGGCAGCAAAAATGCTTCATAAAAATGTTCAAAATTCAAACACGCATTTCAAAGGAGAACCGTTATTAACTTTTTATGCCTCTTGGATATTTCTAATTGCTCTGCCCCATATCCTTCCCTTAAAATTTTAGAATGACTCTGTTTAACAGCAGTCATTTCCTTTAAGAACCCACTAGAGTCCCAGTGCACGAATTCGTGCACCAGTGGGGTCTCTTGGCCTGGCCTGTGGGATTGGGCTGAAACCGCCTCTCCGACATCCCCCGAGGGGTCCTGGATTGCAAGAGGGTGCAAGCCAGACTGAGGGACCCCACTGGGGCCAGGAGAGATGTGGGAGGTTGGCCAGCCAGCTAGGGACCATGGGAGGGCTCCAGGGCGTGTCCAGCCCATCTCGCCTAGTCCCGATCAGCCGGACCCCAGGAGCGAGCTCACCTACTGGTTGGAGCGTCTGGCCCGTGGTAGTCAGTGCACATCACAGTGACTGGTCGACCGGTCGACGTTTGCCCTCTAGTGGTCAGTGCACATCATAGCGAGTGGTTGAGGGGCCTTAGCATACCATTAGCATATTACACTTTGATTGGCTGAATGGTGACTGGTCGAGGGGACACTTAGCATAGTAGGCTTTTATTATCCGGGACGGGAGAATCGCTGGCTGATCCCTCCTGTGGACTCAGCCCCACATTGAGGGCTGGGGGAGCCTCAGCAGCTCAGAACCTCCTTTGAACTTCAGTCACACGGGAAAGTCACCTTTCTCCTCAACCCACGTTCAGAGCGCATGCCTTCCTTCAGAACAAAACCCACCGCCGCACTTCATCCCGGATAACGAGTGCGGGCAGCCGTGGGGACTCACCAGCTTGAGTTTGAGTGAAGGGTTCTGGAGGTCCGAGGCGTGGCCAGAGAGGTGAGGTCCCCCGCGGGGTTGTCAATGTTGTCGGCGTTGGTGGCCTGCACGTGGCCGCTGGGAGCAGGAAAAGAAAAGGCAGCAGAGGTTTCTCTCTAAGGAATACGGGAGGAACAGATAAACAGTGTCCTAGCTCCCCAAAATTATTGGCCGAAATAGATCAAAACCTGACAATGAAAAAAAAAAAAAAGACAAAGACAAAGACAAAGAAAAGGAAAAAAAGGATGGTGATGGAACAATTGGCCTAAAAAGTAGGGAGAGGATTTCTCTTTTTCAGAGAAGGAGGTGCCAGGCTCTCGAGAATGTGAGTTTGGACCAGAGTGAGGGGAGGGCTGCCTGTGCTGCTGAGCACAGAACGGCTGTTTCTGCAGAACCGACCGCCCGTCTGAAGTCCCACACGGCCCGTCTGAGACCCCGCTCCCCGGCTGAGACCCTGCACACCCCGTCTGAGACCCCGAACACCCCGGCTGAGACCCCGCTCCCCGGCTGAGACCCCGAACACCCGTCTGAGACCCCGAACACCCATCTGAGACCCCGAACACCCGTCTGAGACCCCGAACACCCCGTCTGAGACCCCACACACCCGTCTGAGACCCCGAACACCCCGTCTGAGACCCCGAACACCCGTCTGAGACCCCGAACACCCCGTCTGAGACCCCAAACACCCATCTAAGACCCCAAACACCCCGTCTGAGACCCCAAACACCCGTCTGAGACCCCGCACACCCGTCTGAGACCCCGCACACCCGTCTGAGACCCCGCACACCCGTCTGCAGTCCCACACGGCCCGTCTGAGACCCCGAACACCCGTCTGAGACCCCACACCCATCTGAGACCCCGCACACCCTGTCTGAGACCCCACACCCCGTCTGAGACCCCGAACACCCGTCTGAGACCCCAAACACCCGTCTGAGACCCCACACCCCGTCTGAGACCCCGCACCCCCGTCTGAGACCCTGCTCGGCCAGTTTATGGCCCTGGGATGACCTGTGTTTGGCTCCGGGGAGGCAGCCTGGGCGAGGTAGGGGTGGGGCTGCAGAGCGAGCAGGGTTTCAGGGAGATGGAAATGGGGCCACCAGCAATGCGTCTCTCTGCACTGAGATCTGCACCCTTCGGAGGAGGTCCTGACCCTGAGCAGGCCTGTGCTCAGAAAAGGCGAGAACGCGGGGGCAGAGCACCCGCTGATCACGAAGCGAGGCACAGCCACCTAGAGGCGAAGCCGGTCATTCCGGGAATGAGGAGCTGTTACTCACGTGTAGAGAGGAAGGTACTTGCTTCTAGAACTTGAACTCACACTGAGGAAAAGAGAAAATAGGGCAGCTGAGTTCTTGACGTACAAAACCTCCCTGTTACAGCGTTTCTTTCTCAGATACAGACTACGTTTCCAGAGCTTCGCATAGGAACTGGCCTCTAAAAGCCTCCACTGTGAAACAGGAGCCCTCAAAGCCGAGGCTGCTCGTGAAAATAAACACCCACACGCTGCCCCCGCTCTCAGGGGCACGCCTTCGCTGACGCCAGGACCCAGCGCCGACACGAACCTCCCCACGCGTCTCCCTTGGCTCTGGGCCCCCAGTGACCACACAGGGGCCGTGAGACCCGAAGCAAAGGGACTCTCCAAAGCGGAAGTGCCATTTTTTAGACCAAATGAAAAAGGTTACTCGTGCGGCAGGAGGGGTGATAAGCCCATCGCTGTTAGCATTAATAAGACCCCGAAGAAGACTGTGACACCCAGTTTGATAAAAATAATTTCTATCCCGAAGCTCACAGGCGTGGCCACATTGGGATACCTGGTGTCTCCCGGGGGGGGGGGGGGGCTCTCTGATGCCAGGCTGTGCCGCTGAGCAGTCCAGCTGTTAGGGGTTCAGAGGCGGGGCGAGGAGGCGGCGGCCTGAGCACTGCACGGGAGGAGTGTGAGGGCCTCTGGGATGCCCTCCCCCAGGGACTAGCCCAGCGGTCGGCAAACTCATCCGTCCACAGAGCCAAACACCAACAGGACAACGACTGAAATTTCTTTGGAGAGCCCAACTTTTTAAACTTAAACTTCTTCTAACGCCACGTCTTCAAAACAGACTCGCCCGGGCCGTGGTGTTTTGTGGAAGAGCCACACTCCAGGGGCCAAAGAGCCGCATGGGGCTCGCGAGCCACGGTTTGCCGACCCACGGAGCTAGGGCACCAACTCTTGATAAACATGCGACAGCGGGAGACCTGGGGCGGCGGGTCAGGAGACACAACTCACAAATTCACTGGCTTTGCTGGCACCAAGAAACTTCTGGTTTGAAATCGGTCCCAGAGTCCACCGACCATCTGCAACCATCAGAACGGGGACAGACACTTACAGGAAGGTCACCGTACGGCACAGAACACGAGCTCCGCCTGCTGTGGGTTTTCATCCGCGAGCCCAGCGGCCTTCCCTGGCCCGTCACCCCAGAGGCAGGCCCGGCTCCCCAGGAGAAGCATCCTCAGCTCCCTCGCAGCTCTGCCGGCTCCAGAGCCGCCCCGGCCTCGGGGCCCCTTGCCGCCCGCTGTTTTCTCACAGCGAGAGCGACCTGTCCCCGCCCCTTCCGGGACGAAGCCGGGGAAGGTCTGGCTACGGTGTCGCCCCGGACTCCGGGCTGACTTGGATCCCCCTCCAGGCTGGGTGCCCCCTCTCCTGCCCCGCCCCGGCCTCATGCGGGAAGGATTCCGGACAGCAGTTTAATGGAACACCGTTATCGGTAATACATGACGGAGATAGAATGCGTCCATGTGGTTGAGAAATCCTTAAAAAAAACAGTGGTACGTTCGACAGTCCCTTTTGTCCTTTCATTGAATTGGGGTTCTCTGTGGAAATCCGATGGTGAGACCACATGAAAGCTGTTCCCTCACTCACTGCCTTTCCCTCTGTGAAAGCTGAAGGAGCTTTCCAAGACGATGGGCTGCTTATCCTGTGGCTGTGACCCCGAGGTCTGTGGTGAGGACTGGACTCAGTGTCCCTGGTCCTATCCAGGCCCATGGACTCTGTGTGCACACTGAAACTCCACGGTGAGCACAGGCCCGGCCGGCCCGGCCCCCGAGGTGTGAGGGCGGGACGGGCGAGGGCACCTGGGTGAGGGGGGACGGGCGAGGGCACCTGGGTGAGGGGGGACGGACGAGGGCACCAGGAGCAGAGCTGCCAGCACAGAGCGGGGCTGGGGGTGGCTGGCAGTGAAGCCTGAGGGGATAAAACCGGGGGCGAGGGGCATTGGGATTCAGCTGGAAGGAACAGCCATGAGGCGGTGGAGTATCATTTCCAACAGACAGGCTGATGGAGCACGTGGACCGAGGTCTGAGAGGGCAGCACGGGCTATGCGGATGGATGGTGGAGGGCGTGTGGGGCCGGGCAGAGGAGGATCAGGCCGGAGGAGGACCAGGAAGAGCAGGAGAGATGGGTGAGTGAGGGAGCCCCGTGCAGGTCAGGGGGACAGACTCACTGGCTCCATGGAGGAGTAATGGGAAGAGGCCACCCTGTAGGAGGGGCTCCTGCGGTGGTGGCGGGGGGTCACCACACCCCCGATGGGCCCCGGGCCAAGCACCGAAAAGAAGGGTCGTCTCTCGGGACCCCGAGGCAGGCTGTGTCCCAGGCTCAGGACCACCCACGCTGCCTCTGAGCGCCCCGGCTCCCTCTGTTCCGGGTAAGTGCGCCCTCAGCAGGTCCCCTGGGCACAGCGGTCACTTCTGTGTGTCCTGTTCCCCTTCTAAAAGGAACACCGCCCAGGCCAATGACCTCTGAGGAAGGGGCAGGCTTACACGAAACGTCTAAAATATGACCTGGGCGGTTTTAAAGAACCTGCGCTTACTGATAGCTTCTATGATGACGGCACTTTCAACCCCTGCGTGTACAGGTTTGCCCGTTCCTCCCATAATGCTCGGCGATAAAGTACGTGTCACTGCCGTGCAGCCTGGGAGCTCGGGTCAGTGGTCAGAGAGACGCTGCGCCGGCGGCCCCTGACCTGAGTCACTGCTGGGGCCGCTTCGTATCTCTTCCGCGTGAAAACCTGCGAGACGAGGTCGGCGGCTCTTTCCAGCGTCGTCTCCTCGGGATCGAGTTTGGGTGCCAGCATCTTGTCCCAAGGCACGCTTTCGTAAGCTCTGTGAAAGCATCAGGGGGTCGCGTTTATGGAAAACACGTGCCCAAGGGGTATCGCTCACCGCAATATCATGCGTGTCCCAGGCAGAATTCTGAGGTGCCCCCAAATTCCTGCCCCCGCGGTACATGCCACAGATAACCACCTCCCCTCAGGTGTGGGCGGAGCAAGTGGGGGTGATGGCACCTGCACACGGCCAAAGGGATTTCGCACGTGTAACCAGGGTCCCTAATCAGTGAGACCTGAGTCCGTCGAAAGGGAGGGGATGCTAAATGGGTCTGGTCCAAACCGTCGAGTCCTAAACAGACAAAACGGCTGCAGACCCTTCACGGCGTCCTGGACAAAGCCTGTGGCCCCGGGCGTGTGAGGAGCTGAGTCTGCGGAGACCCTGCGGGTCCCGAGCTGCCAGCCTGAGCGACCCGGCGGCTGGGGGCGCCGTCGGGCTGACACGGGGACCGCAGGCTGAGAACTGAGCTCTGAGCCAGGTGGGGCCGCTGGACTCAGTGCTACAGAAGGTGCGAGCAGAAATGGGGAGGCTTCCAGCTGCTGAACTTGTGGTCATGTTACCCAGCAGCAGAACCTCACACACACTTACACACTCCACCCAGTCTGCACACACCACCCAGTCTACACACCCCACCCAGTCTATACACCCCACCCAGTCTACACACTCCACCCAGTCTACACACCCCACCCAGTCTGCACACTCCACCCAGTCTGCACACCCCATCTAGTCTACACACCTCACCCAGTCTATACACCTCACCCAGTCTGCACACCCCATCCAGTCTACACACCTCACCCAGTCTATACACCTCACCCAGTCTGCACACCTCACCCAGTCTGCACACCCCATCCAGTCTACACACCCCATCTAGTCTACACACCCCATCCAGTCTACACACCCCATCCAGTCTACACACCCCGTCTACATACCCCATCCAGTCTACACACCCCAGCTAGTCTACACACCCCATCCAGTCTACACACCTCACCCAGTCTACACACTTCACCCAGTCTACACACCCCACCCAGTCTACACACCCCACCCAGTGTACACACGCCACCCAGTTTACACACCCCACCCAGTCTACACACCCCATCCAGTCTACACACCCCGTCTACACACCCCATCCAGTCTACACACCCCATCTAGTCTACACACCCCATCCAGTCTACACACCCCGTCTACACACCCCATCCAGTCTGCACACCCCATCCAGTCTACACACCTCACCCAGTCTATACACCTCACCCAGTCTACACACCCCATCCAGTCTACACACCTCACCCAGTCTACACACCCCACCCAGTTTACACACGCCACCCAATTTACACACCCCATCCAGTCTACACACCCCATCCAGTCTACACACCCCGTCTACACACCCCACCCAGTCTACACACCCCATCCAGTCTACACACCCCATCTAGTCTACACACCCCATCCAGTCTACACACCCCGTCTACACACCCCATCCAGTCTACACACCCCATCTAGTCTACACACCCCATCCAGTCTACACACCCCGTCTACACACCCCATCCAGTCTATACACCCCATCTAGTCTACACACCCCATCCAGTCTACACACCCCGTCTACACACCCCACCCAGTCTACACACCCCATCCAGTCTACACACCCCATCCAGTCTACACACCCCATCCAGTCTACACACCCCGTCTACACACCCCATCCAGTCTATACACCCCATCTAGTCTACACACCCCATCCAGTCTACACACCCCGTCTACACACCCCACCCAGTCTACACACCCCATCCAGTCTACACACCCCATCTAGTCTACACACCCCATCCAGTCTACACACCCCATCCAGTCTACACACCCTGTCTACATACCCCATCCAGTCTACACACCCCATCTAGTCTACACACCCCATCCAGTCTACACACCTCACCCAGTCTACACACCTCACCCAGTCTACACACCCCACCCAGTGTACACACGCCACCCAGTTTACACACCCCACCCAGTCTACACACCCCACCCAGTCTATACACCCCATCCAGTGTACACACGCCACCCAGTTTACACACCCCACCCAGTCTACACACCCCACCCAGACTATACACCCCACCCAGTCTACACACTACACACACCACCCAGTCTACACACCCCACCGAGTCTACACACGCCACCCGGTTTGCACACGCCACCCAGCCTGCACACCCCACCCAGCCTGCACACCCCACCCAGTTTTTGAACAGCAGCTGTGAAGCAGAGGCCACTCTCCAGCTCTCCTCCTGTCTAAGCCCCCTCCCCGCCTCGGGGCCCTCACCAGGCGTGTGGCCTTATGTACCCATCCACACAACTTGACACCAGAGATTCTTCCCTGCACAGGCCTCTCCTCCAGACCCCAGGTCAGGGCGCCATTGCCTGACTGACAGCCACGCGGATGTCCAATGAGCATCTGTTTGGTATGTCCGACCGGACATGGGAGCCTTCCCACCAGACCTGCGTTCGTGTGTGAGGTGATGGCGTGTTCACCACTTCCAGCTGCGCAGGTCAGACTGAGGGCTCATCCCTGACTCCTCTTACTCAGCCCCACCATCTCCTGGATGGGCGATGCTGGCTCCCCCCTCACACACCCAGGGCCAGCTGCCGCCTGCGCCTCAGCACCCTGCCAGGAGCCCCTGCTACTTGTGTCCCAGGCGACAGCCTCTTCCTTCACCTTTTCTAAACTCCTCTCCGGGACGTGGGCTGTTTACTCACCAGGCTTGTTGCTTATCGTCCACCTCTTTCTAGAATCAGAGCTCTCTGCGATGGGAGAGCTTCGCTTTAGTCACCGATGAATCTCACAGTTTAGGGAGTAGACACACAGTAGGTCCACCATGCATTTTTAAATGAATAAATGAATTCCACCTCAAGCTTCCCCAGTTGCTGTTTTCTATGATGCTGCCCCCACCTCCTCTTGCTCTCCGAGCATTTCCGTTCTGTTTCCGTTTTCCTTTTTTGGTAAACATAGATTTTTATTTTTTTTTTAGATTCTTCCTTGACCTGTTTACGTTAGCAATAACACAAGTAACTAAATATCTGGGTCCGGTGTTTTCTGAATTTCTCGTAGGATTCAGGATAGCGTGGACACAAAGGGGCTGTCATGAAGTATGAGATAAAATTTCTAATCAGAAGTCTGTTTGAGAAAGCTCTTACCTTTGGGTGGAGGACTTATAGAACAAGTCCTTGGCGTTACATTTCTTGTCTGGCTGTGGAAGCTCTCCGTCCCCCTGGAAGGCAGGACACAGACAGACCGACATCAATGGGGACAGACAACGTCCCCCCGCCACCAGCGCCCTCCTCCTGCCCTCACTGTCCTTCTTTGACAGCATCCTTGGGTCAACAAGTACCTGCTTCCAGCTTTCCTCTGTGGCCTGGGAACTCACGTTTTGTATCTATGCTCCTAACGACTAAGTTAAAACTTACAAAGGTGAATATGAGAGCTAACGTAAAGTCAGACTTTTATGAGGAAGCTTTTGAATTTTTAATGTTGGCAAACAGTGTTTAATTCCATAAAATCACAACATTTTAGAAAGTCTTCTCTGTCTGTCTAAATGCAAGTGCACTAGTTCTGAAATCTTACCCTCTGCCTATCGCCCACCTTATTTTATCGAAATTAATTGACTGTTGTTGTCACCGTTGTTGTCACTGTCTTTGATGGTTTTCTCCGTTCAGAATCACCGCCACGTGCACCGGTGCTCTGCCAGCTTTTGTTCCTGTGGGCCTCCTTGGTGTTTCTACCTGGCCCCTGCTTCTGCTCTCTTCACTGAAGTTCAGTTTTCAGTAATTCCTCCAAGGATGCCAACTTCCTCCAGCCCCATTTTCAACTCGGCTTCATGTTTGAATAATGTTCTAGACGGCTTGGAGGTCGAGTTTAATGGACATGATTGTTTCATAACAAATGCGTCTCGTTGATTTTGGTCTCTATTGCTCCCTGACTTTGGACTGCACTCAGTTTAATTGCTTGCGGGTGTTCTGTGAGCTCACACCCCCCGCCCCCGCCGCCCCCCCCCCCCCCCATACCCGCTCAGGTTACAGTTAGGATACCTGTATTGGTTTTTCTACAGTTTCAGGATAATTTGTTTAGGAGAGGCTAGATCTCTGTTCCTCTGTTTTCAGACTTGGGACGCTTCTTCAGTCTGAGAGTTCGCGTCCCCCGAGCTGGTGGCTGTCAGCCGGGGGCGTCCAGCACCCCTGCTCCTGGAGGAGGGTGCACCTGCCAGGGACGGGGGTCTGGACTGGGCACTACCAGCCTCTAGTACTCAGTCCTCCCCCGAGTATGGCTGTGAGGACGGCACAGATACTGCCAGATACACACAGTGACTGTGAAGGTCTGCGCGGTGCCTGGCACACCAGGCACATTTTACAAGTGGTAGCTATTGAGGATCAGATTGCAAACCACACAGACAATGAGCTAAGTGAGTGACGGACACTGCGCTGCACTCCCGGGGCAGGAACCTTACTTTAGAGGCCGCTTCCTCGTCGAATGTGAACGTGTGGGTGACGAAGCTCCCCTCCTGGCCGTGCAGAGGCTGCGAAGGAGTGACTTTCACGGCGCTGGTCCAGCCTGGAAACAAACACAGGGGCTGCCCGTCACCTGCAGCGAACACCCTTCTTCCGCCACAACTGCTCCTATGAGGACGCCGCAATGGGTGCTGGGAATTGACTTGTCGGTGGATTTTACCCAGCAGTTTTCTCAGCCGTGAGAACAGGATGGCTCTGAGGTTTACGTGTTAGGGTTGTTACAATAGTGTAGAATTGCTTGGTATTTATATTCCTCATGATTGGGGAATCAGAAATTGCATTGAGACAAATGAAAACACACAACATAACAAAAGTCATGGGACTTAGCAAAAGTAGCGCCGACAGAGAAATTCATAGGTATAAACCCTTACAGAAGAAAGCTCCCAAACCAACAACCTCAAGTTACACCTTAGGGAGCTAGAAAAACAACAAAGGAAACCCAAAGCTAGCAGCAGGAAGGAAATAATAACGATTAGAGCATAGATACAAAACAGAGAAAACTAAGGAAAGCAAAAGTTGGTTCTTTTAAAAGATTAAAAAATCAACAACTAGCTAGGTTGTTAAGAGAGAAAGAAGACTTACGTAAATCACAAATAAGGAAACATTACAAGTGATTTTACGGAAATAAAAACAATGATAAGAAACTAGAGGCCTGGTGCATGAAATAGTGCAGGAGTGTGGTACCTGGGCCTTGCCAGCCATTGAGGCATGAGTGTCTGGCATGGAGGGCAGGTCCCAACTGACCTCTGGGCCCTGGGCCCCCGGCCCCCACGGGCCCCCTCCACCTGAGACTGGGCGACTGGGTCCCCACCCGGAGATGTGGTGAGCGCGGCTGGACGCTGCAGGTCGGGGCTCAGTGAGGGCCTCTGGGCCACCCAGCAGGCCACACAAAAACCAGGTGGGCAGTGCACTCTCTCCCGCCAGCCTCTCGGACCGGCTCCTGTGCAAACCCACGGGGAGCCCCACTGGCCCCTCGGTCCCTGCAGCTGTGGCCCGGCTCACCCAGAAGAGGCTGTGCGGGTTTGGGGTGGGCTCCTGGCGGGTGCAGGGCACCTGAGCGTGGGGGCTTCCCCAGAGCACAAGCCCTGGCATCCTGGGGGAGGGTAGCAGGGGGAGTGAAAGTGAGCTCAGCGGACACCCCACATTCTCAGTGCACCTCCTTCCCCATCACCCCTGCCCCCAGGTAGCTGGGGAGAGGTCGCAGCGCATGGCCAACACTCGAATGTTCCACACCGCCCCCTGGTGGTTGGCACACATCATAGCGAGCTGTGGAACTCCTGGTCGAGGGGACCCTTTGCATATTAGGCTCTTATTGTATAGGATCGCTATGAACAAAACAATTATATGAAATCACTGTACACCAAAACACTGTATCACCTAGACGGGATGGACAAATTACTGGGACCACACAACCTACCCAGACCGAATCACGAAGAAGCAGAAAATATGAAAAGACCTATCACTTCCAAGGAATCTCACTCAGTAATTAAATACCTCTCCACAAAGAAAAGCTCAGGACCAGATGGTGTCATTGGTGAATCCTGCAACATGTTTAAAGGAGCATTAATACTAGTCCTCCCCACGCTCCTCTAAGAAAAGTGAACGAGGAGGGAGAAATTCCAAACTCACTCTACGAAGCGACATTGCAGGATGCAAGAACAGACCTTATCCCTACTACACTCTGACACACAATCCCCTGCACAATATACAGAAGGGAATGTAAGGGCACACCAAGAGGACTACACACTGTGGCCCAAGGGGGTTGTATTCCTTGAATGCAAGAAACTGGTATTCTGCACTCTGGTTGGAATTGTAAAACGTGGCAGCTGCTGTGATAAACAAGGGGGCAGTTCCTGAAAAAATTAAACGTAGAATCACCCTGGGATGGGGCAGTTCCACTCTGGGGTACATATTTAAAGAATGGAAAGCAGGTTCTTGAAAAAAATGTTTGTACATGTGTATTTGCAACAGCATTATTCTCAGGACCCCAAAGGTGAAGCAACCCAAGCGTCCATTACTGGATAAACGGATTTTTTAAAAAGTAGTATTTACCTAAATTGGAAAAGCACTCAGCTTTCAAAGGGAAGAAAATTCTGACAGGTGCTATTACATGGACATTGTTGTCCATGATGACATTATGCTAAGTGAAATATGCCAGTCACAGAAAGACAAGTACTCCCTGACTCTACTTATATGATGTACTCAGAGGAGTCAAATTAATTGAGACAGAAAGCAAAACTCTGGGTTCCAGGGAAGGGACGGGGGGGAGGACTAGGGATTTAGGGTTTCATGGGTAAGAGTTTCAGTTTTGCAAGATGGAAAAAGTTATGGAGATGTATTGTGGTAATGTTTGCAGAATGCTGTACTTAATACCAATTAACTATATGCATTTAAAAATGGCTAATAGCTGTGATGGAGCAAATGCTTTTGTACCCCAAAATTTATATATTGAAGGACTTGCCCAAAATGTGATGGTATTTGGAGGTTAGGCCTGGGAAGTAATTAGGATTAGGTGAGGTTATGAGGGTGGGGTGCCCACGATAGGATTGGGGTCTTTCTAAGAGGAGAAAGGGATGACCAGAGCTTTTTTTCTGCTGTGTGAGAAAACAACTGGAGGCCAGCCTTCTGCTCCCGACAAGAACTAACTCAATCTGCCCCCTGATCTGGACATCCCAGCCTTTAGGACGGGGAGAAACAGGGATCTGTTGTTTAAGGCACAGTCTGTGGTATGTCATTATAGCAACTCAAGTTAAGACAGTGATTTTAAAAAAGGGTCGGAAGACATGTAAAGAGTTACATATGTTGACTAGAGGCCCAGTGCATGAATTTGTGCATAAGTGGGGTCAGGCTGGCCCGGCCCAGCAGCCCCAATCAGGGTGAATTGAGGCCAGGCCTGTTGGGAGGAGGAGATGGCGGGAGGTTTGCTGGCCATCCCCCAACCCCCGTCAGGCGGGTTCGCTGGCCATAGTGGGCATCATGATGACAGGTCATATGGTCGTTACAGCGTTCTGGTTGCTGGCTTTATATCTACAGATATTAGGATGCTGAAGGTAGGAAAATCACAGGGTTACAGCGTTCTGTTGCTGGCCTTTTATGTATATAGATATTGGGGTGCTGGAGGTAAGGAAATCACAGAGGTTACGACAGGCAACCTCTTTCTTGTCTGTGACAAGGGTGACATGCCATCTGTTGAAACGAGAACAAGGAGACCAACCAATAAAGGTCTGAATGTGATTACGGTAAGTTTGGAATACTTGACTGCTGCCTAAGAAAGAAAGTCAACTCTGAACAAAAGAGGAAAACTACTGCATCAGTTAAATGTCTAGACAAGGTTGGAATTGGGCAAGAAGTCAGCCATCTAATCTTTTACGATTTGGCTTTGGTATCTACGAAAACCCGCTGGAAAGCATCCTGCGCTGTGATATAATTAATTCTGAGAAGATGGATGTGCTTCCTTATCAGAATGCATTAGGAGTCACATGTGTTTAAGTTTGCTAAAAATCAGAGTACTTATTTATAAATAATGACTGTTTCCAGGATCGACAAAGTCATTGAAAGCCTAGGGCAAATTATACTGAAACCAATCACTGAAGCCCTGGTATTATTCTCTGAAAATGTTAACAGCTGATAATAATTAATGCAGCTAACTGAATGTTTTACCGCATTCCAGATATTAGGCTAAGTATTTTACATGTTAACTCATTATTTCTTACACTTTATAAGAAAGAGAAGGAGTATTAATGCCAATTTAAGTGGAAAGTGACTGAAAACTCTATAGACTTTGCTTAACTTTATAATATCTAACATTTATTGGTTCATTCCTTAATGTTGGACATGTTTACATGAATGACACTAAATGGCCCTCACTATAATCTTATGAAGTATTTTTACTAGCATGTGAACTTATTTTACAAATAAGGGTACGTGGGCCTAGAGATCAGTAACTAGCCATGGTCTCAGTGAAAGTAAGAGACATTTGTGGCTCTGAGCCCAGATGCCTGACCCTACAGCCTGTCTTCTCAACGCCGTGGTCCTGATCCGGGAGCGCCAATGGAGGCTAGATGAACTCTGCTCTTGGTTCTGAGATGCTTGTACAACCTCTGTTAACCCTATGTTAGTGGGAAATTAGCTTCAATAAACCATTTCTTAAACTTGCAATTTGTTGCAAAACAGTTCTTAGAAAAACTTACACAAACAGCCCAACCTGAGGCGGGGGGCTTTCTGCTTATAAGAAGAGTGGCAAACTTTGCCTACAGTAGAACCACTATGGAAAATGAACTCAGTGCTGCCGAGACCGGTGTGGTTCAGTGGAGAGAGCGTCGGCCTGCGGATTGAATGGCCCCGGGTTCGATTCCGGTCAAGGGCATGTATCTTGGTTGCGGACACATCCCCAGTACGGGGTGTGCAAGAGGCAGCTGATTGATGTCTCTCTCTCTCTCATCGATGTTTCTGATTTTCTATCCCTCTCCCTTCCTCTCTGTAAAAAATCAATAAAATACATTTAAAAAAAAAAGAGCTCAGTTCTTTCAAGGAAGCCTCCTCAACAACGGAAACTATCACGCGCCGAAACGTTAACGAAAGCTTGCACTCCGGGCCCTGCTGACAGGCTGGGCCAGTAGTTGCTCATTCAGGATCAGCGCAGTGTGCTGTCTGAGGGACCTGCACTCACCAATGGTCCCTCATGCTCTTACTTAAGACAGTTCTGTGCCTCAGATAGCATTCGATTCTTAGGAATACTGTTCTTCCTTAAGTAGTATTTCCAATGGACTGCAAAATAATTATTTCTTAAAAACTGGTAGTCGAACCTTATTTACACTCTTCATATGAAAGTTCCAAACTCAGGCATTTCCCTAAGCCTCCGGTTAAGTCAACAACTGGAGTGACATTAAAAGCATAGTTCTTATCCTATGCTTAATAGTATACGTCCTCAAACTGCTCTTTTTGGTTCAAAAGCGGGTGTGGAGGGTTGGGCTCAGCAGGGTGACATTGTGGTGTTATTTCTATTCCCTTTACCTTTTTTCTTGCCCCCTTTTCTGGTCTCAATCACCTATGGCTTCTCTCCATGCAGTGTCAGGAGCCATGACTCCCCACGGCTCCACCATATGCTGCTGGCACAGTCCCTCCCCCACTGCCTGCTCAGGCCTGTGGTGTAGGCTGGGTGAGAAAGCAGTGTGAGGCTGGGGCAGCCTCCCGCACTGGAGGAAGCTCAGCACCCTCTCAAGTGGCTGTGTTCGGCCATGTCTGTCCCACATGCTCGAAGATGTTGGTCTCTTTGCATTTCCTGTCTGCCAGGCACACTCCACACGGACATTCCTGGGGTTTCCTTTGACGTGGCCAGCACTGCTGCCCGGCTGATGACATTCTCCGCGAGTGTGTCCCCAGAGCTGTGTGACGCTATTTCTGAAGGGGTTTCTTCTCAGCTCCTATTCTTACCAAAAGGCAAATTTCACCTCAACTCATTTTCCATTCCATTTCAGTCCCTGTGACCTAACTCTTGCATAACCATCAGATTTACCTTTTCCAGAGAGATAATAAGGCATGCTACATAATTATCAAAGTCAAATCTAATTTGCCTTATGGTACAATTAGGTTATCCTATATAATAAAAGCCTAATAAGCTAAGTGTCTGACTGTTTGACCAGTTGCAGTGATGCATACTGACCATGAGGGGTCAGTCACTCTGACCAGTACGCTAGCTTGCTACTGGGGTCTGGTTGACCCGGACTGGGCAAAAGGGGCCGGACATGCCCTGGAGCCCTCCAGGGTCCCTCCCCAGCCCCAATCGTGCACCAGTGGGGTCCCTCAGCCTGCCCTGCACACTCTCACAATCTGGAACCCCTCAAGGAATGTCAGAGAGCTGGTTTCAGACCAATCCCTAAGGCCAGGCTGAGGGACCCCACTGGTGCACGAATCTGTGCACTGGGCCTCTAGTATTTATATAATAAACTAGAGGCCTGGTGTGCAAAATTCATGCAAGGGGCTCAGCCCTCACAGCCCCAACTTCATCCGGAAGGTCATCTGGAAGAATGTACAGAAGGCCGTTCAGCTGTCCAGTCTGATTAGCATATTGCATTTTTTTTATTATTATAGATTACCTGACATGTAATTTGTATTGGTCACTTATACTAATAAATGTACTTTTAAACACCAAATATTATTTTACAGATAGGTTTATAAAAGCCTTATCATTACTTTTTCCTTACAATTTGTAATTTAAAAATAAGATTTTATTTGGTTCCTTACAACTCTATGTTAAATTATCTACTGAATAACGACTCTTATATCCATGCTCCTTCTCCCTGATTTCAGTGTTTAAAAATTATAAAACCAATGTCACTTTATTTACCTCCAAGTCTTGCTCTGATGGAAGTATCTGATGTTGACCTGGAATTCCATTTTCTGTCTTGCTTTAGTTCTTCTAATAAAATTTTTTGCCTTTTTAGCGTTGTCTGAAATCCCGTATCTGGCCTGGGAACCCGTTGCTGAGGTTTCACGTCACCAAAACCCACCAGACTGGGGATGGCTCTGCCCACGCCCGGCTTTAACTCGGCGTCGCCACCAGGACTCATGAACCCGGAGCAGGGATCGCCTAAGGGCACATCGTCTCGGAGTGGAAATAACGGATAATCTGGCCCGTAGGGTGGGGGATATGGATAGTGTAAATGATAGCTTGGTACGAAGGAAGGGGGATAAGGATGAAATTTAAGAAAAGCAGGGTTGGATTTCTTCTCCATTCTAGCACAGTCATGTCTGTCCTCAATGCCTTTCACGAAAGGCATGTTCATTTTTCGCAGGAGGTTACAGTAGTGTGGGTAGTCTGCATTCTCGGTAGCCTTTGCTCCTGAAAGGATGGACCGTTCAGGGATACTTACCTTTCCAGGTGTGTACTGTGAACGCATATCCATAGCTTTCCTTAGGGTATTGGATGACTGTAAATGAGGAGCTTTTGATGACTCCTTTCTCATTATTAATAAAACGTGTATGTCCAACAGTTGAGACTGGTTGATTTATCCTAACAGTATGGACTTGACTTTCTAAATGTCGGCAAGGTGGGGTTTTTTTGTTTTGTTTTTGTTTTGTCCTTTTTAAGGTATTTTTTTCTCGGCCAAAGAAGTAAGGGGCAGTAAAAAAAAAAAAACACCGGGCAGAAAAAACAAACAGAACAAAGCCCTTGTTGCTTAGCAACAGCCAGAATGCGGACACACCGGGTCACTCATTCCTTCCCATGGAGGTGACAGTGCACTTGGTCATTAGGCGCTTTGTCTTCCGTTGCTGGAAGTTTCCTCCTTGAATATGCATTGCACCAGCTGAGCTGAATGCACTCCTAGCGGGTGCTCCCATTGGTCAGTCCTCCCGGCTGCAGGGAGCAGACATGACTCTCTCACTCGTGGTGGCTACCGGATGCCCTCAGCCGACCTGTGGCTGCACAGCCATGGTGTGAACTCGGGCGGTAAAAGCCCGCCTCCCCGGCTGCGTGTGGCCTGGAGACCAATTATCCGTCCGAGGCTCCTCTGTCCTTCCCATCGGCCCCCGCGCGGGGGGAGGCCTTGCTCGCCGCCAGGTCTCGGCGCCATTGTATTCATCTCCCGCCATTGCACTCATCTTCCCTGTGAGCTCCACACGTCAGCGCAGCCCCAGTGGCTCCATCCCAGAGCCGCCCTCCTCTGGCCGCCGGGCCCTCACTCACGCCCGCTCACGGCCTGTGGCTCCCGTCCGGCCCTCCAGGCCTAGGCCCGGGCGACCGCCAGCTCAGGCACAGGCCCGCCCCGGGCCCCGCAATGCAAGCGCGACTGCTGCCCGTGGCGGCTTCCTCCGCTCTGGAGCCGGCCGAGGTCGCTGGTGCCCCCGGTGCCGCTGAGGCCTGCTGCCCAAGGCCCTGGCCGCCCAGCAGACCCCGCCGCCATGTTGGCCCGGCCCCGCCCCCACCCGGCCGGAAGTGGCCGCCAGCACTTCCGGCCGCCATTGTTCTTGGGGCCTCCATTCCAGTTCGCGAGGGGGCGGGCGAGTGGGCGCGGGCCGGCCAACGACTGCCAGGGTCCACGGTCGGCGGCGGCGTGTGGATGTCGGCCTGGGCCCCGGGCCTGGCGCGGCGGGGTCGGCGGCGGGCCTCGGGCTCCCCGCTCTCCCGGGCCGCCGTGGTCCTCCTGCTCTCGGCCTTCCTGCTGCGGGCGCCCCTGACAGGTGAGCCAGCTGGGCCCCGGGGGCGTTTGTCACGTGACCGCTGAGGGCCGGGGCCAGGGGCGGGCCTGCTGGGCGTGTGCGGGAAGGGCCGTTCGGCACCATGTCTGGGTCTGGGTCCGGGTCCGGGTCCATTCTGGGCCCATGTCCATGTCTATGTCCTTGTCCATTCCGGGTTGGAGTCCTTTCCCGTTCTGTGTCCGGATCCGTGTCCGGGTCCATGTCCGGGCTGCACCTCGGTGCCTCTGGGTCGGACCTGCCCTGCTGGGCTCCAGGATGCCCGGATGTCGCTGTCCGCGGTGCTGCAGCGACCCTGTCGGTGGGCCCGTGCACACAGGAGCTCCGGTTCCTGCAAACAGGGCTGCTGCCAGCATGGGTTGGTTCCCTGAGCCCAGACACTGGCCATCCTGGTTCTGGTTCTGTCCAAGGTTCTGATGAGCAGACAGGCAGTCAGCGGGGACTGTTGCCATCTCACTAGGAAGCTTTGGCTGCATTCTTTGTGTTCAGGTTTCAGGCTTTTTTTTTTTTTTCTTTAAAGTATCTCCAAGCATGAGAGGGATTTGTTCAAAATGCTGATAATGGTCCCAGTAAGGGAGAACGTGAAGAAGTCCCCCCCAAGGACATGCACGGAGATGACAGTGGCGCTGGGCAGGCGAGGAGGAGGAAGGGGGGACGGAGTAACGATGACAGACACCCTCCCCGTGAAGGCGGGGGCCAGACGGTCACTATTCAGTACCTGGGGAGTAAGCACTTCTGGCGTGGCTTGCACAGATCTGGCTAACCCTGTCTTATTCCAGGGATGACTGGGGCGCGCCTCCTGTTAACCCAGTGAGGTCAGGCCAGAGGGTCAGGGGGGCAGTGAACAGGCGGTATCCAGTGAGGTCAGGCCAGAGGGGTCAGGGGGCAGTGAACAGGCGGTATCCAGTGAGGTCAGGCCAGAGGGGTCAGGGGGTGCAGTGAGTGGGCGGTATCCAGTGAGGTCAGGCCAGAGGGGTCAGGGGTGCAGTGAGTGGGTGGTATCCAGTGAGGTCAGGCCAGGGGGGTCAGGGGGGCAGTGAGCAGGTGGTATCCAGTGAGGTCAGGCCAGAGGGGTCAGGGAGGCAGTGAGCAGGTGGTATCCAGTGAGGTCAGGCCAGGGGGGTCAGGGGGGCAGTGAGTGGGTGGTATCCAGTGAGGTCAGGCCAGGGGGGTCAGGGGGGCAGTGAGCAGGTGGTATCCAGTGAGGTCAGGCCAGAGGGGTCAGGGGTGCAGTGAGTGGGTGGTATCCAGTGAGGTCAGGCCAGGGGGGTCAGGGGGGCAGTGAGTGGGTGGTATCCAGTGAGGTCAGGCCAGGGGGGTCAGGGGGGCAGTGAGTGGGTGGTATCCAGTGAAGTCAGGCCAGGGGGGTCAGGGGGGCAGTGAGCAGGTGGTATCCAGTGAGGTCAGGCCACAGGGGTCAGGGTGCAGTGAGCAGGCGGTATCAGCCTCCACACCTGCATAGTAGGACCGATACTGATGCAGCATTTCACAGCGGACGCCGTTCAGATCCTGCAACAACCCCCCACGTCTGGGATTCGGCCTCATTTTTCTGACGAGAAGATGGAAACCCAGAGAGTTTAGAGTGACTCTCTTAAGGCCAAGAAGGGTCAGTGATGATGGAGACTCGGGTCCTCTGACTGAGAACCATACTCTTTTCCCTTACTCCCTGTCCTTGAAAGGTCACTGGGGAAATGCTTTAAAGCATTTTAATACCGTTCCTCCCACTAGTTCTGTGCACACTGTTATGTCTGCCACATGCTCATTCAACAATGACTGGGGAATATCAGGATATATTATATTTAACAATCATTATTTAATATTTACTAAGTGCAGGGTACAGTGCTCATCCTAATTCTTGATAAGTTGACATAAATACTGACCATGCTAGCCATGGAGCTGTGATCTAGTGAGGAGAACTGTGCGCGCACACAGCGGTGTCATCAGAAGGTGCTGATGATGTGCGTGGAAGGTTAGAGGTGACGCAAACAGAAGGTTTGAAGGAGGAGGGGACATGTGATCTGGGCCTGAAGGCTGCCAGCTTTGGACTTTTCCAAATGAGGAACACGTTCTCAGGGCATGCAGTAAAAGCTGGAGGCAAGATATCATAGGGGCAGCGAAGACCAATTCATTTTACTGGAGCCTGGAAGGGGAGAAGAGTTGAAACAGATGCCAGGTGTCAGGAGACATTGATTTATGGCTTGCCCCTTCAACCAAGATCAAGTATCCTCCTATAGAATAAAAGCCTACCATGCAAATCGACCAAATAGCAGGACGACCAGTAGGTGGGAGACAGAGCTGGTGAGTGGGCGGCACCAGGTCAGCCAAGGCAGGTGCCAGTGGGCGGAGAGATGGGGAAGGGGCTGTCCCCCTATCAGTCCGTGGTTGCCTCCCACAGAGGGAGGCCAGACTGCAGCTTAGGCCCGCTCCCCACATCGACACCCCCTGAGGGCTCCTGGTCTGCAAGAGGGCACGGCCGGGCTGGGGGACCCTCCAGGGCATGGATTTCCATGTGCCAGGCCTCTAGTCCTATGATAATGTACTGTTTGAATATCTTGGGATTTTTCAGGAGGCAGATTGTTGCTCATTTCTTTTTTTTTTTTTTTGATAGTTGGATATTTGATTCGATTACCAAGAAGTTTTAGCTTGACCCAAGATTCACTGAAAATAGTGGGATCACCATATTATCCAGGTATTAATAGATAAGTATTCAGTAATATTTAGAAAGTAATTAGCATTTGTTTACATTTTATCAATCTTGTCCAAAGGCTAATCTTCAATGATCCTCGTCCCCTGAGGCCCTCTTCCTTCTAGGACAGCAGATTATAGTTGTTCCCAACAGTCAGATTCTAATTATGTAACTGCTTACGTAGCAAAAAATATTATTTCTAACAGTTATGTAATTAAAGTTGCCTAAGTGATTTCTTGTTATTATATAATAATTCCCATATCATTAAATGTATGTAGTTCAAATACATGAAAGCTTTTTTCAAATAAGATCTATGTATCATAAATATTTTGGATTCATAATATTTTGCAGTAGCCACATAAGGTATGGCAGGTAAAATTTTTTTGTACATTTTCTTACCGAGGTGAAGGGACATGCCTTGAAACTCCCCCTTTAAGGCACATGGTACAGTAGTTTTTAGTGTGTTACCAAGTTTGTGCTACCATGAGCACCGTGTAGTCTACATGTCATTGTTCCATAAGAAATGCAGACCCACTAAGTGACCACATTCCAGCCCCTTTAAGCCGCTAACCGCTTCTGTCGTTATGAATCTCCTGTTCTGGACACTGCATGTAAGTGGACTGGCGCCCTGTGTGGCATCTTATGTGTGGCTTCGCTCACAGTGGAATGATTTCCAGAGCACTCACATGTAGAAAGAATGTCTCGGAACTCCATTCCTGTTTACGGCTGAGGGTATCCCACGTGTGGGTGTAGCACTCGCAGTGCCCCCCTGGTGGGTCCGTGAGTGGTTCCCCTCACTGGATGTGATGGGCACCCAACCGGAGCCCCTGTGAGGTATGTGCCAGCTCTGCGTCTGTGTGACACGAGCTCGAATTGTGGTTTGATCCGCATTTCCCTGGTGCCGATAACCTTGAACTTCTCAGCACTTGTTGGCCATTTGCACACCTTCTTTGGAAACATGCTTATGCATGTTTCCTGCCCATTTTTAATTGGGTTGCATTTTTATTGAGTTGGAAGATTTTTAATACATTTTGGTTTCTAGACTCATCAGATATTTGACTTGTAGAATTGTCTTCCATCCTGTGGGCTGTGTTTTCATTTTTGAAATAGTGTCCTTTAGAGCAAACATCTTAAACTTTGATCAAGTCTAATTTTTGTTTCTAACTTGGTGCTGGTGCTTTCGGTGACATGTCTTCAGAGCTGTAATCGGCAGTCACAAAGTCTTTTCGTTTTCCCTGTTATAACGCAGTCTTTAGCCACTTTGAATTAATTTTGCGTGCGGTGTGAGGAAGTGGTCAGCTTCTCCAGTTTTTGCCTGGGGATGGCCAGTCTGACTCCCGTTGTGGAAGCAGTTTTTCACTCATGAGGGAACTGCCTCGATGCTCCTGTCGAAAAGCAGGTTACCAGGGATGTAGGCTCTGTTGGTTTTCTAAATTCTGTTCCATTTAGCTATGTCTATTTTTAGGCCAGTACTACACTACCTCCATTACTCATGCTTTATAATAAGTTTCAAAATCATTACGGTTGGTTCCTTCAGGTTTGTTACTTTTAAGACTGTTTTGACTATTCTGGATTCCTTGCAACTTGATATTAGTTCTAGAATTAACTTGTCAGTTTATGCAACAAAGACCATTGGGATTTTAATATGGGTTGCATTAAATATGTAGATTAACTTTGGGAGTGTTAACACCTTAACAGGTGGTAAAAACATGGTCTTCTTTAATTTCCCTCAGTGATATTATGGCTGTCCGTGTACAAGTCTTATACTTCTTTTGTTGAATTTATTCCTAAATATTTTATGGTTTTGATGCTATTGTAAATGGAATGGTTTTCTTAGTTTAGTTTTTGGGTTGGTCATTCCGATTGTATAGAGAGATATACAGTTGAATTTTGCCAACTAATGTTGCATCCTGTCACCTTGCCACCTTACTAGCTTTATTTTTTTAGTGTGGAGTGGAATTAGTCTTTAGGATTTTCTAAATATAAAATACATAATTTGCAAGTAGAGGTAGTTTTATTTCTTTCTTCCCAATTTGAACGTTTTTGTTTCAGTTGCTCCAGCTAAGAACTCCTCCAGTTCAGTATTGAAGATGGCAGATGCCTTAATCTTACCCCTAATCCTGGGGGAGAGAAGACTGGTCTTTCAGTACTGCGTACAGTGTCTGCAGTTAGCTCTCTGTAGATGCCCTTTACCAGACTGAGAGAAGTTCCCTTCTGTTCCTCCCCTGTTAACTGCATAAAGCGTTAGTGTGAACGGGTGTTGCATTTTGTCAGATATTTGTTTTGCATCTATTGAGATAATAATGGAGTTTTGTCCTTTATTCTATTGATGTGACATGGTATTGAATGATTTTTGTATTTTGATCTTACCTTGCATTCCTGGGATAAAAAGCAATGGATAAAGATGTATAATTCCTTTTTATGTTGCTGGATCTGGTTGTTAACTTTTTAAGGATTTTTATGTCTATGCTCACGAGAGAAATGTATAGTTTTCTCATGTAATATTAGTCTGATGTCGATCTTAGGGTAATAGTGACTTTATTAGGTGGGATATGTTCCTTCCTATTCTATTTTTTGAAGAGTTTGGGAGCTATTGTTAATTAATTCTGCTTATTTGGAAAAATTCACCAGTGAATTTATCTGGGGTGGGACTTTGTGGGATTTTTTTTTTTATTACTAATGCAAACACTTTGTTTTAGGTCTACTCAGACTTTCTGTTTTGAGTGGATTCAGATGAGAAATGAGCTACTGATTTCATTGAGGACCACATGTCTGTGATGAGTTGCTTGTCTCTTGCTCAGCTGGCGAGGGGAGATGGGCGGAGGGCAAGCCCGAGTGCCACAGCGCTCAGCTCTCAGGAAGCGCACCGGTTTTCCAGGTTGGGGCTGAACAGCAGGGACGGGTGGCCTCACAGGTGTGGCCGGAAGTCCCATCATGCAGCAGGGCTGGCTTTGCTGGGTGTCGTGACAACCAAGATAAAGTGCAGATAGAGAAGTCTCTTAATACTTTATAATTAAATGACATTCTGAGAATAAAATAAACTAGTATATATGACCCCTTAAGAAAAAGGCCAATGCACCGTGCTCAGATTGAGACACACACACACACTATATGTGACTATTTTTAACGTTACCTGGAGTGAAACCAAATTGAGTCCTTACTAGTAATAGCAATAATCCAAACAAAACTTATGAAAACATGTAATCCAAGCTGCAGACATGAAAGCACAGACCGTTACTGGAGCGTTCTGACATTGTGTTTCAACGAAAGTGTGTGTTACGGTCTCCGTAAGCAGCTTTCACGTTGTGTTTCAGTGAAAGTGTATGTTATGGTCCATCAGAAGAGTCCGCACGTGCTGTGTGTGACCCAGAGGCTGCGGAACTCCGAGCTGATAGACCCTGCGTTCCAGTGGCACGGGCCCAAGGGGAAGGTCGTCTCAGGTAGGCCTGCTCCCGGGGGCCGTGCTGGGCTGCTGGGCCGAGATACACTGAGAGCAAAAGGACGTTTGTGTCTCGTGTGCGTTTGTCTGTGTCCTCACTTCTTCTCCTGCCGTTTCCTTTTGGAGTTGTAAGCCAACCACGTGGAGGGTGCACACTTTCCACAGGCCTGAGTTTTAGATGCGGACGTAACTGTTTGGGAAGCTCTCCGAGCATCTAACAGTATATTCCAAAAGGTGTTACTTTTTTTTAAAGTTCATAAAATCGTGTTGGTTACCTCCACCAGACTCATGTTAGTAACATGCATATGAAGAATCAGATGTGATTCAGGTTTTTGTTAAAAATACACATGAGCACTTGGAGGCATACACTTGTCCACAGGATTCTGCTTATTGTATTCGGCCTCACACTGGGGCAATTCGGGACTTTATTAGTAGTTATAATTTTATACTTTTGAGTTTACATTTCCTTCTGACCAAAATCCTGACAGTATGGATATTTGATGTTAATTTAAATCTTATTATCAAATATTTTTTTAAATGACTAAATTTGACATTGAATATATTATATAAAAAACATGCCTTTAAATAAACTGCATGGCTTGGTAGTGGTTGTATATTAATATATTACTTGTGCTTGTAAGAGAATTACTTACCATTGGCATATATATCCAGAGGGAAAAGTGGACTCAAGATAAATCTGAATGGTAGCCTTGCATTTTTCAAATTTTTGAGAAATAAGATCTTATTCTCATGCAGGTACTTTTCCCAAGGGGCAGTTACTGTTGGTATGACTGATTCATCAACATTTTCTTCATTCAACTTCTTATTTAGTGATTTTGAAATGCAGATCTTATTTTTATTCTAATGTTTCATTTGCTAAAAGCCAATTTATTTTTGCAGTGCAATTCGAAACGTGCAGATGAGCTTAGCTCTGTTCTTTTCAGCCTTGAAAATTCAGATGAGTGAATTTTCATCTTGAAGGTCTGTTCAGTGAAGCACTTAATCATTTTTGTACATCTCCTGAGGAAGTTTTTCTTTATTGCTCTATTCCCCTTCATTCCTTCTTTCCTTTTCCCTCCCTCCCTCCCTCCTTCCCTCCCTCCCTCCCTCCCTTCTATCTTTTCTTCCTCCCCCTACCCTCCTTTCTTCCTTCCTTCACCTAATTAGTTTATTGATATGGTGCTTGCAGATGACAATGCACAGGTTTACTTTGTCCCCTTGGATGGAGGAAGGAGGAAATATATTCATACAAACACTTGCTAAAGAAACATTTATGGGAAATGTTTGTTTTGTAGCATGTTTTAAAATTTTATGTAGTGAATTATCTCAACTGTACCTTACTATGAAGCATCTGATGTATATATATGTGTGTGTGTATAAGATACATGCAAGTTATGAAGCATGATAAGACAAACACACATGAGCCTGCTGTGCACGTCAAGATTTACAGTTTGAACCTCTTAGTAGTGGCTTTAAGAATTCCGTTAGTCTTTTCCCAGCCCCTGTGTCAAGTAAACAATCTCCTGAACTTTCATCCTATCCTTCTTAGCCTTTCTCTGTACCTGTACCACATATACACTAGTAAAGGCACATGTTCAAATCCACATGTATAAATACATGTGCGTGTATTTTGCAAGAGCATGTTTCACGTTCTTATTCGGAATTTATAAAGAGGAGCGTACGGTATCCGCCAGGTGCTGGCTGCAGCGCTCAGCAGTTTGCACACCACTAACCTCAGTTTGCGGCAGCCCTGCAGTGAGCTCAGCCGTTGTCTGCACTCCACGCGTGGACAGGCTGCATGTCTGTAGGTCTGAACAGATTTCTGAGGATGCCCGGCTCTGGGCCCAGGTAGAAACTGGTCCCGGTAGAATCCGTCTCTGGCCGCGGAGGCGGCCACACGGCCGATGCACTGAGGTCAGTGACACTCTGACTCCACGGTCACCCTGGCACCTGCCGTCAGCAAACTCCAGACACAACCACGGTTACACCCCCGGCTCCTTCGAATGACCCTGCGGATCCAGGGTGCCAGCTTTACTTGTTCAGAAAGCGTGTTGTTGTTTTATCTTAACCTCGTGTGATTGAACGGCCGCATCTCGTCCCTCCCAGAGAACAGCACCACGCACATCACCACCACCGGCAGCCTCGTCTTCGAGGACTTCGAGGAGGGCATGACGGGCGCGTACACGTGCTTCCTGGAGTACAGGCCCACCGTGGAGGAGGCGGTGAAGAACGTCCAGGTCAAGTTCATTGTGTATGGTGAGCGGTGCCCCCCCCCCACGCATGTCGTTCCTTCGTGTTTTCCAATATTTAATACCTCAGAGTGTTGGTTAAAGGGACTGTGTTACTTGTGCCCTTTCAGTTCAAGAGGAGTTACTGGCTGCCTCTGTTTTACAAAGTCCTCTGTGAAGAGGCCATGGGAGGCAGATCTGCTCTTGTCAGGGCTGTTTGTGTAGACAGTCTTTTCATCCTTAAATTTCTAAGATGAAGGTAAAATAATTCCAATCTTAAATGGTGTTAGGGAATTTAAATGAGTTACTATTTGCGAGGTGCCTAGAATAGCATCTGTCAGTAATGTTTAGACACATTGTTTATTGACTTGAGATATATAGTAGCTTTATTCCATGCAATGATTTCTCTTGAGTAGTTGCAATGTATTGGAATTGCATAAGTAACTTGTGTGTTGCTCTCTGTTCATTTTCACAGCGTATCGTGAGCCTCACTTTTATTACCAGTTCACAGCTCGATACCATTCAGCTCCTTGCAATAGTATCTACAACATTTCTTTTGAGAATAAACTTCTACAGATCTTAAGCAAACTGGTTCATGACATTAAATGTGACGTTTCCTTACAGAAGTCTGAATGCCATCATGTTAAAATGCAAAAAGCTGGTTTTCAAAATGAATTGTTTTTTAAATTTACAGGTGAGGATATATAATTCTCTAAAGAATACAACTTGAGGACAGGAAGCCAGTGTTAAGAGGTGTGAATTACCAGCAGTGGTTTTCAAATGTAAATGTTATAACCTGAGTATGTTCATGTTCTCTACTTTGCCATAGGTCTAAGAGCCCCAAATAATAGTCTGCTGATTTATGTACTTAGTGAAGGTTTGTACTCACATAACTGAAACCTCGCTAGGATATTTTACTTTAGAATGGGGTTTAGTATAAGGAATGTCTATTATGATATTTAGCTACAAGGTGGAAATATTGTGATATAATGCGTCAGGTCCATGATCAAATGTAATGTGTTTTCCAGTTTCGTGTACAGATACTGACAAAGAACACAAGCCCTGTGCTGACCACACTTGTGACTATTCCAAAAGGCTCTCCAAGGTACGTGTGTGAGGGGTAAATGGAAAACAATTGAGCATGCCCAGTGTGTGAGGCAGGAAACAGAAAACAAATGAGCATGGCCAGTGTGTGAGGCGGGAAACAGAAAACAAATGAGCATGCCCAGTGTGTGAGGTGGGAAATAGAAAACAAATGAGCATGCCCAGTGTGTGAGGCAGGAAACAGAAAACAAATGAGCATGCCCAGTGTATGAGGTGGGAAATAGAAAACAAATGAGCATGCCCAGTGTGTGAGGGAGAAATAGAAAACAAATGAGCATGCCCAGTGTGTGAGGCAGAAATAGAAAACAAATGAGCATGCCCAGTGTGTGAGGCATGAGCAAGCATCTTAGCCACTGGGAAAACAAATCAACCCCCCCAACACACACACACACACAGAGAATTCAACAGTGATAACACACCTTCACAAAATAAATGCCAAGAGTGTAACAGAGGCAACATTTTGGTGGAATACTTTGAAATTTAACATTTTGACTATAGTAAGATGACTCCCATTTATTTGGCATAGGATGAAAAATTATGCTTTAACTCCCAGAAGCAATTAAATTTGCTTGTTTATTTTACTTTGTACTCAAGATATTGTCATGCTCAGTAAACTTATGGTGATATTTTCCTATATCTAAGTATCCTAAATGACCATATACACTTTATAAAATTATTTTAAAATATTTAGAATATTATTTATCTTAAACTTTCCAATTTAAGGTGTAGGTGTTGCACTTGAAAGGGTGATGATTTCTTTTTCGTCATTTATTTTTTAAAGTGTGTGTTTTTATTGAATATACTGGGGAGGCATAGGCCACAGGTGTATAATCTATATTACGTCATCTGTATCTCGTATGGTCTGTTCACCCCAAGTCAGGTCTTCCTGGTCACCACTGATCTCCTTCGTATCTTCCCATACCTCTCCCACCCCTTCAGTCTCCATTCTGTCCTTATTTTTTTCTTAGAGGGAACATAAGAAATAGGAATCTGATTTATATGGCATTTTAATTTCCATCAGGTTGTGTGAGACCCTGTTCCATTGATATGTATTATGATTTACTTATTGGATGCAGTGTTAGGAAGCTCAGTGTTTCCTGAAATTTTTAATTCGAGTTTGGCAATTAAACATAGTTAATTAGGTACCATATTTCTATCTCTAATTAATTCTTAAGCACTTTTTTAAATAAAATTTTTGACCAAAAAAGTATCAACATATCCACCTGAATTTATTAAAAGCTCAAGAAAACCATTTAAACTATAAAAAGATAATAATTGCATAATGGAACTAGAGTTGTATGTATGTGTTGAAAGAAGTGCATGGGACACATTTTAATAATCACTTACAGACATTTTTATGGAAGAGAAGTAACTTGTGTGGTGTTTGAGGGGCACCATTAGCGGCTATAGGTCAGCGAGAGTCCGTGTATCTGTGCTCCTGATGAGGGCAGAGGGGAAACTAGCTGGGAGAGCCGAGCGGAAACCACTGGCTTGTGGAGGGCTTGAAGCCATGGCCACACCTCATGCTTCAACAGGTAAAACTGTCAGTCACTGAAAAGCATATGCCTCTTGTTAATTTATTAGTCAACCCAGAATAATGTTTACAGACAAAAATGAATTGATGATAGGTCACAGTGACGCTGTGATTACCTTTGAATTTAATGTTTTCGGGTCACAGAACTGGAAGTTGTGACCTGTTTAAACCTGATTTTTGTTGGTGGACAGTGAGGGGCTGCCTCAGGACATGGCCGCCTTCAAGGCTGTCAGAGCACTTTTCTTTCAGGCATCGGGGTGTACCCACCCGGAGTGGGTGCCTTTCTGGAGAACATTTAATCTCATAGCGCAGTCTGGGTTTCGCTCAGAGGCCTGTCTACGCTACATATCATTCAAAACCCTAAGCGACCGGCTGTGTGGGGGCATGTCAGGTGGCTCTTGGGGTTGTGTCCGGTGGGGCCTTCGGAAGTCGTTGAGGTCTGTGGTCGGCATTGTTTAAGTTTCACGTGTTATCTACGTCCTGTGAATGCAAAAGAGAAAAGAAAAGAACCCCAAGAATGTGGGTTCCCTGCTCCTAAATACATAACAACCTTATGTGTTCTAAGTCACACTTGCTCACGAAAATAATTTTCCATGTTGTTTTTCTGTTTTAGGCTAAAAATCTCATAGAGAGGTTTTTCAGTCAACAGGTGGAAGTTCTGGGCCGACGTGCAAGTGCGTTGCCTGAGATATACTACATCGAAGACACCTTGCAGATGGTGTGGATTAACCACTGCTTCCCTGGGTACGGAATCGATGCTGTGAGGCACCCCAAATGCCCCGAGTGCTGCGGTAGGTCCCGGGCGGCGCCCGCTTTGGGCTTCCGGGCGTGTGCTCGCGTTGGTTCTGCCTAGTGACCGCCAGCCTGTGTGTGCCGCCGTGTGGCTCTCTCTCGGCTTATTGGGTAGTGTGTGCCGAGGCTGTGAGTCTGAAGATGGGAAAGAGGGAAGCTGGCTGAATTTCAGCCGAGGGGTTAATCCAGCAGAGAGGGGAGGCGGGCTGGGCAGTGGTCGGGCTCGGGGTGCAGAGTAATTACGAGCCGGAGCTCTTTCCCGGAAAAAGAGTCGCCTTCCCTTTAGAGCCGTTCCTGACCACGCCCATGTGTACGGTCTGGATTGGGTAGCGCCCCTCTTCTCCTTCGGGAAGAAGCACCAGGACCGCTTCCGACCAGTGTTTTCCAACTGTGGGTCCTGGCCGCGGCGGCTCTGAGCCTCTGTCCGGCCCTGTGCCTTTTGGGGTTTGGGACAAATGGCCAGTAACATACACCCACTGTTATCGGGTCACACAGAGTAGCTCCACCCGGCTTCTCCCGGGGTCTCCTGTGTCCCTTCTCCAGTGATGCCTGGGGCCTCCCGGCTCTGCTGTCCCCAGCGACAGATCGCTGGGAACACACACTCCGCAGCCTTTCCAGATGGGCTTCGTTACGTAACATCTTAGTGTCTTCCTCAATTCCACTCACCAGAGAGCAGAATACCTTAGGCCGTTCGCTTGGAGAGAGCCCATTGGTTCTGCAGGGCCCCCCTCCCCCTGCCACCCCCAGGAAAAGTGTCTCCTCTCCTGCGCCCTGATCCCACGCAGGCCTCGGCCAGCATTTCCACGTGTGTGTGTGTGTGTGTGTGTGTGTGTGTGTGTGTGAGAGAGAGAGAGAGAGAGAGAGAGAGAGAGAGAGAGAGGGAGAGGGAGAGAGAGAGGAAGCGGGCCGAGGCACAGGCCTTTGGAGGCATGGCATTGCAGCACTAGAATTTTGCCATGTGTGTGGCCACCTTAAGCACCCTGTTACTGCAGCAAATAAATAGCTAATCGTTTAACCAGTATTTTTTTCCATCTGAAGTATTATTCCCCAAATAAAATGTCTGTTAATATGTGAAGAACTCTGTGGGACCGAGAATGGAAAATTCTTTCTCTGAATAACAGCTTTAATATTTTGCCGTCTGAAAAAATATGTGTAGAAAGAAAGCTATGAGGTTAAGGAATAGATGTGGCCCGATCCCAACAATGGCGTGCGTTTTCGCCTCGCGGTGCGGGAGGGGGTCCCCTCTGAGGCCCAGGGTCCCGGCCTTGGTGCCCTGGGGCGCAGAGGCAAGAGGAGGGTGGGGATCAGACCGCCAGTCCTGTCGGGGCTGGGGCGTCACATGACTGTCGCCGCTCTGCCAGTGGGAGGAGGGGGCCGTGAGTGTTGGGTGACACCGGGTGCTATTTGGTCTAAGTCCTTGGTTTTCCCACATCCTTTACTTTTTCTTATGCAAAGTAACTATGGGAACACATTCACAATACGATATATGTTATTCTTATGGTGAGGATGATCAAACTCCGTTAAGTTAGGCTAAGTAATTTATTTTTCAAAATTACACATTTAGCTTTGTTAAAGGTAGACTCGGATTGAGGTACTGTGAGGAGTATGGTCCATACCCTTCCATATTTGGCCCTCTGACCACTGAGTCATGGCCGTTGTGGGCAGTGCCAGTCACATTGGCCCCACCCACCATCTGAAGCTCTATGGCTTCTGCTGTAACTGGCAGGACAGCCAGTCAGCCTTTCAACTCAACGTCACGTGACCAGTAAAACTACTGCAGCTCCCACCTTAGCCTCAGCCAGCATCTGAGTCAAGGTTAAGGCTTTTCACGGACAGGAAGTATTTTGAGTGATCAGACTGCAAGAACCAATAGCAGAATGGGGCTGCGGACTGGGGTGGGGAGGCGGGGGTGTGGGGGAGTGTGACGGGCCTGGGGCTGCAGCTTCTCCCAGTGGAAACATTCTAGATTGTGCAGCAGGTGAGGCACCTAACACTGCTGGCCCGACGGCACGGCCGATGTTTGCATTTTCCCACCATTAAAAACAGATCTCAGGTACCAGGAACCCTAGAAAGCGGCCCTCGTGCGCGGTCGGCTGGCGTGGCGTGCGGGACCGCTCTCACCCCTGCTCTCTCCACAGTGATCTGCAGCCCCGGCTCCTACAACCCCAGCGATGGGACGCACTGCCTGCACTGCAACAGCAGCCTGCTCTTCGGCGCCAGGACCTGCTCGTAGCGCTCCCCGCGCTCTGTGGGGCTGGCGAGCACGGACTAGAGTTTGAAATATTAAAACACAATAAATCACTAGTATGCCAAATTAAATGTATCAGGTTTTCCCAGGAAACGGAGTCTGAGTTTCATTGCAGCGCTCTGTCCCCGTGTTTTATGAGCGGAGCGTCCGGGACCCGTGCTCATTCCTGTGAGTCCAGAACGCGCCCGCAGTCATGGCTTTTCAGAAACAGCCGCAGACACCGTCAGGCTGGGGGGCCTTTTCTGGAAAGATCCCAGCTCCATGCACTGCTGCTGTGACTGCCTCAGGCCCCCAGGCTCCCTCCCTCCCCCCAACTTCATTCCCTTCATGCTGCCTGATGGGATTTGATTTGTGCTAGTTTGACCTTCCGTAGTTCAAAGTCACTTCTTTAAAAGACTGTTAGTCTTATTATTGCAGTTTTAGCCACTTTATAAGGTCTCTGCCAACAACACAATAGGTGGCAGTCTTTATGTTTTTATTTTGAAGTCCTTTAAATTACCCTCTTGACATTTTAGAATGGAGCAATCATTGTGTGCGCCTAAGTGGAGGTGTGAACTTGCAGAGAGGTGACAAAGACAAACAGCAATCTCTTCCCCAGAATGCCTCTGGGGCAGAGGAGAGACAATAGAAGTAAAGTTTAGCCAATGAGAACAGTGCTCACCACTCACTGCATTGCTGATGGGGTGAAAGGCACAGGCCGCCACCGCTCCGCGTCCCCCTGCGCTGGGAAGCTATGTCAGAACATGCAAAGCTGCCAGAAACGGTGAAGATCGGGCACCAGGAGAGAGTCACGAGTGCCTGGCAGGGCCCCTGGCGCTCGGCTTTGGAACAGAGGGGCGCCCAGCGCCCAGCCAGGTGCCCGTGGCAGGCAGTGCCCGCAGCAGGCGGGTGGGGCTCAGGGAGGGAAGTATGGGTGCAGGGGGGCGGGGGGCACTGAGCTCGCTACTCTAGGTGGGAATACGAAGTCGGGGGCTGAGACCAGAAGCTTCCTACAGCTTCCAGGGAAGCAGGCCTTTCTTCTCTCAGCGACGCCAAGCAGACTCTTACAGGCCAAGCGGCGAAGCGCTGGCTCCACCCTGGCTCGCAGTAGAGGGGAGGCGTCACTTGGGAAAGACTGGGACCTTCCAGACGGAGGTGAGGCCCTGGAAGCTGAGCCGTGCACCCGGCAGGTCTTCTTGCCTTCGCTTCCGGGCCCAGACCTGACCTCGAGTCCTGGCAGTTTGCAGGGTGTCTGGAGCCCGGGACCTGCCCTGCGCATCAGAGGCTTGCGATGTCGGGCAGTTGGGATCAGACGTCTGGGCACACAGGCGCTGCCAGACACACCGACGGCCGGCCTCCTGATTCTGTTCTGGGGAACCCTCTCCCCTGGAGTGTGGGTGAGACCTGTGACTGGACCGAAATGGGTGTTGGGGGGCGGGCCTGGTTTGATTACATGATACTGCGCCGGGAAGCGGGGTGGGCACAGCAGCCCCGTGAGCCCCAGGGAGCAGGTGTGGGAGGAGCGGGGCTCGGCAGGCCCTGGAGGCAGAGGGCTCCCATGAGCACGTGGCTCAGGGTTTCCAGTTTCTCTTCCTGCCTCCTCCCTGCTGCCCGCAGGGGCTTTTCTACAGCACATGCAGGGGGAGATGGAGCAGACCTCCAGATGCTGACAGCGCCCCCGGGGACAGCCACCGGGGCCGCAGGGCAGAAAGGGACAGTGTGCACCCGCCCGAGGGCAATGAGGCTGCCCGGTGTGGGGTGTAGACCTTGGTAAACACGTCAGTGACCGGAGACGGGAGAAGGGGCGGGAGGGGCCGTGAGGAGAGGCGCCTGCGCACAGAGCAGCCCAACAGGACGGCCCCTCTGCGGCCCAGGGCGGCCCCTCGTCCTGTCCCCGGGACAGGTGGACGGTCTGCCGGCGGAAGCGGATTGGAGGCTGCAGCGCCCGCTGTGGGAGGCACTGGGTGGCAGGAAGGAAGGTGTCACCGCTGGACAAGGGCCTGTTTTCCCTGGAGGAGGAGGGGCTGCGACCCCCGCTGCCTCCACGGCCCGCCAGCCAACGCTGTGTCTGCAGCACCGCTGCCTCTGCGTTCCCGCCCCGGCCGCTGGGCCTTCTGTCCCCTCTGCGTTCCCGCCCCGGCCGCTGGGCCTTCTGTCCCCTCTGCGTTCCCGCCCGGCCGCTGGGCCTTCTCTCCCCTCTGCGTTCCCGCCCGGCCGCTGGGCCTTCTCTCCCCTCTGCGTTCCCGCCCGGCCGCTGGGCCTTCTCTCCCCTCTGCGTTCCCGCCCGGCCGCTGGGCCTTCTCTCCCCTCTGCGTTCCCGCCAGGCTGCTGGGCCTTCTGTCCCCTCTGCGTTCCCGCCCGGCTGCTGGGCCTTCTGTCCCCTCTGCGTTCCCGCCAGACTGCTGGGCCTTCTCTCCCCTCTGCGTTCCCGCCCGGCTGCTGGGCCTTCTCTCCCCTCTGCGTTCCCGCCCGGCTGCTGGGCCTTCTCTCCCCTCTGCGTTCCCGCCCGGCTGCTGGGCCTTTTCTCCCCTCTTCGTTCCATTGAGTGCCCCAGGGTCACATTTTATCGGGGCATCTCCGCTGTCCCAGGGGTCAGTTAGCATGCGAGTTCTCAATTTGCAACACAGGAAGAGTCTTTGTTTGGCTTTTCTCATGACGTGTAGTCTCAGGGGTCGGCAAACAGCGGCTCACCAGCCGCGGTTTGCTGCCCTGTTGACGAATGAGTTTGCCCACCACTGGTCTAACAGAACTGGCGTCAGGATCTATACTCTGTGTGATGTCAGCTCCTCATAATGTGTTATGGCTCGGCGTAAAGTCTTTGTTTATAAACTTTCCACGTATACTTTAAAAAATATGTATTCCACAATTTTTTTCCCCAAGAAGAATTATGTACATGTCCACCAGGTCAACTTTGTTAATTATAATATTCAGGTCTTCTATATCTATTATTATTATTATTTTGTCTCCTTTTCATTCCACCAGTTAAATGTAAAAATATTTCCCTATAAATTACAGCATACATCCTTATCAAGATCTAATAATTATTGGTCCTTCACCATTTTATAAGCTTGTCCTTTAAGAGTGCAGTCGACATGAAGGTATTTTCAATCGAGTAATAGCTGAAAAATACTACCACTACTGGAAATTCATTTCAAAATATGCCAAAAATTATTCTGCGATAAAAAGTGAACGAAGGACTCAATTAAATCACAAAAATGGGGATATAGCTAAATCAATAGTGGCTATTAGAAAAGTAATAGTAAAGACTTGTCAGATGTAAAACACATGGAATTAAAATACATCTAAACAACAGGTGTGTCAGAAAGAGGCTGAGAAAAACTGTGCTACACATTGGCCTTGAGGGGGCGCCTGTGGGGCCCAAAAAATGTGGCTCTCCAAATTTCAATCGTTGTACTGTCGTGATCTACGGGTGCTATCTCTGTGTCTAGAATTCTAAACTAGCCGTTGTTTTCCTTCTTTACATGGAAAATATCCAGCTGTCCCCAGAATTCCATGGTTCCTTTGGATACCATACCGTTACATTGTTTGTGAATGGAACCTGACCTTGTCTTCTGCTGCTTGTGGGAGTTTTATTTCCCTGTTTCACTGTAGTGCACTACTCTGGAGCTCTTCCCTGCATAAGGTCCATCAGCTCCAGAGGACTGCCGGCCATTCCCTCATCAGTGTTGCTTCTGCTCCATTCTCTCCCTCCTCACCACATTCTTTACTCTCTGTGCTTCCTTATGCATTTCCTGCCCATGCTTCTTGTTGGTGCTCTGTCTTCAAGTTCACCATTTTCTCTTAAACTATGTCTACTATGTTGTTAAACTCGTTCAACTGACTCTTTAATCTTAGTTGTTATAGTGTTCAGTTCCAAATTCGTATTTGGTTCTTTTCCATTTGATTGGCCGGTTAGGTTTGCTGAGACCTGCATTTCGGGGCACGGCGAGCTCAGAGGGAGGAATGCTCAGACTCTGCCAAGATTTGCATTTTTATCCTGTAACTCCTTGAGTGCAGCATTGTTATCTTGCACGGAGTCTGCTTATTCCACTCTTTGGAGACCCTGTAACTCTGTCCTTGTTCTTGGTTTCTGCCCTTTGGGTTCAGCTTGTCTCATTGGCCTGGGTGCCCCCTCAGCTTTGATAAGATGCTTCATCTTTGAAATTTTGGGAAATCATAACTTAGGGCCAAAGCTGTGGTCATTCTGAGGAGAAGTGGAGTCCACTGAATGGAGTGCTGGGGTTTCTGTGCCCATTCAGACTTCAGGCATAGACTCAGTCAGGAGTTCATTTGCCTTATCTCCCCTCCAGTCAGTCAAGGGAACAACCCCTATTTTACTGCTTGCTTCAGCTGGGTGGAACAATGATGCAAGTTATCAGCTCACCCTGCTCCTTGGTCTAGGGCTGTGGTTGGCAAACTGCAGCTCGTGAGCCACATGCGGCTCTTGGGACCCTTGAGTGTGGCTCTTCCACAAAATACCATGGCCTGGGCGAGTCTATTTTGGAGAAGTGGTGTTAGAAGACGTTTAAGTTTAAAAAATGTGGCTCTCCAAAGAAATTTCAATCGTTGTACTGTTGATATTTGGCTCTGTTGACTAATGAGTTTGCCGACCACTGGTCTAGGGAAAAAATTTAAATTCATGATTAGGAGACAAAGCGATGTCAGTGAATATGAAACGTGTATGTTGTGTGTCCACCCAGCAGGGGTGCTTCAGATGAACAGAATCAGTGCCCGTTAGTTACCCGACACCCGCATTTCCCAAGCGGCAGAGCATGGAGGTGACATAAGCAATAAGGTGCAGGATGGGAACGTTACATTCGGTGAATCGCACCGGACCTTCTAAGGAGAGACACTGGCTGTGCCTCTGCAATGGAGCAGAGTGTGGGCAGGACCCCAGAAGAAACCAGCCCCGTTACTTCAGGGCCTGCTTAGGGCACAGCGTGCCGGGGTGTGAAGGAGGGTCAGCCCCCAACAACGCCAGGCGATGGGGTCAGAACGGAAAAGGTGTGCGGAGCGGATGGTGGACGGCACAGCATTTTAATCTGTTTCTGTAGAAAACACCGGTGAGCCTGGCAGGGCACAGAGAGCGGCGAACGGTCCTGTGCTTGCTCTGAAAATAGCACGTTTATTGAGAGAGGGGCTTCATGCCCAAAGTTCTTGGGGGGGGGGGGGGGGTGTTTGGAAATATATCCATCTCCTTCTCTCGCAGTCATTGTTACCAAGAAAAGCAAAAGTGCCCACCGTTCCCCATTGTTCCTCCTCACACGTCTCCTCGGGGCGGCACCTCCCGGAGCCCTCTGGAACGTTCCGGAAGGAGGGGGCGTCCGTGCGGCCGGGCCTACCGCTGCCGGCACTCGTGGCGGGTACAGGTGGCCTGCCGCTCCACCCGCCACGTGCCCTCCTCGTAGGTGCAGTGGCAGACGGTGCACTCGTCCGTCTTCACCTCTCGGCCGGCGGGGATGACCGCGGTTTCCGCAAAGCAGTTGGGCCCTGGAACACAGAGACATGTATGCGGTGTGCGCCCAGAGACACGCGGTGGTTCAGCCGGCGCCGGCTTCCCAGTCCCCGTCTCACGCACTCTCTCTGCCAAGGACAGAGGAGTTGGGCCCTGGAACACAGAGACATGTATGCGGTGTGCGCGCACAGAGACACGCGGTGGTTCAGCCGGCGCCGGCTTCCCAGTCCCCGTCTCACGCACTCTCTCTGCCAAGGACAGAGGAGTTGGGCCCTGGAACACAGAGACATGTGTGCGGTGTGCGCCCAGAGACACGCGGTGGTTCAGCCGGCGCCGGCTTCCCAGTCCCCGTCTCACGCACTCTCTCTGCCAAGGACAGAGGAGTCCTAAGCTAACGGGAAGCACCCCCTCTCTTCCTGAAGTGCAACCCACGGACAGCTACGGGACAGCTCTGTTCTATTCACTGACAGACCACCCGCCTGGGCCTTCACACAGGCCAAGTCTGCCGCCATCTGAGTTAATTAATTCTACACAATCTGAGAAAAAACCTAATTAACCGTGACTTTCAGGGAACCGGTCTCATTTTTCAGGTGTCGGGGTTTTTTCCTCTCTTCTCCACAACCAGCGTGGAGAGAGAAGTAGGGTCCAGTGACTGAGTACAGGGGCTGGGGATTGAGAAAATGATAGGGAAGAACAGACCACACAGAAGTAGAAAATAAAGCTGGGGCCGGGTGGAATCTCTGCTCTCTGGTGGAGAGACAGGGAATCCCAACCCAAACACATCAGTGTGTTAATTTATACTAAACCAGAAAAGGGGTATCATATGAAAAGACTTAAAATCAAAGGAGCTTACGTGGGCCCAGGCCTCACTCGTTCCCTCATTCCCAGGGCTCCGCTGAATCTACATTTCAAGGACCCTCCCCCCCGACACCTGAAGCAAATTAAAGTCGGTACTGATAACGCATCCAGCCCTTTTGGTGGGTGCGTTTCCAAGACATAGCTCTGCCTGGCGAATCGGATTCAGCGGACACTGATTTAAAAAATGCTCAGGTGCCTTTGCTGGGGGTCAGCCTTCTACATTCAGGCACTTTCAGAGTGAGAGTTTGACACGGCAGGTTTCACACAGCGAGTTTGACACGGCGAGAGTCTGACAGTGAGCTGTTTGAAACAACCTGTGTCTCTCGTGCGGCTTCCACAGCGCGTGGGGCGGCTTTTCAGATGTCAGAGGCCAGCCAGTCCCTGGAGGGCTCCTGGCGTGTGTCTCCGGCAGCACAGCTTCGGAACTGGCTTTGGAAACAAATCCCCGGTAATGCTGACGCTGACGCTGCTCTGGGACTCCAGCCGAGACCGGCCGTCTGCACGCTTCCGGAGGCATCTCCCCCCCCAGATGCCCGTGAGGACCGTGGGGTCCTAGCCCACTTCCACCGGGGGCCCTCCACCCGCATAGGCGCCGCCACCTTTCAGGGGAGGCCGCGACCACAGAAAGACTCCCAAGGCGTGGAACACACCGTCAGATGGGGTGCCTGCACTCCTGGTTCAGGCGCCGGCCGCCCATAGACAGAACGCTCGTGCTTGTTGCTGCTGCGGCGGCAATGAGGCCCCTGACCCTGTGCAGCGGGTCAGTCCTCACCTCCTTCCCCTGCTCGGAGCGTCTGAGCGCGCTCACCACCCCATGTTTCATCCAGCAAAAGCACGGGAAGGAGCCCACCGACGGGCTACGGGACCCTGAGATGCGGCAACAGAGCACTGCTTCCAGCCCCTCTCGCACAGCTCGGCCCAGACTGGGGGGTGGGGGGGACGCGCGTGAGCAGTGCATGGGGGAGGGGCAGGGAAACGATGGAGGCACCAATGGAATTCCCCACCTGTTTCAAAACAACAACACCCGGGGCTCAGTGGCTGAACGTTGACCTGTGAACCGGGAGGTCACGGTTCGATTCCCGGCCAGAGCACAGGCCCGGGGTGTGGGCTTGATCCCCAGTGGGGTGCGTGCAGGAGGCAGCCGGTCAGTGATTCTCATCATTGATGTTTCGCCCTCTCCCTCTCCCTCTCTGACGTCAGTAGAGACGTGTTTTAAAAAGGAAAGAAAATAACAACGGACGAAGGATTAAATACGGCCTCCGGTGCCAGAAAGATGACAATTCGGCAGGGAAAAGGGAGGCTCAGAGAGGAGGCTCCGAACACCCAGTTTGTTCCGTGTCCCCCACCAACAGGTCAGCCAGGACAGCACAGCACTGACTGGGGCTCTGAGCCCGAAAGGGCCCCCAGGCGGCTGGGGAAAGGCCCCGTGTCCCAGCAATTCTTTCATTTGACGGTCACGGCCACGTGGAGGGTGCTGGCCCCACACCCCTCCCCACGTCCCCGACCTCCTCTCCTTTCCCCCTTTCCCCCTCCCCCCTCCCGCTCCAGTTCCTCTGGCGCCAACTCCACCGGGGCGGTGAGCTGTGCACCTCGGTGCCCTGAGGAGTCAAGGTGGGGACAGGAGTCGGACCCTCCACACTGTCCCAGAACCCGCACTGCCTGTCCCAGAACCCCCACTGCCCGTCCCAGAACCCCCACTGCCCGTCCCAGAACCCGCACTGCCTGTCCCAGAACCCCCACTGCCTGTCCCAGAACCCACACTGCCTGTCCCAGAACCCGCAGAGCCCGTCCCAGAACCCCCACTGCCCGTCCCAGAACCCCCACTGCCTGTCCCAGAACCCCCACTGCCCGTCCCAGAACCCCCACTGCCCGTCCCAGAACCCACACTGCCCGTCCCAGAACCCCCACTGCCCGTCCCAGAACCCCCACTGCCTGTCCCAGAACCCCCACTGCCTGTCCCAGAACCCCCACTGCCTGTCCCAGAACCCCCACTGCCTGTCCCAGAACCCGCAGAGCCGTCCCACAACCCGCAGAGCCGTCCCACAACCCGCAGAGCCGCCCCACAACCCGCAGAGCCGTCCCACAGCCCGCAGAGCCGTCCCAGAACCCGCAGAGCCGTCCCACAGCCCGCAGAGCCCGTCCCACAACCCGCAGAGCCGTCCCACAACCCGCAGAGCCGTCCCACAACCCGCAGAGCCGTCCCAGAGCCCGCAGAGCCGCCCCAGAACCAGCAGAGCCCGTCCCACAACCCGCAGAGCCGTCCCAGAACCAGCAGAGCCGTCCCAGAACCAGCAGAGCCCGTCCCAGAACCCGCAGAGCCGTCCCACAACCCGCAGAGCCGTCCCAGAACCCGCAGAGCCCGTCCCAGAACCCGCAGAGCCGTCCCACAACCCGCAGAGCCGTCCCAGAACCCGCAGAGCCGTCCCAGAACCCGCAGAGCCGTCCCACAACCCGCAGAGCCCGTCCCACAGCCCGCAGAGCCGCCCCAGAACCCGCAGAGCCGCCCCACAACCCGCAGAGCCCGTCCCACAACCCGCAGAGCCGTCCCACAACCCGCAGAGCCGTCCCAGAACCCGCAGAGCCGTCCCAGAACCCGCAGAGCCCGTCCCACAACCCGCAGAGCCGTCCCACAACCCGCAGAGCCGTCCCACAACCCGCAGAGCTGGGGGCCGCTGGTGCAAGGGCTCAGAGGAGCACCGCCTGGGAGTGCGGCCCCGGGTTCAAAGCGGGCGTGGCAGCCTGGCAGACCCTGAGACGGGAGGGGGCAATGCCGCTCCAGCCTGCAGTTAAGTCTCTTTCCAGCTAATTAGACCCACCCAGTCGTGCCACGGCGGGTTCATCCCCATGAGGCCGATCCAGGGCCAACAGCGGCCCCACCAAGCGTGTCCCCGATGTTCCTGGGTCCCCCCGCCCCCTGCTTCCTCTCCATTCCGGTGAAGCAGACACCGCTGCGTGCAGGGCCAGTCTGCGAGCTCCTGGGGCCACGCACCTGATTCACCTTTCAATCCGCAGCGAGGTCAATAGCAAGTGCCTCCCTGTGATAAAAGCAGGATGTCCGCTCACATGTGTGTGCACACACGCCACACATACACACATGTGCACAGACTCCTCTCCAAAGATCAGCAGAGAGACCCAAACCTTTAACAAACAGCCCAAGAGCATGTTGAGTCACGTGGTCCGCATTCCTGCTCAGACGCATGCATGTTCACCCCGCTCGATGCTCCTGGGGAAGGGAGGTGAGGGCAGTGCCTCTGACACAGCACCTCCAATTCCACCCACCGGGAGCCCCCGTTTTCTTTCTCCCGGAGCCGCCGGCCACAGAGTGGGGGCTTAGGGTCATGGGGGCGGGGCGGGCCCAGGACCCGAAACCCAGTCGGAACACGTGTCCCCCTGAACCGCAGGCCCGGAGGACACGGGTCCACAGAGAGCCGGGAACCCGCTTTGTGTCTCTCTCTCTCCACTTGGTTTTGGCGTGTTGGAACTGTGTAGTCATTTGCCAGATACACGCACTGCGTGTATATTCTCCCAAAGATGAGGGCTGCTTTGCACCAGCTTAATGTGTTGTACGATTAACAGCAGTTCTTCATTCCGGAAAGATTCGACGTGAGGCCAGATAGGAGCCAGCCTTTCCTGAGAGAAGGCTCTTCATATGACTCACACACACACACATGCACAGAGACACACCTGCACAGATCATAGACACACACGCAGCTCTGTCCAGCTCACCACGGGTGGTTAAACCGTGATCTGACCCTCCTCTTTGCAATACACAGGAGGGAACACACACGCTCTAATCCTTAGCCGTGCGTCTCACATGCTCCCCAGGAACTCGCTTCTCATAGCCTGAGTCCCCAGCATTCCTCTGAAAAACGCTACGTCCGTTTCCATTTCCTTCCAGAACCAGCTACACGGGTCTCCTGGTGGCAGTCACGCCGCGGATAACGGCCACACAGAGGCAGCGAGGCTGAGGGGGACCGTCCATCTTCCTGCCCGCGCCGGCGTGCTTCTGTGAGCGAGGCACCCTCCAGGGCGCCGTTCCCTTGGAGAGTCAGAGCCCGGCCTACAGGCCCCGGGGGTCCCGTCTGCGTGCAGGAAAGGCGGGCCCCGAGCACAGACCTGGGTCCTCTGATCACCAGCGTCCACGGGGCAGCCAGGAGGAGGGTCAGGTGGGACGGGGCCCCGGGCCTCACTCTGCACGGCACCCCCAACCAGAGGAACCCAGAAATCCTGTAAGTCGGCCGAACCCCCCTGTTGGGGGAACAAAGAGTGCCGCCCCGGCATCCACTTCATCCAATGAGAACCTCGAGAGAGGGGGCCGCACAGCCCACCGAGGGACAGAAACGGCGCGTGTGTTGGTGACCATTCATTTATGTCCCAGGCTTTCTCGGCCCCGAAGGCTGGCTGCTTTGGCGTCAGCGACTCTGGCAGCTTGTGGGTGAGCGGCCGTTCCACTCCGTCCAGGGGACAGTGTTTAACGCCACAGGTCAGTCCGAGGGAGGGCAAGGCCAGGTCACGCGGGGGTCACCGGCCCAGACCCCTCTTCCCCGAGCCCCGTCCACCCCCGGCTGCTGTCACAGAGGTGCTGCTGTGGTGGCCCTGGCCCGAGAGCTGTCCGACGTGGAACTGTTTGGGTGGAAGCCTCCCGTGTGGGAGCGGCGTGGACAGCGGCGTGGAGCGGCCACCGATCCCCTCAGTTCCCACAGGAACCAGCTTTCACGTTTCAAGCAGAAATTTTACCAAGAATCCAAACGCGGCTTCCCTTTCAAGGTCAGAAGGCAACGAGAGAGGGCTGGACGTCATGGACCATCTGTGAAATAGCTTACAACCATGGTGGGCAAACTGCGGCTCGCGAGCCATGTGCGGCTCTTGGGCTCCTGGAGAGTGGCTCTTCCACAAAACACCACGGCCCGGGCGAGTCTGTGTTGAAGAAGCGGCGTTAGAAGAAGTTTACGTTTAAAAAACTTGGCTCTCCGAAGACAGGTGCATCGTTGTCCCATTGATGTTTGGCTCTGGTGCCGGATGAGTTTGCCGACCGACCGCCGGCTTACAACAAAATGTGATGGAAGGTGCGCGGTTAGATGCACAGAAGCTCGTTTCTGGTCGTGATCCTGAAATGTGGAGCTGTTGTTGTTTTGCTGTCATCGGATCAAACCTTTCAATACGAGTCCTTCTGTATTCGGTAACCCTTCTTTTTTTAAAATATGTTTTTATTGATTTTAGAGAGAGGTTGGGAGCGGGACAGAGAGAAACATCGATGGGAGAGAAACATCCGCCAGCTGCCTCCCGCACGCCTCCTATTGGGTTGGGGGGGTCGGGGCTGCAACCCGGGCATGTGCCCTGAGGGACTCGAACAGGAGGCCTCCGGGTGTGCGGGGGGGTGAGCCCCACCACTGAGCCACACCGGCTGAGCTGTCCTCCTTCCTGAATCCAGTTTTAAAAAGGCACAGTCGCCCTCCTGCTGCGAGTCTGACTTGGGACCCCCGCCCCCCGCTTCCCTTCGTCGCAGGCTCCTCTCCACAGCCAGGGAGAGCCGTGGGGAGCTGCTGTGCGGGCCGCTCTGTGTCCTGGCTCGGGGCCCCGGGGCGGTCAGGACGCCTGCGGTGTCGGAGGGGACCGGTTCGAACAGGCGCACGCTGGGACACTCCTGCTGACCCAACCAGTGAAATTGTGTCTCGGTCGCTGACGAAAAACCGAACACAAAGGGTGACGCATGCTTTACATCCTTGCCAAAGGCAACGTGTCCACAGACAGGAAGGGGATTCACTCCGGGAATCTCTGAACGCAGCTCTGACGCGAGACCCTCAGGGGGATGCCCCCAGAGAGCGAGCAGAAGCTAGAGAAGCGTTCAACTGCCCCAGCTCAGGGGATGGAGTGTCGCCTTCGGATTGAAGGGTCCCGGGTTCGATTCCGGTCCAGGGCATGGACCGTGGCTGCGGGCACATCCCCAGTGGGGGGGGGGGTGTGTGCGGGAGGCAGCTGGTCGATGTTTCTCTCTCTCTATCCCTCTCCCTTCCTCTTTCTAGAAAAGCGATGAAATAAAAGAAGGGGCGCTGAACGCCCCTCAGCGAGTGCCGTGCTGGTTGGTGTGACAGAAGGCACCCTGTGCGCCTGAGGCGGGGGAGAGGAGGGACAGAACCATGTGCTGAGCGGGCGGGGTGAGGCACGGCTCCAGGCTCCCTCCGAAGCCTCCACCTCTGTGGGTGTGAGCCGTGCACGCGCTTTTAGGGCGCCTCCACCCTCGAGGACTGCAACGTGCTGTTATGCCCAGATTCTACGATCCCCAAAGACCACCAGGGAGCCGAAAACGGCTGCGACGGCATGGAACCTTTTCTTTAGTCAAACCCGGGTTCGGCCCTCGGCCTCCATCTGGCCCAGCAGCGAGAGGAGAGAGGGAGCCCAGCCAGAACAAGAGGTTGTGAAGGGCTGGTCATCCGGGTGGTCCCAGGGAAGTGACTGGGTTACAGAGACAGCCTTATCAGGTTAGGGTGTTTCAGTGGGGGTCTCACAGCACAAGGATCAGGGAGTGACCGGTACTTTGGTTATGCCTTATAGGACCAAAGCCATGTCCTCGGGCTGCATTTGTCCGCTCAGGCTGTGGTTGGGGGAGTAAGGACATTCCTGGCACCCCTATGGCCACTCCCAGCAGGGGGGGAAGGGGAATTAGGCTGACCAGCCCCGAAAGATGGAGGATGGCTCTGCTTTGTCCTTTCAGCGTCCTCCATCTCCGTCCCAACCAGGACTCGAGGGTCCCCCTCTCTCCACGGCCAAACCCCTTCTCTCCAGCCCGACGCCATGGGAGGCTGCGGGTCCCCCGCCCACGGGCAGGCACCCACCTGGCCCGGGCCATGTCTCCCCAACAGGGGGTGCCCGGAAAAGGGTACCCTGGGGAGAGGATGCCTGGGAAGGGGTTACGGGGAAGGGGTCTGAGCAGCCCCTCGGCCGCGCCATCTTGACGGGCATGACTGTCGGGGACACTCCCAACAGCCCTGTCTCCGGCCGCGGCTCTCCAGTCCCCTCCCAGGCTCCCGAGGCACCTGGGAACCCGCTTCCAGGCCCCGGGACCCCAGGTCTGCCCGCTCCTCCCTGAGCCCACGAGTGGCTTCTGCCCGAGCCCAGCCCAGGCCGCCCCCCCACCCCCACCCCAGAGACAGCCCCGTCCCGAGGAGGGAAAACTGGAAGGCGAGGTCCCGTCTCGGAGCCAGCCCCCTCCCCGCCTCCCCGGCCCCGCACTGGCAGGGGCACAGGCGCTGGCACCCTGAGCCTCAGGGCCAGCCCGTCCCCTGGGCTCACAGGCCGGGCAGCAGGCTGAGCAGCGATGCCCGGGGGCCCCGGGGCGTCAGAGAAGGGGCCCCTCTGCGGGGAGGCCCGCCCAGCGCAGCCCGGGGAACCGGGCATCCCCTCCCCCGGCAGATGGCCTGGATGGCGGGGCTCCCAGGTAGGGGGCTTCCTGCCCGTTGGCTGAGGGAACTCGCTGACGGTCAGCTGCACCCCCTCCCGGCCAGGAGCGGGGAGCCGGTGTTCGGTTTGTCTGGAGAAGAGAGCGGCTTTCGGAGACAGACAGACACATGCAAACAGTGCGTCTCTTCCCGGTGCCAATCCGACGTCTCCCCAAAGGACTTCTCCAGTCCCAGTCCCCAGACACGGCTGACACCCGCCCCCCCCCCCCCCACACACACACACACCGGGGAGAGAGCGCCCGCCCGCCCGGCTCAGGGGCGGGGCGACGCCCTAGGAACCAGGAGGTCGGGGTTCGTTCCCGGTCGGGGCACAGGCCCGGCCTGTGGGCTCCGTCCCGTGCGGGGCGTGCGGGAGGCAGCCGCTCCGTGATCCTCTCTCACCACGGATGTTCCTCTCTCTCCTTCCTCCCTGACGTCAGTAAGAACATGTTTTAAAACAACAACCACCACAACACAGCACCAGAGAACCCCTTCCTCCTCCGGAGCAGCTCCCGGCCCCCGGGCCTGGGGGTCACAGGCTGTGCACCTGGGGTGGACCCCGGCCCGCCCCCTTCCCCCCTCCCCCTCCCCCCTCCCCCCTTCCCCCGCACCCTCCCGCCTGCCCGCCCCGGGGACGGCGGGGAACTCTGGACGGAGGGGCCGTGGACCCCGCGGACGGCGGGCCGGGGACACGCGCCACCTACCGTTCTTGCAGATGGGGCAGCACTGGTCCGGCTCGTACACGGGGTCCACGCACTCCGTCTGGGGGCACGCGGACACGGAGCACAGCACCTCCCCGCTGGCCTCGCAGCGGCAGCGCTCACACGGGGACACCTGCAACACAGGCCACAGTCAGGGCGGCCTGTCTCCCCCTGCATGTCTGTCCCTCCCCGCACACGCCTGTCTCCCCCTACATGCCTGTCCCTCCCCGCACACGCCTGTCTCCCCCTACATGCCTGTCCCTCCCCGCACACGCCTGTCTCCCCCTACATGCCTGTCCCTCCCCGCACACGCCTGTCTCCCCCTACATGCCTGTCCCTCCCCGCACATGCCTGTCTCCCCACATGCCTGTCTCCCCACACGCCTGTCTCCCCCCGCACACGCCTGTCTCCCCCTGCACACGCCTGTCTCTCCCTCACACGCCTGTCCCTCCCCACACACCCCTGTCCCTCCCTGCACACGCCTGTCCCTCCCCGCACACGCCTGTCTCCCCCTACACGCCTGTCTCCCCTACATGCCTGTCCCTCCCCGCACATGCCTGTCTCCCCACATGCCTGTCTCCCCACACGCCTGTCTCCCCCCGCACACGCCTGTCTCCCCCTGCATACGCCTGTCTCTCCCTCACACGCCTGTCCCTCCCCACACACCCCTGTCCCTCCCTGCACACGCCTGTCCCTACCCGCACACGCCTGTCTCTCCCTCACACGCCTGTCTCTCCCCACACACCCCTGTCCCTCCCTGCACACCCCTGTCCCTCCCTGCACACCCCTGTCCCTCCCTGCACACGCCTGTCCCTACCCGCACACGCCTGTCTCCCCCTCACACGCCTGTCTCTCCCCACACTCCTGTATCTCCCTCCCCGCCCCGGCACACACCTGCTCTCTCCCCCAGGCGCTGGAAAGGCATCCCGTGGCCTAGGCATGTGAATCTATTCCCCAGCCACATGGTTTTCGTGGGGACACAGGCCCGGGGTTGGGGGGGCCTGGGGTGCAGACACGGGGTGGGCCCAGGGTCTCGCCCCTCAGCTCCCAGTGGGGAGCCCACACCGGGCTTTGGAGGGTGATAGTGGTTTGGGCAAATTCACAGGAACCTGATGCCTGTGGAGCTCCCGCCACCATCAGCACGAGGGCCAGTCCCTCCTCCCCAGTCCCTCCTCCCCCTCCCTTCTCCCCAGTCCCTTCTCCCCGGTCCCTCCTCCCTAGTCCCTCCTCCCCGGTCCCTCCTCCCCAGTCCCTCCTCCCTAGTCCCTCCTCCCCGGTCCCTCCTCCCCGGTCCCTCCTCCCTAGTCCCTCCTCCCCGGTCCCTCCTCCCCAGTCCCTCCTCCCTAGTCCCTCCTCCCCAGTCCCTCCTCCCCAGTCCCTCCTCCCTAGTCCCTTCTCCCCGGTCCCTCCTCCCCAGTCCCTCCTCCCCAGTCCCTCCTCCCTAGTCCCTTCTCCCCGGTCCCTCCTCCCCGGTCCCTCATCCCCAGTCCCTCCTCCCCCTCCCTTCTCCCCGATCCCTCCTCCCCAGTCCCTTCTCCCCGATCCCTCCTCCCCGGTCCCTCCTCCCCGGTCCCTCCTCCCCCTCCCTTCTCCCCGGTCCCTCCTCCCCGTTCCCTCCTCCCCAGTCCCTTCTCCCTAGTCCCTTCTCCCCAGTCCCTCCTCCCCAGTCCCTCCTCCCTAGTCCCTCCTCCCCGGTCCCTTCTCCCCGGTCCCTCCTCCCCAGTCCCTCCTCCCCCTCCCTTCTCCCCGATCCCTCCTCCCCGGTCCCTCCTCCCCGGTCCCTCCTCCCCCTCCCTTCTCCCCAGTCCCTCCTCCCCCTCCCTTCTCCCCCGTCCCTCCTCCCCCTCCCTTCTCCCCGGTCCCTCCTCCCCCTCCCTTCTCCCCGATCCCTCCTCCCCAGTCCCTCCTCCCCGGTCCCTCCTCCCCCTCCCTTCTCCCCAGTCCCTCCTCCCCCTCCCTTCTCCCTGATCCCTCCTTCCCGATCCCTTCTCCCCGATCCCTCCTCCCCGGTCCCTCCTCCCCAGTCCCTCCTCCCCGGTCCCTCCTCCCCGGTCCCTCCTCCCCAGTCCCTCCTCCCCCTCCCTTCTCCCCAGTCCCTCCTCCCCGGTCCCTTCTCCCCGATCCCTCCTCCCCGGTCCCTCCTCCCCGGTCCCTCCTCCCCCTCCCTTCTCCCCAGTCCCTCCTCCCCAGTCCCTCCTCCCCGATCCCTCCTCCCCGGTCCCTCCTCCCCGGTCCCTCCTCCCCGATCCCTCCTCCCCAGTCCCTCCTCCCCGGTCCCTCCTCCCCAGTCCCTCCTCCCCCTCCCTTCTCCCCAGTCCCTCCTCCCCAGTCCCTTCTCCCCGATCCCTCCTCCCTAGTCCCTCCTCCCCAGTCCCTTCTCCCCGATCCCTCCTCCCTAGTCCCTCCTCCCCAGTCCCTCCTCCCCGGTCCCTCCTCCCCAGTCCCTCCTCCCCGGTCCCTTCTCCCCGATCCCTCCTCCCCAGTCCCTCCTCCCCAGTCCCTCCTCCCCGGTCCCTCCTCCCCAGTCCCTCCTCCCCCTCCCTTCTCCCCAGTCCCTCCTCCCCAGTCCCTTCTCCCCGATCCCTCCTCCCCGGTCCCTCCTCCCCGGTCCCTCCTCCCCCTCCCTTCTCCCCAGTCCCTCCTCCCCAGTCCCTTCTCCCCGATCCCTCCTCCCCAGTCCCTCCTCCCCAGTCCCTTCTCCCCGATCCCTCCTCCCCGGTCCCTCCTCCCCAGTCCCTCCTCCCCGGTCCCTCCTCCCCAGTCCCTCCTCCCCCTCCCTTCTCCCCAGTCCCTCCTCCCCCTCCCTTCTCCCCGATCCCTCCTCCCCGGTCCCTCCTCCCCAGTCCCTCCTCCCTAGTCCCTCCTCCCCCTCCCTTCTCCCCGGTCCCTCCTCCCCAGTCCCTCCTCCCCGGTCCCTCCTCCCCAGTCCCTCCTCCCTAGTCCCTTCTCCCCAGTCCCTCCTCCCCAGTCCCTCCTCCCTAGTCCCTCCTCCCCCTCCCTCCTCCCCGGTCCCTCCTCCCCGGTCCCTCCTCCCCCTCCCTTCTCCCCAGTCCCTCATCCCCCTCCCTTCTCCCCGGTCCCTCCTCCCCCTCCCTTCTCCCCAGTCCCTCCTCCCCCTCCCTTCTCCCCGATCCCTCCTCCCCAGTCCCTCCTCCCCGGTCCCTCCTCCCCCTCCCTTCTCCCCAGTCCCTCCTCCCCAGTCCCTCCTCCCTAGTCCCTCCTCCCCCTCCCTTCTCCCCAGTCCCTCCTCCCCAGTCCCTCCTCCCCAGTCCCTCCTCCCCCTCCCTTCTCCCCGGTCCCTCCTCCCCGGTCCCTTCTCCCCAGTCTGCCCAGAGCCACCAACCGGCCCCCAGCACCCGCGTTCGCCTGAGGAAGACAGCGGAGGGGCCCCCGGAGGGAGGGAAACCGAGTCAGGAGCTGTGGGGCAGGCCCTCCTGCAGCTCAGGGCCACTCACTGCCAGGTGAGCCTCAGGGCGCAGGCCCACCGTCCTTCCAGAGAGGGGGCTCCTGGCTCTGAGCAACAATTCGTGGGCCCTGCCCCATCACCCCTCGGACCCTGATCCCCGTCACCCGGCGGGACCTGCCCTGTGACTGGCGGGTGTGCTGCACGGGCCTCAGCCCCTGCTCCCCCTCTGCCCCCGCCCCAATGCTGTTCCTGGAAGAGCTGCGGGCCACACAGTGAGGTTGGGGGGGGGGAGCTTTTCCTAGGAGCCAGCACCGGTCTGCAGGGGGCCCCAGGATGGAGGAGAGAGGCCCGGGGAACCAGCCCCAGGAGCAGAGCTGCGACAGGCTGTGGGTGGGGACCCCGTGGAGCCAGCACCAGGGAAAGCTGTTTTGGGGGCCGGGGGGCCTGGCTGACTGGGTTTCTGGGCCTGGGACGCCACCCACACCCCATGGGAGAGACATTCACAGCACCCGGACCCTCCACCGTCCCTGCGACACGGACAGTGACCCCAACCTCCCCGAGGGGCCCGGGTCGGCCAGGAGCAGAGGCTGCAGCTGCGGGGAGCCCTCCGGCGCCGGCCTCTGACGCCCGCGGGCTTAGGGGTGCAACGTGAATATCACTATTCCTTCCAAACAGTCCCTGCGATGGGGCCACGCGTGTCCCGTGCGGGCCGTTCTGAACCGGAAAAGGCTGACGTCGGGGCCTCGGTACAAACTGGGGACACCTGACACCCCAAAACCGCGCCCGGAAACCTGGGGCTGCACTGCTGAGAACAGATGCCCCGGGCTGCTGCCTCTGAGGTTTGGGTACAAGTTCCACCCCTCCCCTCTTCCCCCCCACCCCCCGCGAGGGAGTCCGTGACCCCAGTTTAGAAATGGGTTTCCAGAGGCACAAGCCTCAGATCGCACCCCAGTCCGCAGTGGCCCCGACACTGACAGCCCCCGAGGTCATGTCACCATTTGGCCACCAGAGGGCGAGCGTGCCCTTCGCAGCCGCGGAGCCTCTTCCCGAAGGCGCCACTGAGCAGGTGCACGAGGTCCCGGCTCCCCTCCAGGCAAACCAGGCTTCTGGTGGCCTGGACGTGTGCCCGGGGGCCGGGGGCCGGGGGCCGGGGGCAAGCAGGGGCTGGGTCAGCTCGGCTCCCTCACGGGCCACAGGCCACCGCAGGCTGGGACCTGCCAGGAGTCCCCGGCAGGTCGGGGCAGCAGCCCGAACCCGGGTCTGCCAGCCCTCCGGCCCCTCGCACGTCTCAGGCCTGTCCGGCCCACTGCGCCTCCCCAGCCCCGCCCGCGGGAGCCGGAGGGGGAATGCAGGTCACGCTCCTCTCCAGACGCCGCCTCAGACTGCATCCCCCTCCGTCCTCTCCGCTCAGGTTCCTGACCTCAAACTGTCTCATCAGACCTCCGTCTGCAAACCAGAGCGGGTCCCCAGGGACAAGACACCACCCCGCGGCCCGCTCCCCCCCCGTCCCCCTGCGGCCTGCCCCCCCCCACAGCCTGCCCCCACCCATCCCCACAGCCTGCCCCCACCCATCCCCACAGCCTGTCCCCACCCATCCCCACAGCCTGCCCCCACCCATCCCTACAGCCTGCCCCCTGCCCATCCCCACAGCCTGCCCCCCACCCATCCCCACAGCCTGCCCCCACCCATCCCCACAGCCTGTCCCCCACCTACAGCCTGCCCCCACCCATCCCCACAGCCTGCCCCCACCCATCCTCACAGCCTGCCCCCCACCTACAGCCTGCCCCCACCCACAGCCTGCCCCCACCCATCCCCACAGCCTGCCCCCCACCCATCCCCACAGCCTGCCCCCACCCATCCCCACAGCCTGTCCCCCACCTACAGCCTGCCCCCACCCATCCCCACAGCCTGCCCCCCACCTACAGCCTGCCCCCACCCATCCCCACAGCCTGCCCCCCACCCATCCCCACAGCCTGCCCCCACCCATCCCCACAGCCTGTCCCCACCCATCCCCACAGCCTGTCCCCCACCCATCCCCACAGCCTGTCCCCACCCATCCCCACAGCCTGTCCCCCACCTACAGCCTGCCCCCACCCATCCCCACAGCCTGTCCCCACCCATCCCCACAGCCTGTCCCCCACCTACAGCCTGCCCCCACCCATCCCCACAACCTGCTCCCCACCCACAGCCTGCCCCCACCCATCCCCACAGCCTGCCCCCACCCATCCCCACAGCCTGTCCCCCACCCATCCCCACAGCCTGCCCCCACCCATCCCCACAGCCTCCCCACCACCCACAGCCTGCCCCCACCCATCCCCACAGCCTGTCCCCCACCCATCCCCACAGCCTGTCCCCACCCATCCCCACAGCCTGTCCCCCACCCATCCCCACAGCCTGCCCCACACCCACAGCCTGCGTCCTCGGCTCCCAGTGTGTGGCCACCCCCTCCCTCACCCAGCCAGCATGGGTGCCTGGACCCTGCGCCCTCCACCCCCTCCTCCACGAGAGCGACTCCCAGCCAGCCCCTCGGCCGGCACCGGCTGCGGCAGAGCCGACAGCCTCTGGGCCCAGGAGGACACATTGTGGCTCTGGGCCTCTCCTCCCGGGAGTTCGGGTGCACACAGAGGGGCTCAGTAAGAGCTCTCCCAGAAGCTGGGGCTCCCAGCCCCACAGAGGCACAGGCAGCAGCCAGGCCACAGCTTTCTCCGTGAGACCCCTCGGACCCCGAGGCCTCCTGGGACTCAGGGCAGGCAGGGGCTCAGCAGGAGGGTGGAGGCGAGAGGAGCGAGGAGGGGTGAGGCGAGCGGGCTGGTGGCCGACAGCAGTGAAGGGCATCGGGGGGCTGCCCTGGCGGGGCTCCAGGCCGGGCCGGCTCCTGGGGACGCAGGCGGAGGGAGCAGCCAGACTGCGGGCGGCCTGTGTACAGCCTGCGGCTGCAGGGCCCGGGTGGGAGCCCCGCTCCCAAGGGCATGGCCTTCCAGGAGGGGCCGCAGGGAGCGCAGCAGAGAGCATTAGAGGCAGGTGAGGCCATGAGGGTGTGGCCCTCCGCTGGGATCTGCGCCCTCGTAGGAGGACGAAGCCGCTGCCGATCGCGCTGCTCTCTCTCCACCGCGGGGAGACCCAGGAAAGGGAAGGTGCTCTCAGAACCCCACGTGGCGGTACTTGATCCCACAGCGGGGAAGGTAAGCGTCCGAGTTTGGGCCTCTCCTTCTGGTGTCTGAGGGCAGCTTGGGCTGACCGAGACACCACCTGCGCCCGAATTTCAGGTCTGTGCCCCCACCCCACCCTGAGGCGCGGTGCAGGAAAGAGGGGGGGAGTTTGGGGGGCAGCCCGGGGCCACAGGCAGGACTCACCAGGCTCAGCTCCACCCTGGACACTGGCCCCAACGGGGGGGGGTGTCTCCTCCCCCTCCTTCCCCCCTACAGGAAGCCGGGCCACCCTGGACACTGGCCCCAATGGGGGGGGGTGTCTCCTCCCCCCTCCTCCCCCCCCCCCCCGCAGGAAACCGGGCCATGCTGAGATGTTAATCTCGTTCACAGACCTCTAAATAATTTCTCAACAGAACAGAGGGACGTGCTGTGAACAGGGCAAACTCATCTGGAGAAAACTGTGGTGGGGGGAAGAGGAGGGGGAGAGACAAACTCCTCACGTTAAAAAACAACGGGAAGATCTAAACCTATTTGTTTCAGAATTAGAATACAGGGTCATTAGAGATCAGCCGTCCTTGGCAGAAAGAAAAGAGGCTTGATTTTCACCGACACGGTAAATGAGCAAAATGAAATGTCTGCCCAAGAGCGGGCTTTTAAAGGATGGTGTGAGGGTGGCCTGAGGCTTGCAGGTCTCAGGGAGCACAAAGTCAGGTTCTTTCGGGGACTCAGCAAATGAGACGGGACAGCGAACTCGGCCCAGTAATGGGGAGTGGTGCGGACTTCGGCACACCAGGACAAAACATGGCACTGAACCTGATACGCACACCTCTCCCTAAAACACACATGCACACGTGCACACACACACACACACACACACACACACGTGCACACACATATATACATGCACATACATATACACACATATACATGCACATACATGCACACACATATACATGCACACACACTCATATGCACATTCACATAAGCACACACATACATATATATACTGGCACACACACACACACGCACACTCACACGTGCGCACATATACAATCACATATACGCACACGCACACACATATACACGCACACACACATACACACACACTCACATGCACATTCACACGCACGCACGCACACACATACATATATATGCTGGCACACACACACACACGCACACTCACACGTGCGCACACATATACAATCACATATACGCACACGCACACACATATACACGCACACACACATACACACACACTCACATGCACATTCACATACGCACACACATACATATATATGCTGGCACACGCACACACACACACACACACTCACATGCACATTCACACACGCACACACACATACATATATATGCTGGCACACGCACACACACGCACACTCACACGTGCGCACACATATACAATCACACATATGCACACGCACACACTCACACATATACACACGCGCACACACATATACACACGCGCACACACATATACACGCACACACACACATACACACACACACTCACATGCACATTCACACATGCACACACACATACATATATATGCTGGCACACGCACACACACGCATACTCACACGTGCACACGCACACCAGGAGAAAGAGCCGCTCCTCCTCCGGGCGTTCTCCGTCTGAGCCGCAGCACAGCCACCCTCAGGGGCGTGTGGGGAGGGTAGCCGTTCCCTTTGCCCCAAGCGGCCGGGCTCCGGGCCGGGGCTGACAAGGCGGCTTCCTGGCGCATCTGCCCCGTCTGAGGCCGGAGCCGGGGCCTCCCGTCAGGGCACATCGACTGCCGGCTGCCGGCATCGCCGGCTCCCACGCCACCCGCACTCCGGCGGGCGCTGAGCCCCTCCCCAAGCTCCCTGACGTCACCACAGGACGCCACCCCGGTTCCTCCAGGGCCTGGCGTCCCTCCCCCCGGCCGCAGGCTCCCCACAGGAGAGGCCCCGGCCGGCTCCGTGTGCAGGGGACACAGACACACCGGCCGGACCCTGGAAGATAACCACTGAGCCGTGTCGCCTCCGAGGGCAGATGAGCCGTCTCCTTGGCTTCCTGAGGGCATGGGCTGCGGGGATGGTAGGGGCAGGGGAGCTCTGCTCCAGCGAGAGGGGGGTGACCTGCACGGAGAGGTTAACATCAGAGCACAGCTCACCCCCAGCCCCGGGCCGCAGCAGCCTCCCTCCCCGCAGGCCCGGAGTCAGTGCTGTCAGAACCGACCCCCTCCCGGCCTCCCGCCGGACACGCCTGCGTGGCGGCTGCCTGACCACCTCCCAGTGGGGCAGTGACGGCCTCGGGGCAGCCTGTCCTCCGCCAGGCCCCACGGGCGTCCCCAGGACACCAGGTCCCCGGGGCAGGACGGTGACTGGGAGCACCGCCGTGGCTCCTGACGCCTCCCCGGACACGAACGACTGGGAGCGGCGACCGGCTGGACGCTAACTGTGCGTGTGTCCGGTCCAGGCCTCCTCGCACAAAAACACCCCCGTTTCCCCGAAAATAAGACAGCGTCCTACATTAATTTTGGCTCCCAAAGATGCGCTAGATCTTACTTTCAGAGGGAGGTGCCTTATATTACAGCGAGTAGGTCTTATTTCCGGGGAAACCGGGGGGGGGGGGGGGGGGGGGGGGGCGGGGGCGGGGAGTACTGAGCTTCCTTGGCCCAAAACGGTGAGATTTGAGGGTAAAACACCCACGTGAGGCGCTGTCAGGCCGGGAAGGAGCGCGGCACAGCCTCAGAGGGAGGAAGATGCCCGCAGGCGCCCTGGTGGCTGAGCGCCCGGGGCCGAGGGCGGACAGCCGGCGGGCGGGGGCTCCTGGAGGCCGCTCTGCGTTTTCTTACCGGACACAGAGCGTGGGAGCACCGCTCCCGGCCGGCCAGAACGCGGGGCGTCTGTGCCAGCGGCCCGAGAACAGGAGGGCCTTTGAGAATGTCCACCGGTTTCAGGATTTTTACCCAAAGCTGAGCTGCCCCAGTAATAACTTTCTCCCCACAGCATTTAAAAGTTGTATCGAACGGGATTGCCTGTGCGTTTAAAGGTAAATTTCTCACCCGGCCGGCGTGGCCCCGGGGTTGAGCATCGACCTAAGAACCAGGAGGTCAGGGTTCGATTCCCGGTCAGCCGGACACAGGCCTGGGTTGCAGGCTCCACCCTCATTGTGGGGCGTGCAGGAGGCAGCCAGTCTATGATTCTCTCTCATCATGGATCTCTCTGTCTCTCTCTTCCTCTCCCTTCCTCTTAAAAAAAAACGCTTTAACGATAATATTCTCAACTCAAAATTCAGTGCAAGACACACCCGCCCTTACAAAGCTCAGAAACATCGGGTCCACCTCCAGTGAGGCGCCACCGCCGCGGAGCCCCCCCAAGATTTAGTCCCGTCGGGTGTCAACGCCAGCCCTCCTCACGCTGAAGCCGGCCGCTGGGCACCCTGCAGGATTTCACCAGCACTTCTGGCTTCTGCCACCAGATGTCAGTAACCTCCCATCCCGGCCCCGTCGTGACCAGCAGACAGGTCTGCACAGACTGCCCGGTTGTGACTGACAGGTCCGTACAGACTGGACTGCCCGGTTGTGACTGACAGGTCCGTACAGACTGGACTGCCCAGTTGTGACTGACAGGTCCGCACAGACTGCTCACGCAGACTGCCCGGTTGTGACTGACAGGTCCGCACAGACCGCCCGGTTGTGACTGACAGGTCCGCCCAGACCGCCCGGTTGTGACTGACAGGTCCGCGCAGACTGCCCGGTTGTGACTGACAGGTCTGCCCAGACTGCCTGGTTGTGACTGACAGGCTCGATCCCCATGTTTGGTCCCGCCTAGCGTTAACCTCCCCCCCCCCAACCTTCCATTGGCCCCGTCCCTGCATCAGCCCCGCCCAGGAGTGCCTCTGAGCCCCTCCTGAAGTCGGCCCCGCCCCCTCCTGGCATAAGCCCCGCCCCTTTCCCTAGGCTCAGGTGAGACCTGCAGATCTGCTCTGACTTGGGGAGGGGGCCCTGACTTGTCACTGCACCCCGCTGTGACGACCCAGGCTGGCCCGGTGCCAGGGGAGGCCCACGGGCGGCTCCTGCTCCGAGGCTGGCAGGCTCTCTGAACCCTGACTCCACCTCCGGGTGGATTCCCCTTGCCGTGGCCTGGGAGCCGTGCTTTTCAGAGGAGGAATTGTGCAGGATTTCCGGGATTGCCTGAGTTTTGCCCTCGGTGGCTTTGCCGGCTCTCTGTCTTCATGTCCAGGCAACAGCGTCACATCCTGTGTCTGCAGCAGCAGCAGCAGCATTTCGGCCGTGAAGCACCTGTGCAGAGGGAGCTGCCAAGCCAGCGCTCCCTCCCCGGCCTGCCCCCCCCCCCCGGGGCTGGGCCTCCCGACAGCAGCCACAGGCCGGGCAGACGCCTGACCTCATCCTCCCCACAGCTCAGAGAGGCACGCAATGTCCTGGCGGCACCCCAGTGCCCGACAGAAATAGAATGCCAAGCGCGGCCGCTGGCAGCTGGTCAGCGTGGAGCAGAGGAGCAGCGAGCGAGAAGGGCTCCAGCCGCCTGGTCAGCCCCGGGCCAGAAGGGCGGCCACGGCTGCTCGGCCTTCCTCCAGCCACGGCCGCCGTGGGAGACAGACTCCTGCCTCCCCCCAGCGGCTGCCAGGAGGCCTCTGTCGCTAACAGGGAACCACGGCAGCAACAGAGCCTGCATGCGTGGCCTCACCTGTTCCCACAGAGCCCCCGGCACCCCCCACACCCACCTAGGTCCCTTCCCCGGGGGGGACCCAGGGCTGGTCACTGCATCTCCAGTCTCCAGACCAGTGCCTGGCAAATACATATTCAAAAACTGTTTTGAATAAATAAATGCAAGAATGATTTTTTTTTTTTTTATCAGAATGGGTGGCATTTGGAGGTTATTCTCTGAGAGGTAAATATTATAGGAAACACAGCCCCGGCGGCCTCTCGCTGTGACGGCAGCCGCCTCGGGCCGGCTCTAGGGCCCAGACTGTGCTGGGGGCACTGGCCTCCTGTGAGAGGCACGGGGCCCTGCCCGCAGGCGGGCCTCCCTGTGGGGGTCAGAGCTGGAGAGCGAGCTGCTCTGGTGTCGCTCAGCTCCTCATCCTGCGAGGGCGGGCAGGACTCTGTTTAACCAGGGAAAACACGGAGCTCTCACAACTGCCCGGGGCTGACCCGGCGCCAGGCTCCGCCCACCCTGTCTTTCCGTGGCTCGTGCCCTGTTCTTGAAGCTCTGGATTCCAGAAGCTGGCGCTGTGCCCAGACTGCAGGCCGGGCTGACGGCTGGCCCCGGCTCCCGAGCCTCCCTGAGCCAGCCGGCTGTAGGACGGAATGAGGCATTGGTTCTTCCACGTGAAACTTCTCCGTGGTGCGGAGAGGGACGGTCCAAAGCCACGTGGCTGAAGGACCACAGGGAGCCACGCCCAGCGGCGACGCAGTCAGCAAATGCCCTTCGAAAGGGGGAGCGTGGCGCAGCTCGGGCAGACGGCTGCCAGCGGGGGGCACCATCTCGCCTGCACCGCCGGGCAGTCTGGGTGACCGTGAGCCCCCTCGTTTGTTAGATATCCGCCTCGTCAAACAAGCGTCTACGTGCCCGCAGCCAAGAGAGCAGGGTCTTGAGCCGGAGGTGCGCTGGGCCACCAGTCTCCCCTCATCTCCCTGCCCCCAAGTGGGCCTGCTCCTCGCCAAGGTCTCGGCCGCCTCTGGCAACCTAGCGTTGCGTCCCCTGCCCTCTGAGCCCTTCCCCTTGCCCGCAGGCCGCTCCCGAAACCCAGGGCTTCTGTCCTCATCCCAAGTCCAGATTTCCTTCTTTGATGTTTCTTGCATCCTGGGGGGGGAGGGGGGGGCTTCAGTCAAACATGACACAAACCCCCATAAACAACCACTTCACCAAATAATCAGCATCTCCTAACTAGACACGAGTGCAGTCTCGTGCCCCCGGCCCGCATGTGCCTTCCCTCTCCACGGACCAGCATTCCCTCGGCCACAGCAGAGGCCACCGGTCATGTGTAGTCACGTCGTGTGGTCACGTGGCGTTGGAAGGGTGGGATTTCGGGGTCCAGCCGGCGGGACTGGCCGCCGGCGCTGCCACCACCACGGACCAGGTGGTTGGCATGGATCCAATTACTTCATGCAGAGGAGCCTTTGTTTTCTCTCCTTTAAAACAAATACCAGCGCATCAGTCTGTCGTGCAAGTCCCCCCGGAATGTGCCAAGCATACAGGTGCTGAGTAAATACCGCCTCCGCCCTCCGTCCCGACAGATGGAACTTCCGCGGCCTTTATCCCACCGCCCTGGCCAGCCAGCAGCCACGTGGTGCGAACCATGCGGTCTGTCGAGTTGTGTTTCCCCCCTGAGGGAGGGGCTGAGGGAGGGACCCAGGCGTACGGACGCCCCGAGTTTGTTTCCTTGTTCTTGTTGGCGTGGCTTCAGACAGGAGGCAGAAGCTGAGGGTCCAGAGTTTACAAAATCTTCCTCGGAACCCAAGCAAGCTCAGAGGCGGCAAAGGCACGGACATCAGACCGATGCAATTCATCGGCGCGATCCACTGACGTGTCAAAGGTCGGTCACAACAGGACTGCTCCGTGTTAATAACGTCAGCCACGGAGTGCCCACTCCATTCCTTTGGAGACGCGAAGAATCGCGTCTTCCTCCCAGCAGGCACTTGGTCACAACGGCAAGAGCCATCTATTTAGATGGAGCTTTGGATTCCAGATTTCACGTAGGCTATCTTTGCACTGACGAACTGCGAGACGCGATGCGGCGGCAGCGTCAGTGGGCAGAGCGGGGGGGGGGGGGGGGGTGGGGACTCAGTGGTCCCTGGGCAGCCGCTCTCGCCGTTATCTCCCCGTCGCCAGCCCTCAAGCTGTGAAAGAGCCTTGCGAGCAGCACTTGTTAATAATTCATCGGCTCCTTTTCTCCAGAGACGGGCATCGGCAACGATCAGAGCTCCTGATCAGCTAGGAGAGAGACCCAGTGTGGACACCGAACTATACCGTCCCACCCACCGCAGTGACGGGAGCCGGGTCCTGCGAGGCCTTATCTCAGGCGCTAAGCCCCACCCGGTCCCGTGGGACACCGAGCCCAGCGTGCACACCCGTGTCTCCTGCCCCTCCCCCAGGGGCCCTGGGTGCCCACGAGGGGAACGATCCTTTTGTTGCTCCAAATGGAGCTGTGTGTTATCTGTGAATTTCCAGTTTGATTCGCTGCCCCCCCCCCCCCCCTGCTTGTAGTCTTTGGGGTGAATTAAACGCTGCTCGGAGAGCCTGTCAGAGTTGACGCCAACACCGTGACCCGGTCACGCATCCCCGAAGCGCTGCTCTGGGTGGCTCAGACAGAATTGGGGGGCTCTGCACACGGCTCCCGCAGGGGGTTTGCACCCCCGCCCCCATGCCTTCCTCAGAACACCTCCGGACAGGCTCCCGGTTCACCCGCCCCGAGCGCATTCCTCTCATCCCCTCGGCCTGTGCCGACGTGGTCACGGGGGTCAGTGACACACCTACAGGCCGAGTGGGCCCCCCCTCCCAAATCCAGAGGCTGCAGCTCTCCCACCCCATCTCCCAGCGGGGCTGTACGGAGGCACACGGGCCTTTAAGGGAAGGGAGTTAAAATGAGGTCACAGGAATTGGCCCCAACCCAGCATGGCCGGCGTCCTCATAAGCAGAGGAGTGAGGACACGGCTGAGCGCATGGAGGAGAGGCCCCCGGAGGGACCAGCCGGGCACCGCTGAGCTCCGCCTCCCCCGGGCAGGGCTGTGACCGGCCTTTCCCGAGGTCCAGCCTCCGGCTGGTGCTGTGTTAGGGCAGCCCCCACCCAGGAACACGCCCTGGGAGACACGTGGGAACACCACTCACTCCTAAACAACGCAGCCCAGCAGGCAGCCCCTGTTCAGAGCCGGGCGCCTGCAGGTGCGGGTGACGCACGGGCCTGGTCCATGTGAGAGGCAGCAGGGAGCCCTCCGGGAGCCGGGCTCTGATTGGACAAACAAGGGAAGCCGTGCACATCCATCTGCATCCTGGACGGATGAGGTGCCCGCTCCTGCCAGCAGGGGCTCAGCGGGGTTTGGTGGGAGCAGGAGTGCGGTCGGCCTGGCTGTGAGGGGTGCAGTCCCAGTGGTTGAGGACCGTGGGGGGCGGGTCTGAAGTATAGGGAGCCCTGGGCGGAGCAGGCATCGAGCGGGCATGGGCCCCAGAGGGAGAAGCACTGACGGCTGGGGCCATTGCACTTCCGGGCACATCCCTGTGCACACACACAGCCCAGCCCTCACAGTCTCCTCTGGGGGAAGCAGAGAACAGGTGGCCCCAGCGACTCCAGCAGCCCCAGCGCTGTGTGCCTCCCGGGGAACAGGCCCAGGGGAGCCTCCCTTTCGCCTCCTTCCCTCTACGCGGAGGAACCGGTGCTCACAGCTTGACCAGACTGTACCCCAACCGGCATTCAGGCAGGAAAATGCGCTCCTCTCCATTTCCCATGCGCCCTGTGCCATGCACCCCGCAGACTGCCAGTTTGCTCTGAGCCCAGGATTCTGAGCACAGGCGTGAGCAGTGGCCGTGCCCTGCACGTGGCACCTTGACAGCTCTCCATTGTTGCAACCCAGGGACCCCGTGGACTCCTGGCTCAACCTGGACTCTGCCAGAGTCATCCTTCTGACACCCCTCGCTGGGCGTGAAGGGAAACCAAGACAGACGCCAGCAGACAAAGCCCCCCTGAGCTGGGGAAACTCGGGGAGATGTCTGGCACTAATAGGACGGCACAGGCAGGGTCTGTCCGCGGCGCAGGCAGCACGCGGTGTGCGTCTGCAGGGCCCCCCGCACAGAGCTCAGTACAGGACACGGCGGGCAGCTCCCCAACATTCCTGCTGGGACAGCCTCGCAGCTGAGTCACTGGACGGACGTCAGAACGAAGAGTCAGACCTGGTCAGTGTGGCTCAGTGGCTGAGCACTGTCCTATGAACGAGGAAGTCACCCCAGTCAGGGCACAGGCCTGAGTTGAGGGCTTGATCCCCATTGGGGGGTGCAGGAGGTAGCCAATCAATGATTCTCGTCATTGATCTCTCTCTCTCTCTCTCTCTCTCTCTCTCTCTCTCCTCCTTCCTCTTTGAAATAATTTTTAAAAAAAAGAATGAAGAGTCAGGTGAAGAGGAGAATGCAGTTCATACTCTAAAAATAGGGCCACTGGCCCTTTCACGTACCCCAAGACTGTGTTCTTTCCAGTCTCCCCTCTGCCGCTCCCTCTCCCACCTGTGGAGGCTGACACGCATTCTACTTAGTTACCCATTTGAACACGGGAGTCAAAGGTCAAAGAGGAGCCCTCCCCGACCCCGAGGCAGGCTGGCGGCACCCACCCTTGGCAGGGAGTTACGCGCAGGAAGTGAAATCTGCTCCCCGGGGTTTCAGGTGGACAGACATCCGCTCTGTGGTCACTGGGGTTTTAGGTCAAACAATCCCTCCGCCTCCCTCATGGGACACTTTTAAGAAATGACTGTGGGACTCCATACAGTGCCATCAATCATCCACGTTAACCAGTCCAACCTAACCACGTGACTTTGACCTTAGAACACTTAGATTTCCTTATGAACTGAAATCGCAAGAGAACTGTTTTGTGGGTCCCTCTCTGTCCACAGCCCTGTCCCTGGCCAACAGGGAAGTCCCCGCTCCGGGCCTCGCCAGTGCCCACGGCCCCCTCTGCCTCTGCGCTTAATGCTGCCCCCCACCAGCCTGGGGTCTGCGGGCGCCCCCCGACTTGGGAGCACCGTGAGGGTGGGCTCCCGCCTGCTCACGGTGTGGCCCGGGCCGGTCCAGGGGAGTTTCTCACCAAAGTTTTCTCTGTTTCTCCAAGGGCTGAGCCCAGGACTGTGTGGACAGACGGGTTTGGCATCGGCTCCAAGGAGGTGTAGGGGTAGCCTGGCGCCTTATCTCTCAGGAAAGAATAAAGACAACAGGGGTGGGGGTGTGGCGGGGGTGCTGGGATCCCTGCTGTGCGGCTGGTTGCTGCAAACCCAGAATGGAACCTCATGGTTCCCGACTCTGAATCCCAGCGTTCTTTCTACACTTCCTACTTCACTATAGACCTGTATCTCTCTCTTCCTGTTTGCACAGCGTTGGGGAGTTCAATCCTAAAACTCCTCACAAGCAGACCCACCCTGAGTGCACCCCAAGTCTGCATTTCTCTGTGGCTGTGGTCTCGGGGGCCAACAGGATCCTCCCCACCTGCCCTCCCCGCTCAGCTATGAAGGCTCTAGGTCCCCGGATGCCTTCCACGCCCAGCAAACCCCTGGCCTTCCAAGTCCATGGCCAAGGCCAGGCAGGCCCCACTAGCCTAGCTGGGGCTGGAATGGCTGAACCGCCTGCAGGTGCGTCCCAGGCTCCGGGCGGGGGAGTCAGGGCTCCCCGAGTTCCCTTGGGCCAGCGCATGCATGTGGGGCAGCATCTCCATCCCAACCAGCGCCCGTGTGCTGGACCTCTGGGTCCCGGGACCCCGCATGGGGGCGAAGGCGAGCGCAGTGGCACAGACCCGCTGGCTGCCCCAGGAGCCTGCTTCGGAAGAGCAGTGTGCAGGCAGCAAGTTATCTAACAGATCTGAGTCTCGGCTTCCCCTTCTCCACACGGACAGAGTACCCAGGGATCTGCGTGGCAGCACGGCACGCGGTTTAGCTGGCGGACGTGCGTTTGTGTGCGTTTGAACGCCAGCCTGGAGCCTGGCACGGGCACTCAGAGGGGCGGATGCTCAGACTCTTATGTTCTCGCCTCAAAGAGAAGGATTTTACCCCGAACTGCCTGCTGGGTGTTTGCTGACTGAGGGCTGTGTCCCGGCATCCAGTTTTTAGGATGTTTTCAGGATGGCACTCGGGGGAGTGGCTGGTTTATAGGAATCCTCGCCTCCCTGGGCTGTTGGCCTGAGAACATGCCCCCCCGAAGGACCTGCATGGCCATGCCTGTCACCTGTTTGAAAGCTGGTGGAGCGGTCCGAGGGAGGCTTAGGTTTACAGGGGTGATCGGAGCGAGCGCTAAGCTCACTTGGAGGCTCAGCCAGGGGAGGCTGGGCCTGGCCTTGCCTTCAGAGCCTGTCTCCCACCCAGGAATCCTGGTCCCAGGGAAGGCAGCGGGGTCCGTGCCCAGTGTGGCCGCTTTGGAGGAGGTGGGTTAGGGACTGGGCCATGCCCGTCTCTTCGGGAGCTCAGGGCGCTCCCTCCTCCGGAGGGGCCAAGCCCCCCCCCCCCGATCCCCTCTTACCGAGAACTCCTCCAGGGTCTGGTAGGTGCGGCCCCGGAACTCGCAGCGGGTCCTCCGCTCCTGGCACCGCGGGCAGCACTGGCTCGTGTCCACGTGGACGCAGCGCGGGTGCAGGCGCGGGCAGTCGGGCTGCGCGCACAGCGGGCCCTCCTCGGTGCACAGGCAGGGGCAGGCGGCCGGGCCGGGCGCGAACCGCTCCCCGATGGCGAACACGAAGCCGCTCTCGTCCACGCAGCCCTTGCCGCGGTAGTCGGGGTACGCGTACTCGTCGGGCGGCTCCGTGGCGGGCGCGGGGTCCGGGCCGGCGGCCGAGGGGGGCTCCTCGCGCGGGGTGTCCCCGCGGGGCCGAGCCTGCAGGTCCCCGGCCTCGGCCCCCGTGCCCGGGGCGGCCCAGGCCTGCCGCTGCCGGGCCCCCGCCTCCCGGCCGCCCCGGCTCTTCCAGTCGCTCAGCCGCCTCTCGGGGCCCGGCCTCCCCGGCGCCGGGGCCGGCCTCTCCGGCGGGACGGCCGGGCCGCTCAGCGCCGCCGCCAGGCAGCAGGCGACCAGGAGGCAGCGGGGCAGCGCGCCGGCCATCGCCGCGGAGCCGGGCGGCCCCTACCGCGTCCCGGCGGCCGGGCGGGCGGGCAGCGGGGCCGGGGGCCGAGGCGCAGCCACAGCCCGGGGGCGCGCCGCCAGCCGGGAGCCGCCGTCGCCGAGGTCCCTGCGGAGAGACAGCCGCTCAGCCGAGCCCGCCCGCCCCGCTCCCCGCTGCCCGCCCGGCCCCGCCGGCCCCGCAGCTCCAGGGGCGCGGGCAGGACGGAGCGGGCGGGGCGCATGGCCCGAGGCGGAGCCCGCGCTCCGGAGACCTCAGGCCTCTGAGACGAACCTGGAAGCGAAGTTCTAGGCAAACCAGGGAGTCCTGATGGGCCGGGAGGCGGGAAGCCGGGGTCCCCCCCCACCCCCGCCCAAATCCTGGACGGACCCACATAATCTGAGCGCCCGGGGGGCCCCTGCTTGGTCCTGGCCAAGTCTAATGGGTTCCCAGGGAGAATCCCCTGGCGGGATTGGAGGCTCAGGCCAGGCTGGAAGCTAAGCAGGACCCCACCCCTCGTCCTGCCCCTCCCCCCCCCAGGGGCCATCTCTAACAACTTTTAAAATGCGTCCTGGGGGGGGGGGGTAGGGGAGCAGGGCTAGCCAGCATGCACCCCATCCGGTCCCCTGGGGGGAGGGGGACAGGGGGCGGGGCAAGACCCCCCTCCCCGCCCTCCTCCCAGGCCCCGTGCCCAGGAGGCTGTCCGACACCCGCCCCCAGCGGCAGGGCGGGGGATTGCCCCCCCCCACACTGGCCACAGCACCCAGCGGGCTGCCCAGCGACTGGAGCGCAGGGAGAGACCCCCGCGTGGGCCGTGGCGCTCTGCGTTCTATTCTCTTGGGGGGGGGCGTGTGTCAGGGCGGATGAGCCCTGGTGCCCGTGGTCCCCCTAGAGCGCGGGGAGGGGAGCCGGGGGTGGAGAGCGCAGGCGGGGAGTCCCTCTCCGCATCCCGGTCGGTCCCTAAATCCTTTCTGAATCCCAAAGTTTCTGCTGCCCAAAGGGCCCGAGAGAACCCTGGACGCCGCAGGGAGTAGGCACCCCAGCCACCCTCCACTTCCAACCCCACCCCCTTTCCCCCCATTCCTTGTGCTCAGGGGATCCCACCCCCGCTGGCTCTCGGGCTCCAGTCAAGCCTGCCATCTGCTCACCCGCCCTGCCCGGCCAGGGGCACCTCCGCTGGCGCAGGTCGCCTGCATTTCCAAACTCCCGAGCTGCAGGGAGGCCTCAGGTGCCCAGGGGTGGACAGCCAGCATGCTCCCCCGTCCCTATTCCCATCCCCATCCCCATCCCATCCCCATCCTGTCCCCATCCCTATCCCCTTCCCCCTCTCCATTCCCTCCCCATCCCCATCCCCATCCTCTTCTTCATCCCCATCCCCATCCCCGTCCCTGTCCCCATCCCCATCCCTGTCCCCATCCTGTCCCCATCCCCATTTCCAACCCCATCCCCATCCCCATCTCCATCCCCATCCCCATCCTGACTCATCCCCATCCCGTCCCCGTCCCCATCCCTGTTCCCATCCCCATCCCTGTTCCCATCCTGTCCCCATCCCGGTCCCCATCTCCGAGGCGGGCGCCCAGTCTACCTACATGGTCGCGGGGCGAGGATCCGGCTCCGGGCTCTCTCGCGGAGGGAGGGCGCAGCCCCAGGCGCTGGCACCCCCTCCGGGCGGCGGGGACCTGCGCAGGGCGCACGGAGAAGACAGCCCCACCTGCGCGCCCCGCCCGGCGCCTGTGCTCGGCTAGGGAGTCTCTGGGGGCCGGTCCATCCTGCCGCCCGCCGCCCGCAGTGCTGGCCTGACCCGCGTCAGAGCCCGCCCGGGCCGCCCTCCGCGGCTCTTCCCCAGCCCGGCGGGACCTGGCTCCGCCCCCTCGGCCTAGGGGAGCTCTCCACCGGCAGCGGGGATGCCGGCCGAGGAGGGGAGATGCGCCCGGAGCAGAGAAGCGGCGGCCGGTGGCTCTGAGGCCGGCCTCCCCGAGCCCACGCCGCCTTGCCCGCAGCCGCTGCTCCCGCTCCCGCTTCCTCCGCCGCTGGGTCCCCGCAACCCGCCCGGGTGTGGAGACCTCCTGCCACTGGCTCCCCTTCCTGGAGGCGCCCGACCTGTCCCTCCCTCCGCTGCCGGCCCCCAGCCGGGCATCCTCCTTCCTTCCATGGCGCTCACCCACTTCCCACAGGACTTCCCCCCCCCCCCCCCCCCCCCCCGGGGGTTTCTCTTTTATTCCCTCTTTTCATTCCTGCCTGGAGTGGCTGGTTGCTCTGGTCCATGAATAAGTCTGTTCTATTGCTCTGCTGTGGCTTCGGCATCGGAGTCACTCCCTCTCTTCTGGCTTGCCATCCAAGGACAGCTCGATTTGCCTGGAAGAACCCCAGCGCCTGCCTTCGCTGTGGCATTGGGAGGCCCAGTCAGCTTCCCAGGCAGCTGGAGTCCCCCCTTTACCCTCAGGAAGTGGGCGAGGGGGAAACTCATCAAACCCTCCAGGTGCCCCCCCCCCCGGGGCTCTGCGCACCCCAACGCCCCAGTCTCCCCATGATGAACTTAGTTGGCAGAGGGCCCTCAGGCAGAGGCCTATGTGGCTCAGATGTGTGTTGATCCTTGGATCTTGGTCAAGAAATGTGATGTGCTACCCTTTGGGGTAAAGGGGGGGAAAATAAGCAGCTGTTTACATTCACTCCTAAAACGGGACTTTGGGGAGATGTTGTTGTGGATCGGATGTGAGTGAAAGACCACGGGAGCCCAGACCAAATTAAAATTTAGGAAGCCTTTATTAGCCGGCCCGGGGACTGCTCCGCCATCCTCCACGCAGGGAGTCTGGAGAGCAGCCCTTTGTTCAGGGCCGATTTTAAGCACATTCACCACATCCTTTTTTTTGCAGAACAAGCAACCCAAGACAAAGTAGTTTTTCCCAGCAACGTCAGAGTCGTGCCATTGATGACCATGCCACCCACAGGGTCGTCCTGTTCTCCAGAAAGGTGACAGCGTTCTATCTTGCAAGGCCTACGTGCTGGGAAGGGGCCATGAGACCTTATCTCAAGGCCTGACCTGGTGTCAGCACTGACAACTCTGTCTGGGACACAGTCCACGGCCTCAGTCGTGCTTAAAAATTCCCACTCTAGAACAATATCTGTGTCCAGGGCACTGGTTCCCACCCAGTGTCTGGAGTCACTGAGAATGCTGCGATGCATAAACCTGGATCTCTCCCCGAAATTCCATCTCTCTCTCCCTTACCCTCCCTTATAATGGAGAGAGCAGAGTTGGGTGCTAGAAGGACAGGGAGGCCCCCGGAGGCTTGGCAGGGAGCCTGCTTCTCCTGACACCAAATAAAAGGAGGGAGGGGTGGCCAGAGCACAGGAGCCAGATGTGGGTGGAGGGCTTCTGAGAGGCTTGCACCCCTCTGCCTTTGCCCTCCTCACTCCCTTTCTGCCTCCCCAAGGCTAGAGACAGGCCTGGGTGCTACTCACCACAGCACCCCACCCCCCAGCCTCTTCCTGCTCAGCAGACCCCACGTGACCCACTCCATGGAGCACAGGCCCAGAGGGGATGCAGGCCTGGACCAGCAGGCACTGCAGCCTGGAGGCCAGGCTCTGGGACTTGACAGTGTTCAGGCATTTAGACCGGTCAACCTGCAACAGGGGCTGCATGTAGGTTCACCCCAAGCGGGTACAGGCATACATGCCTGAAGGAGGCGGGTCGGTTGATGGGAGCGGTCCTAGACCTGGAAGAAGAAGGAGGGGCAGCTTCTTTTTGGAGGGACAGGAAGGCCAGATACCTGGGGGGGCAGAGAGGCACTGGGAGGGAAACAGGCTTGCTGCTGAAAGGCGAGTTAAGCAAGTTTCCCCCCCCGCCCCCCCCCGCCTCCCCCCAGTGAGGTGACAGAGGTGGTGTCTGTGACCTTGGCCAAGGCCTTGTTTAACTGAGTTCTGAACCGAAGCATGTGGAGAGGAAGAGCTGTGAAACCTCCATTTTCGGGGGTTGGAGGGAGTAGAAGCCATGTCTACCTGAAATCAGGGCTCAGCAGGGTGTGTGTTCCTGCAGGAGGCTGACCACAGACTCGGAGAGGAGAAGCTACCGCTGCTGTGGGTGCCCAGGAGCAGGCCAGCTGCTCAGGGATCTGGCTCTGCTGTGTCCGGCTCCCAGGGTTGGGGCAGCTCCAGTCCTGCCCAAGTTCCCCCATCAAACTGCCCAGGGCTCTTTCAACAACGCCCGCTCCCCCATCTACACTCTGAGCATGTGAAGGGTAACATTGCGTACCCGGAATAGTCTCTCTCTCCCCTTCGCTGCCCAGCCTCACTCACTAAGTCACTGCGCCCAGCGTCTGGCTCCTGCGCCTGCCCTGGCATGTGGCTAGGCCAGGAGGAAGGCTTATCAGATGAATCAAAGCAGAATCACGAACAACAGACACCAAGGGCTTTTCTGATCTTCCTCTGTCTCCATTCCCTGACCCTCCCCCACCTGGCTCAGCCTCTCAGAATAATCCAGCAAAATCCTGCAGCTCTCCCTCCCTCTGCCCTTTGCCCCATCCCCCCTGCACTTCCTCTCCCCCCTCCCCCAAGAATATGCAAATGAGGTTTGTCTCCAGCTAAGGAGAGAAACTCCATTCTTTCCAGGCATAAGGCAGCCTGGAGTGGCTGGTTGTTCTGGTCCATGAATAATTCTGTTCTATTGCTCTGCTGTGGCTTCTGCCTCGAAGTCACCCCCTCTCTTCTGCCAGAAAGAAGTCCTTCGAGGGTTTCGTTGAGGGTTGACGGGTTGCACACCTGGCCCCCATCACTGGTCAGAGAACAGGCGACTCAGGTGCCCACCGGAACCGGGACTGTGGGCCCAGGCTTCCCCATCCACTCGTGGAGGTGGTCTTAGGTCCCCAGTAACCAGCCTCCTTTTTATTCTTTACAGGAAGTTGTTCACTGTAGTCCATGTTGGGGTGACTCTCATTCTTCCTCCCAGTAAATTAACTTGCCAGCCAACATTTATCCCGTCCAGAGACTGAAAAATGAAACAAAAGGACCAAAGAGAGAGAGACCAGGGCACCAGGATACAGACTTTATTGAAGAGAAGACCCTTCCCAAGGGAGAAAGAGCTCACGTGCAGGGTGAAGGCAGAGAAACCAGGGGAGGGGGAGAAGAAGGGACCCAGGCAGTCTGGGGGGGGGGGGGAGGGCGGTCTGCAGAGAACAATCCGGGAGAAAAGGTGCCACGTGGTGCACTGAGACACCTTTTAAGGGCAGGAACATGCAGGGGTTGGGCCCAGGGCAGAATGAGAAGGGGCGGGACACAGGGCACTCTGCTATCAATGTCTCTGTGGCAGATGCCAGTTACATCGTAACTCCGTCCATCAGTTGCAGGGAGGAAGTGTCTATCAGAGACTGAAGGAGGCACTGTGGCCACGCCTGGGACCACTCAGCACATCACCGCCCGCCCCCGGACTCTGGGTGGAAACCCAGGCACTAATGCGCATTCGTGGAGTAAGTTTTTTTCAAAGATACCGAGGCCGCCTTCTAGGCTGCATTCTGGTCATATTCCCTCCTCGTGCCTCGAAGATGCTGTTTCTATTCACTCGTCAGAAGTTTGCTTCTTCATATTCACCCAGTGGGCCCTCCCTCCCATGGGGTCTGCATCCACGGGGAGTCCACCAACCCGGAGGGAAAATACTGAGAGGACCATTGGCATTGCTGTTGCGACTAGTCAGGCCTAGGCCCGTGGTCGGCAAACTGCGGCTCGCGAGCCACATGCGACCCTTTGGCCCCTTGAGTGTTGCTCTTCCACAAAATACCACGGCCTGGGGGAGTCTGTGTTGAAGAAGTGGCGTTAGAAGAAGTTTAAGTTTTAAAAACTTGGCTCTCAAAAGAAATGTCAATCGTCGTCCTGTTGGTCTTTGGCTCTGTGGACGAATGAGTTTGCCCACCTCTGGGCTGGGTGTTTGCATCGCTGCTGGACATGCAGACCCTTTCTTGCCACTGTTTCCTAAGCGATGTGATGGGACAGCGGCTTACGCAGCGTTCGCAGTGCATTAGGGATCGTAAGGAGTCGGGAAATTAAACTCAAAGTACATGGCAGGATGCGTATAGGTTAGTGCACATACGACACCCTTTTATACGAGGGCCTTGAGTATCCAGGGGTTTTGGTGACTGCGGGGAGGTGGGTCCTGCAACCAACCCCCGACAGATGGTAGGGAGCCTGGCCTGATTGTAAGGGAGACTGCACGCAGGTAACGGGATCTTCCCCCAGAGAGCCAGTCCCGCCTGCTCAGCTACAGCCTCTCAGGCAGAGCTGGCCGGGCCGGGCTGGACCGGGGCAGGGCCTGCCCGCATGGCCGTTGCGTTGGCCACAGGGGATGGCTCAGAGACTCTCCCGCCCCTCGGTCTCACACCGTGACAGCCAGAGCCCCGACGTCTGCTGGGACCATCTGAGAGCACCCGTGTTTTTCTTGGGACGTGGAGCGCATGAGCTATGAAGGCTGGGCCTGCCGGCGCCTCCCGAGAGGGAGCTCTACCTGCAGTGGCCACAGCACAGCAGAGATTGGAGGCAGGACAAGACGACAAACCAGCCCGAGACGCCGGGCAAGGACATCAGCGTGAACGGGGCGAAAGGGTCTGCCGTCCCCCTCGTTGGCTGGAGCTGGTGGTCTCTGTCACTTCCAACTCAACAGCCCAGGCCAATAGCCGGCTCACGATGGCCCTCAGCCAATTGCCATCCTCACCGACGGAGCTCAGCCACAGCAGGGCTCGGCAGTGGCCCCAAGTCCACGGCAGCCCCATGGTCCCCCAGGATGCCAGGCTGAGTGGCTTCTGTCCTGTACTTCCCCCATTGCAAGCAAAGGTGCCTCCCCCACTGAAGCCACTGCTCTCTCTACACGAGGATCAAACCCTGCGCCCCCCCCCCCCCCCCCCCCCCCCCCCCCCCCCGCCAGTCTGCTCTGCTATGACTATCTGGGAATCTTGCTGGAGCCACTGCCAGTTCAAGATGCTGGGCCTGTTCCCGCTCCAGCGCCATCGGAGCGCTCTGCACTCCGGGCCCCGGGGGCTGGTCCCCTTCACAAGAGGAAGCATCTCCTTCTGGGACGGCACTGAGACAGGAGCAAACATAACCCCTGGCACGCTCAAGCTTCTGGGTCCCGGCGTCTGTAACAGACATTTACAGATCGGATAACAGATAATCCCCAAACCAACGGACTGAGCTCAGCCTGCCGGGTCAGGGGCCGGGCATGGGCGGCCTCGTCCACAGGGCTGTGCGCTCCGCACAGGTCCCAGGCCCGGGATTCTCCGGCATTGCTCTCGGCCCGGGGCCCGGACGCGTGCCCAGCGTGGCTCCGACCGGGCCCTGCCTGCTCTCACCACAGGCCCAGCATTGTCTGCCGGCACGCACGGCTGCTGCTGGCTGAGAGGAAGGCAGAGACTCCGGAGTCCATGTCTCCGTGTTCAAGTCTCTTGAAAATCAGCAATTTTGTCATGAATTCCACCTTATCAAATGTGTGCTTTATTCATTAGCGCACGTGTGCGGTGTGCCTGCGTGCGTGTGTGCGTGCATGTGTGTGTGTGTGTGTGTACGAGCTTCCTGGGACATCTGTCCTCAGGCTGAGAAGTTTTCCCACGGTTCTTCTTGGGCGTCATAGGGTTAGCTTTTGTGCTCAGCTGCTCCCAGCCTCCACCACGCCCACCGCCCATCAGCGGCGACAGAGAGCGTGCCCACCACCAAGTGTGCCCATGCCCTCCACCGCCAGGCCAGGCCTGTCCTTCTGGAGTTCAGCCATCTCGGATAGCTTTGCAGCCACAACTCCTCAATGAAGCTTTAAAAAGTTTGCTTTTGACATTTTGTTGGTACAATGGAAGGGATTTTTTTTTTTCACAAACCTTATAAATGTTAAGTGGACATAGAACCAGCCTATGTGATTTTTTAAATGATCAGAAAAATGAAGTTTAAAGACTTAAGTCAATGGAACAAATTTAACAACCTCAAAGCGTATGCCCTAGAATATCGAGCTCAGTTCCTGGTCAGGGCACATGCCCAAGTCGCAGGCAGATGCCTATTGGGTGTCTGCAGGAAGCAGCCCGTCAATGAAGTTTCTCTCTCATGTATGTTTTCTTTATTTTTTAAATTTTTAAAAATATATAGTTTATTGATTTTTTTTTTTTTACAGAGAGGAAGGGAGAGGGACAGAAAGTCAGAAACATTGATGAGAGAGACATTGATCAGCTGCCTCCTGCACACCCCCTACTGGGGATGTGCCCGCAGCCACAGCACATGCCCTTGACCAGAATCGAACCTGGGACCCTTCAGTCCACAGGCCGACGCTCTATCCACTGAGCCACACCGGTTTCGGCTTTCATGTATGTCTTCATTGCTTCCTCTCCCTTCCTCGCTCTCAAAAGACTCGATAAAAACATTAAGCCTTTTCTTACTCTGCACTCTTTCCACTTGAGGCTGATAGATAAATGCATAAAATACGGCAGGAGACATACTTACCCTAAAAACATTACATGTTGTTTATCAGAAATTCAAATTTAACTGAGAACCCCAATCTCTGTTTGCAAACCCCGACAGGCCTATCTCCACTGCATGATACCGACGAGAACACATGACAGTGACCGTTTTCCCTTTCTACGAAATCGAAAGGTCGAACGTGAGGTTTTAACAGTCTGCTCCTCTATGTAGGCAGGGCTCTGCAGAGGGAGGTTCTGGACACACGGTGAAATCATTTCAACTCCTGGGTTCTGAGGAAAGGACCCAAGCAAATGTTTTGCGCAACTGCAATTTTTTTTTTTTTTTGGTATTGCCATTTCCTTGAGGGAAGAGACACACTCTTTTTACTGATATTAAACATATACATTCAGGGCACTTAATTAAGTGTTCATCTAACAGCACATTTGGAAAATTATGACATTGCCTAAGAAAATAGCAGCAATAATTTTATCACCCAAGGGAAGCTCACAAGCTCACATGTGTAGATATAAGACATGTGTGTGCGCACACGTGTGTGTGTGGGGGGGGTAGTATTTGCAGGTTATGTCTTAAACTCCAGCAGCCACCTTAAGCACGGCTGTAGAGGGACCTGCAGCCAAGGCTTTGGTGATAGCCTGCGAGGTGCTTTTATTTTATTTTATTTTTTTATTTTTTATTTTTTTAAATATATTTTTTATTGATTTTTTACAGAGCGGAAGGGAGAGGGATAGAAAGTCAGAAACATTGATGAGAGAGAAACATCGATCAGCTGCCTCTTGCATGCCCCCTATTGGGGATGTGCCCGTAGCCAAGGTACATGCCCTTGACATGAATGGAACCCAGGACCTTTCAGTCCGCAGTCCAACACTCTATTCACTGAGCCAAACCGGTTTCGGCACATGGCCCTAACCGGTTTGGCTCAGTGGATAGAGTGTCAGCCTGCAGACTCAATAGTCCCAGGTTCGATTCCGGTCAAGGGCATTGACCTTGGTTTCAGGCACATCCCCAGTGGGGGGCGTGCAGGAGGCAGCTGATCGATGTTTATCTCTCATCAATGTTTCTGACTCTCTATCCCTCTCCCTTCCTCTCTGTAAAAAATCAATAAAATATATTTTATAATAAAAATAAAATAAAGGCTGCATCCACACGTGCTCTTCGTCCTCTAACTGTTCTCTCACCTCCTCACGTCTCTGAATGGCGCCTGCCGTTTCACATCTCCCCTTGAGAGGCACCCCGAGGGCCCTTGCGGATTCCCAGCTGGAGCAGCAGCAGCAGCAGCAGCAGCAGCAGCAGCAGCAGCATCAGCAGCCACGTGCCTTGTGGCAGCTTTGGGTCCAGGGTACAGTTGGCTTTTCCATCCTCCCCTTCCCTCCTTTCCTGTCTTCTCCCCTCTCCTGCTCTCCCCTCCCCTCCACTAGCCCACACACATGGCCTTGCCCTCCATTCACAGACTTGGTTCTGGTTCTGTCTGCGTTGAGTCGCTGCAGGTGGCAGCGCTGCGGGGAGCGGGGGGGACAGTCTGGGAAGGCCTGTCGGGCAGACTGGCAGTGGCTCCAGCGCCAGGCACTGGGCACCAGGACAGGGTGGACACACTGAGCCGGGTTGGCCAGTTTTTACAAAGTGGAGTCCGGAACCCTTCCACCAGGTGGGTAGCCATGCTCACAGCTTCTCACACAGGGAAAGCAAGGGTTTCCCCTTCTTTTATTTTCATTTACTTTTATTGATTTCACAGAGGAAGGGAGAGAGAGAGAAACATCAATGATGAGAGAGAATCACTGGTGAGCTGCCTCCCCCATTCCTACACTGGGATGGAGCTCACAACCTGGGCACGAGCCCTGACTGGGAATCCCACCTGACCTCCTGGTGCTTAGGTTCGCTGCAATGCACTCTGGGAGCTCCCAGGCTCCAGGCAGTCTCCCCTGCAGTGCACTCTGGGAACTCCCAGGCTCCAGGCAGTCTCTCCTGCAGTGCACTCTGGGAGCTCCCAGGCTCCAGGCAGTCTCTCCTGCAGTGCACTCTGGGAGCTCCCAGGCTCCAGGCTGTCTCCCCTGCAGTGCACTCTGGGAGCTCCCAGGCTCCAGGCAGTCTCTCCTGCAGTGCACTCTGGGAGCTCCCAGGCTCCAGGCAGTCTCTCCTGCAGTGCACTCTGGGGGCTCCCAGGCTCCAGGCAGTCTCTCCTGCAGTGCACCCTCAAGATTCCCGGGCTCCAGGCCGTCTCCCCTGCAGTGCACTCTGGGAGCTCCCAGGCTCCAGGAAGTCTCCCCTGCAGTGCACTCTGGGAACTCCCAGGCTCCAGGCAGTCTCTCCTGCAGTGCACTCTGGGAGCTCCCAGGCTCCAGGCAGTCTCTCCTGCAGTGCACTCTGGGAGCTCCCAGGCTCCAGGCTGTCTCCCCTGCAGTGCACTCTGGGAGCTCCCAGGCTCCAGGCAGTCTCTCCTGCAGTGCACTCTGGGAGCTCCCAGGCTCCAGGCAGTCTCTCCTGCAGTGCACTCTGGGGGCTCCCAGGCTCCAGGCAGTCTCTCCTGCAGTGCACTCTGGGAGCTCCCAGGCTCCAGGCCGTCTCCCCTGCAATGCACTCTGGGAGCTCCCAGGCTCCAGGCCGTCTCCCCTGCAGTGCACTCTGGGAGCTCCCAAGCTATGTCTCCTGCAGTGTACTCTGGGGGCTCCCAGGCTCCAGGCCGTCTCCCCTGCAGTGCACTCTGGGAGCTCCCAAGCTATGTCTCCTGCAGTATACTCTGGGGGCTCCCAGGCTCCAGGCCCTCTCCCCTGCAGTGCACTCTTGAGACTCCCAGGCTCCAGGCTGTCTCCCCTGCAGTGCACTCTGGGGGCTCCCTTGCAGTGTATTCTGGGAGCTCCCTTGCAGTGGGCTCGGTATGATTGTTCTTGACTTATCCAGAACTTTTTTAGCTGATTTGGGCCTGAGATGCGTCACTTGGTAGCACCCAATTAAGTGCCACCTTTTCACTGCACGGCCTCCCACTTGCCCAGGGGAGATCTCCTCCTGGTCCCGCACCCTTGCCGCCCGCCCCCCCGCCCCCTCCCCCGGGCCACCACTGTGTGCTGCAGCTGGGGAATGAATGTTTAACTGAGGAGCTTGTCTCCCTCCCCATTTACAAACCTTCCCTGCTGCGTGTCGCTTCCTCCTGGGCCCTGGAAGGCGGCAGGCACGCAGGAGCCGGCCTGCAAATGGGTTTAGTAAATGGATTCATTTATTAGAACATAGACTGCTCACCCACCAGCCTCCCAAGATCCTCTGCCATTCCGTGCCCTTAAAAGCCCATTATTATTGATAAAGCTTCTCCCCTAGCCTCTAGCGAAAGAATGTTAAGTAAATGATGGCACACTGAGAGCAGAAGTTATTTAAAATGATAATGCTATTTTATTTATTACAAGGAGAGCCTTGCATTCTAAGAGAAAATGTAGATGAGTAAAGGCATGGGATTATGTATCTGTGTGTGTGTGTGTGTGTGTGTGTGTGTGTGTGTGTGTGTGCCTGCGCCTATAAGCCTGGGAGAACATCACCCAATACATGAGCGATGGTTCTTTCTAGAGAAAGGGAATCCGTGTGACATTTCTCATGTTTGTTTACTGGTGGTTCCTGTTCTTCCGCCATGACCAGATTACTTGCAGGTGTTTGCTTTTAAGAGAAAAAGGGACATGCCACAGCGAAAGTAAACATCAGGTAGAAATGCCACCACTGGGGACATCCCGTCCCCAGCAGGAAGGAGCTGCTGCCAGAGACGCTGGGAGGAGGGGCGGCCGGTGCCCCTACAGGAGGGCACCTGGGTTTGCAAAGCTCCCTCCTCCAGCAGTTTCCTGCCCCGGGACTTGTCTCTGCTGAGCAGGCTCTGCAGAGAGGACGGAGCCCCTGGCAGGCCCGCTGTGCAGAGAGCAGCACCTCACCAGCCGGTCCATGTGGAGCAGGAGAGTTGGCCTTTGAAAGCTCTCTAAGGCGACAGCGTATGAGCCCGGAGTGCTTTGCAACAGAAACCAAGCTGGCTAGGGCTCAGCAGCTGCATTCTCCCCTCTGAAAAGGCCCGGGACGCTGAAAGGTCGAATTTCCGAAGGCCATCCCCAGAGCTCTCTCCCCCGCACCCAGCCTATGGCCATCTCTGCCCGCCTCAGATGTCGCTGGGGGAGCAGGCGCAGATGGGGAGCCCCTTAGCCATTCACTCTCACAAACCAGAGAGCTTGGCCACACCGCTCCCTGTGTCTGTGTGACCAGGGGCACGCCTGTTGGTGGCCACCTAGCAGTGCCTGTCTTTACTTAAAGGCCACAGCTCCTGCTTCCCCAAATGGAAGGGGAGGCGTGGGATCCTCATTAGCAGACACTGGGGTCCGTGCTCCTGAGTCCTGACCTTCCTGCGAAAGAAGGCGGCCCAAGAGCCTAGTGCCCTCACAGAGGAACACGCCTCGCAGCTAACTGTGCGTTCCGTGTGGAGGTAACTGCTCACCTCGCTCCTCTCATCGTTTCAGTCTCTGTAATTATCGTTTTTAAATATATATATTTATTTATGTCAGAGAAAAAGGGAGAGGGAGAGCGATAGAAACGTCTATGATGAGAGAGAATCACTGATCAGCTGCCTCCTGCATACCCCACGCTGGAGATCTGGCCTGCAATACGGTCATGTGACCTGATGGGGAATCCAACCGTGACCCCCTGGTTCATAGGTCGTTGCTCAACTGAAAGGGCAGAGCGGGACGGCGAAGAACAATTTAGACAGCCGCCATTTTGGACTGTGTGACTCGGCAGCCACCATGTTGGCCGCATGATGTGTAAACTTACCTGGGGGCTGCCATCTTGAAATCACAAAGACCAACCCCTCCCTTTGAATCAGCCAATTGCGAAAGACTGCGCGCCTGAGCTCCAATCAAGAGCGAAGGACAGGACGGGTCATGTGCGTTAGGGATTATTTGCGTCACCAGCCCCAGCCCCCACCCAACCAATTGGAATCGGCCAACTCCTTGGTTCGCGTCTGGCCCCACCTCCCTATAAAATCATCACGCTCGGGGGAATTCGCTCTCTTTTGCTTCCTGCTGCTGCCGCAGCGGGGGCAGAGGGCCAAGCCCGGGCTTGTAATAAAAGTTCTATGCTATTGCATCGGGTTCGGCTCCCTGGTGGTCTTTGGGGATCACGAAATCTGGGCATAACACAACCACCGAGGCACGTGGGCCTGGGCTAATTATTCTTATTTAGCCTGGAGACGTGAATCATTAATGTAGCCATGCCACTCTTTGCTTTGTTTTGTTCTGCACTCAAAACTATGCACTGAGTGCCTTCCGTGTGCAGATACAGCAGCGGGCGGTACACGGGATATCGACTTTTCCAGCGGTGAGCCAGCTCGAATTCCAGGGATGCGACCCGTGGCCATGACGAAGGGTGGCTGCGCGTGTCCCTGGGCTCTGTTTGGGAGCGTGCCTCACGGTGGCCTGCGTCTGTGTTCCCGGTGTCGCTCTGTGGCTTCCTGCCTTTGGCTGCTCCGTCCGGGGAAGGCCCCTTTGCTGGCCTGGGTGCGTTGCTGTGGCTTTGGTGCCTGTGACGTGGTCGGTGTTTGTTGGGATGGGACGGAGGGGGCAGCTGTTCCCCGGCTTTCTACGCCGGAAGGTTAGTTGCTGTCATATTAACTTGATTGACAGGCACAGGGCAAGGCAGAGGAGTCATTTTTTTTTTCTTGACCCGCGAGTTGTTTAATACGACTTAAATTCTTTTCACATGTCTAGAGTTCATTTCTCTTTATCTGTGGACGTATGCCTAGAGTAAAATATGGAGCGATCCAAGTGTTTTATGAGGATTTTAATGAGATTTTACAGGTAATTTCCAGTGAAAAGGCAACGGTCAGAATCATTCGTACCGAAGAAGCATTTCAGTTTGGCAAAAACACCGGGTGTGACACAGGGAGAAGTGACTCGGTAGTTCTCGGGGCGCTGCTGTGTAGCTGAGTCACACCTTTCTGTGCTTCCTAGTTTCGAAGAGTGCCTCCTGTTTGTTAATTGTCAGGACTAGGGGGTACAATTTTTTTTAAAATCTTTTTTTTCTCTTTTATTTTTTTTATTTACAATATAACTTATATTTAATAGTAGTATATGTTTTCCTTCCCCCCCTCAATAACCTCCCCCCAGCCTCCCTTACCCCCCAGCACATGTCCCCACCTGCCCCCCTCCCCGCCCCAGTGTCTTTCATTCATTGGTTATGCTCATATGCATGCATACAAGTCCTTCGGTTGATCTTCCCCTGCATCTGCCTCCCATCCACTCCAGCCTTCCCCCTGTAGTTTGACAGCCTGTTCGAGGCCACCCTGCCTCTATATCAATCACTCTCCCCTGTTTCTTTTCTTCAAAAATATCTTGCCTCTGCATACTAGAAACAAACGTATAAGAGCAAAAAAAAAGTTTGAGTGTCAGTTTCAATGTCCAACTGTTCTGAGTCCCAGTTTCAGTGTCAAATAGTTCTTCATGTGTACATGTCAGCAATGGTATCCAGAGGGTGGACACATCGTGGCAATGCAAGATCCATCCTCTCTGGTATGGTCCTGGGCCGCCTGCAGCCATGCACAGCTGCCAACTGCTAGCATGGCAAGGTGTCGTCAGCGTCCACCATTTCTGGACCGTCCTCGTGGATGGAACAGACCCGTCAGTTCCTCACTGTCACAGGAACTAGGGGATAAAATTTCATTTACGGCTGAAACTGGTTTGGCTCAGTGGGTAGAGTGTCGGCCTGCAGCCTGAAGGGTCCCAGATTCGATTCCCGTCAAGGGCATGTACCTTGGTTGTGGGCGCATCCCCAGTGGGGGGTGTGCAGGAGGCAGCTGATCGATGTTTCTCTCTCATCGATGTTTCTGACTCTCTATCCCTCTCCTTTCCTTTCTGTAAAAAAAAAATCAATGATATATATATTTAAAAATTTCATTTACGGAGCTCTCTGTGGAAGCTTGTGCTCTGCTCCTCGCCGTCACTATCCCCAGGGCTCCCGCGTGCCCTCAGGGGTGGGACCGGTGCCTGGGTCCCGTCTGCACTCCTGCCTGAGGCCGCTGGCCTGGCCCCTCCCCGCCGTCCCCCTCCCCTCACGGCACCCCTGCGCCGGCTCCCGTGCCCTCAGGAGTTGACGAAGCTCTCCAGGTTCTCTCGACACCCGCACGGACACCTCCTGGAGCTCAGGCTGTCCTGAGACAGCCCCCCTGTGGCCCTGGCTGGGCCGCCCAGCCCATGTCCCAGCCTCACCTTTGTCCGGGCGCCCAGCCAGGGAAGACACGGTGGTGGCATAGTTGGCACTCCCTGCTCATTGACTGCGGGGAAGGAAATCGATTCTCCCATTCACAGGGAATGCTGACAGGCAATAACTACTCTTCCGTCAGAAACAAAAATAAAACCCGTTGGAGCCACCACCCCAAAGGCGCACTCACGTGACCTGCGAGGGTCACCCACTTCCATGATCCAAGCGTGTTTACGCGCTTTCGATGCGTTATGCCTTTTCATCTAGGAGCATCTAAGGGGGCTGACGAGGGTTATGCTATATTATGGATTTCCTGGGCTGCTAGTGACCACTCTAACCCCGAGTGCTATTGCTGCGAATTCGGAGCTCACCGTGTCTGTTGACCCGAGATCCACGTCTAGGTCAGTGGTTGGCAAACTTCGGCTCTCAAGCCACACGCGGCTCTCTGGCCCCTTGAGTGTGACTTCAACAAAATACCACGACCTGGGCGAGTCTGTTTTGAAGAAGTGCCGTTAGAAGACGTATAAGCTTAAAAAATTTGGCTCTCCAAAGAAATTTTCCATCGTTGCATTATTGATATCTGGCTCTGTTGACTAACGAGTTTGCCGACCGCTGTCTTAGGTGCACGGATGGGCGGGGGCCGCAACTCCCCGAGGCCCCATTGGGCATCTTGCTTGCTGAGCCGCCCCTCCCCACTTCCCAGGCTCTGGGGTTTGGTGGGAGGAGCTCAATCCTTGCACTGGGAGCCTGGCTTCTGCACGGGGGCCCGGGCCGTCCCGTGTTTATAGCAGCCCCTGTTCCGTCTCTGCAGGTCTCCCCGGGACCAAGACGGCCACGAGCCCCTCGGGGTTCAGCTGGTCCCACATCAGATTTCCAAGCTGCCCTTCCGTTTGAATATTGGGGTTACGGACCCATCGACGAGTAGCTGATGAGGTGGCCACTTCCCTCGGGTCTGACTTGGGAAGGGTGGGCCCCCACCTCAGCTCCCCGTGTGCCCCCCTCTCCCCAACCTCCGGGAAGAGCTGCCGTTGCTACGGCCTCCTTTTTCTCGTTTTCGTCACGTGGCTACGTTTGCGAGGGTTTCTCCTCTTAGGAGAAGCTAAGCGCACCATGGAATCGGAATGTTGCTTATGTCGTTAATATTTGATAAGACACTGCAATCTCATTGCTATTCACACGTAAAAAAAACAGGACCTAGCACATGTTGTGAGCTTTGTCAGTGTTATCAGAGAAATTCGGGGGGAGCTGACAATGTTTCGGGGAACCCAGCATCAACCCAATGATAGGTATCCCCCTCCCAACTGGTGGGCGGAGTTATGATGTAATTGACATCTGCCTCAGAGACACTGAGGCACCCATCAATCACATACCAGAGTGCCCTGTGTTCCACCCCTTCCCATTCCACCCTGGGCCCAACCCCTGCCTTAAAAAGGGAGTCTCGGTGCGCCACGTGGCACCTTTTCTCCCGGACTGTTCTCCCAGGCAGTCCAGGAGGTGGTCCGGCTGGGTACCCTCTTCTCCCCCTCCCCTGGTTTCTCTGCCTTTACCCCGCACATGAGCTCCTTCTCCCTTGGGAAGGGTCTCCTCAATAAAGTCTGTGTCCTGGTACCTGCTCTCTCTCTCTCTCTCTCTCTGCTCCTTCTGTTTCATCTTTCACCCAACAGGCCGCCTGTCCCACGGCCTCCCCGGGTCAGACCGATGCTGAGCCCGAGGCCTCCTAGTGGCGGCTCCTGCCACACCCCATGCCTCCCTGAGAAGGGGGACGGGAGCCTGGCTGGTTCTGCTAGGATGGGGGTCCCTCACCCCACCAAGCCAGTCATCACCTGCCTGGGACTTGTTATTTTTGTGAGAAGCGAGCCGTGCCGCATCCATCATTGGATGCCAGTCTCCAGGGAGCCGGGCTGGACGCCATGGGTGGAGCCAAGCTAAAGCCCTCGATGGAGGGTCCTGTGCCGCGTGTTGGGGTACCAGGGGGGTCCCCGGCATTTGCTGCTACCACAATGGTGCCAAGGGTCTGTCCTGTTTGGGTCACATGCATCTCTCCCGTATTCTGGAACCCCTTTCACGTCCCACGTGGTTCAGGGTCCCTGGTTCAGGGTTCGGGTTCTGGAGAAGGCCGCACACAAATGGATAGACTTAGAAAAACATTAATTTGGAAATGGGGGCCAGGCGGGAGTCCGACTCTAGTGGGAGGACTACTGCTCCCTCTGGCTTTACTGTCCCTTTTATTAAGATTAAGATCATAAGATACACCCGTATCCCCCAGGCAGGAAACACCAATAAAAGCCAATCAGTGAATCTATTTAGGACTAACAGGTGGAGGCTGCTTCAGCCACCAACAACCAGTAATTAGCCTGGTCCTTTGAAATCTAAACTTACCTATCAAACTGCCGCTGAGTTGGTGAAACCCAGAACTTCCAAAAGAAGGCCCCAAGTCCCCACAGCAGCTTGCACTGCTTCACAGCTGGGCCTCATCTGGACACCTCCAAACCCCAAACAAAGATGAGGAATCTGCTGATTTCTCCTCAGCTCCTGCTGGGGCGGCCTCAGGCAGAGGCTAAACTATCAGTACCTCCTTAGAGATCCAAGAGCCAGTGTACCCAGGGGTCAGAGTAGACCATCCAGATTACAACTCCTCAGACCCATAAGGGACACACACTCAGGGGGCAGACTCTGTGAGCACCAAATCCCTGCCATGGACCGCGGTTCAACGACCAGGGAAGCGAGCCGCGCAGGACCGAAAGACGGGGCTGACTCCTGGAGGCCTGTCGCCGAGCGAAATAAGATAGTCCGAAAAGCTTCGCGCTGCGTGATTCTAATGATATGCCGTTAAGAAATCAAAACCACGGAGCCAGCAGACAGGCGGGCGGCTGCTGGAGGTTTGGAGGAGGCGGTGCTGAGCAGGTGCACTTGTAGCGTGCTGACACCATTTCGGTCCGATACTGCGCTGGTGGGTGGAGACATGACCTCACGTCTGTGAAAACGTACAGACACCAACCGCACATGAGTGGCCCTCACTGCGTAACAATTTAGAACCAGCCTTGTCCCGTGAGGCTTAGTTGGTTGGGCATCATCCTGCACAGCAGGAGGTTGGGGTGTCAGCCCGAGGCAAGGGTACAAGCCTGGATGACAGGCTGGATCCCCAGTCGGGGGGGTGGGGTGGGGGGGCAGGGGTGCCGGAGGCAGCCAATCCATGTTGCGCTCTCAGTTTACTTTGGCCGTTAGATTCCATGCCGGAGCCCGCCGGCATCAGTCAAACAGTCCCTGAAAGGGGGGCGAGGCTTACGGGAAGATAGAGATAGAAAGATGGAGAGAAATAAAGAAGAAACAAAATATATGGGATCAGGAGGTCCACAAAGCCCTCTTTAGGACTGCGGCCCCGAGTTTATTTTACTCCACTCTTTTAAACAGTTCTGGTTACCTATCACACAATTCCTTGTTCCCCAAACAACAAAGCTACATTCCATTGTTAACATGTTTCCCCACTAAACCCCTTATCTTTACTAACTTTTTTAGGCTATATCTTCGCCCAAGACGCCACCTAAATCTTTTCCCATTTTCCCACAGACGGCTTGGCTATTTACAATGTTATGTGCTGGAGGGCAGTACTGTTTGCTAACCTACAATTGAAGGTAACCATTCTGGGGGGAGGGGGGGGGCAGAAACCATGGCTAATCTTTAGAGCAGACAGCCCAAGGGGCCAGCCCTCTTGGAGAAGCTTCGTTCCCCGAGGACGCTCTCCACTATTCCACATATGAGTGAGATCACGGGATCCTTGTCTTTCTCCGGCTGGCTTGTTTCCCACTATGACTTGGTTGATATCGATTCCCCGAACCACAAGGCTGCTGGAGTGTGTAGCCGAAATACTTTTAAATGGAAGTGGTGATCGCCGAGGCTCACCCGGCCTGTGCCTGCACCCTTGCCTGCGTTGAGGTGATAGACAGACCTTGTTCCTTCCTGACCGTCCTCAGCCCCCCCCCCCCCCAACACACACACACACCTGTGACCTCGCGGGAAATTCCCTGTGGCCAGTCAGCGATGTTAAAATTAAATACAAAATGGAGATTGGACCCGAGACCCTCCTGAGCTGAAAACCACGGGAGCCGTGTCGGCAAAACTATGTCCAGCCTGTTTCATGGACGGAAGCAAATCCGACGGAGTTGTTTCTTGTCAAGGCCTCTGACGGCCACGGAGAATCGAAGTCGTAGTCCTCAGAACGGCGTGAGAGGACCCCCCCCCCCCCCGCCTGGACCCCACATGATCATTGGTCGTCAGGAAGGTTAACAGCCTCCCCATTTCGCTTCATGGGCCATCCTGTACCCGCCCCAGAGCCCCTTCCTGGTCTGGGGCGGGGCGGGGGGGGGGGGGCTTCCTGTCTGCACACTGTGTTTCTGGTTGCCCCTCCAGGGGTCCATGGGTTTTTCTTAATTTCCTCCCTGGACTTGTGAGTGAGAAGGAAGGACCTTGGCCATGGCTTTCCAAAGGCTCTCTGCCCGGTACTGGCCTCAGCCAACCGGATGCTGCCCTGATCCAACCCCTGAGGAGTGACCCGGCCGTTCGTGGTTATGGGCAACCCTTCCCCGTGGACAGCGCCCCCAGTAACACCAGGCCGTTCACTCTGAATGGAAGGAGAGATGGCGATGGTAGACATCGCTCGTTCATGGGAAAGGACGTAGGGTTCGGCTACGTAGCCACGGGTTTGGAACTGAGTGAAGGGCTTCCTTCCAACGCGAACAACCGAGTCCCCAGACACCAACTGGGAGTCCAGCCATTTAATTCAATTCCGATGCTGACCGCCCGGAGCTGGCCTCGGCTTCCACGGCTCGGCGCTTGCTCCAGGGGGCGGCCCCCGCTTCACGGCAGCGGGATCCTCGTCGTGAGAGTGGGAACCGCACATCTGGACAGGAGGGCATTCTCTACGTGCCCCTAGAAGTCCAGGCTCAACGGTAACAGTCACCATGGGACTGGAAGGAAATCAGTGGGCCCATTTGGGGTTTCACTAGGTGCACAATGCCAGTCAGTGAAAGAGCTAACGGAGGCAAGCTTGTCCAGAAGTAGATGAGGACGAGGGAAACAGAAACGTTAAACTGCGGCCTCCTGGCCAGTGCAGAAGAGAAGGCCGATTGGCTGTAGACAGTCTTGCGGACACAGTGATTTCCTCCCCCCTCCTGCATCTGAGGAGCGTCGGCCGCACTTAGGGTGTTAGCAGACCAAGACTCAACCCTAAATGTACTTAGAAAGTCACATGGGGTAGAAGAAGCGAGCCGTAGAAGAAATGGGCTCAGGAAACAAGTTATAGCAAAAGAAGGTCCTTGGAGGGGAGAGAGAGAGAGAGAGAGAGAGAGAGAGAGAGAGAGAGAGAGAGAGAGAGAGAACCCTGGGGAAGAAAGGGTGGGGGAGCCTGAGGCTTGGTCCAGAGAGCGTGCCACATCCAGAGGACTTTATCCGAGGTCTCAGGGGAGGATCTCAAGAGAATACTCACCAGCTTTCCCTGTGTGACTTCTCAGGGTCACGGTCTCTTCCGATTGGTCGGCTCCAGGGCAGGGGTCGTTGGTCATGGACATTCCTCCTGGTGTCAGCCCGCCGTGGCCGTCACTGGTCCGGCTGCCGCACCGAAGCCCAGATGTCCTCTCCAGGGGGTGATGCGCACGGGCGAGGCGTGCACGGGCTCGTAGCTTTGCCTGTGGCCAGGTAACCCGTTACCCTCTGCGCCTGGCCCACATCCTCCTCAGCTCGTGCCGTCTGAGTGCTGCTGCGAGGGGCAGTGCCATGCAGCCCAGGGGGGCAGGGAGGGAGGTCAGTCACAGTGAGATCGGGGCTGGCAGGGTCCGGAGGTGGGAGAAGGGGCTCTTCCTTGCTGAGGCCCTGGCATCCGGTGCTGCAGTGCCTGTAAGACCGAGAGGAGGGTGTGCCCGATGCCCCCCTCTCTCTGCCCTGTCGTAGGAAGACCGGGTGTCCTCCCATCACATCACGGCTGCTACGGGGTCATCTGGAAACACGGCCAGTTTCTTCCTTTCGCAACCCGGCTGCCCAGACGATCTGAACGGGTGTTTCTTCCCATGCCAACACCATGTTATTAAAGACATAATTCAGCCTTTTGTCACCGAGCCACGAGCGCCAGACAAGTCCAGCCCCGCCGCCCTCGCCAGAAGCAACACGGTCTGACCCCAGAGGACGCCTCTCCCTCCCTTGGTCCTGGGCTCTTTGAGGCGGTTTCTATCCAGAAGATGACGGGATTATAAACGCTCAACGAAGGGAACACATCCAGGTTTTTGCATCTAATTGATCGTGAAAATCATTGCCAACATTTGCGTGAGATGAAAAGACACGTTAGACAGCGTGTTAACCACCTGGATCTCTGGTTCCCCCCATTTTGAAAAGCGCCGTGGAACAGGTCTGTTGGCGTGCTCATGTTCCCTGGAGAGTTGATATAATTTGTTCAAGGAGCTGAGACTCACAGGAGACAGTCTGCCTGGAGGGATAGCCCCCTCCTTGCTTCCTGGCTCAACGGAAACAATTCTGGCTCCATTAGCATATTTATTTATATTGAAGGTAGCTAAAAATGCTGTCCTAATGTTAATTGTTTGGCCAAATCTTCTTTTTTTGTTGTTTTTGTCTGCTGTAGTTTTTTTATGTTGAAGGGTGATTTTTTAGTTTTTCTTTTACGATTATTGTTGAAAATATTACATATTAATTCTTGTTTCTAACCCCTGACCCCTCCCCCAGATGTGGATCGCAGGCCCTCTGCTCTGGGTCCCTGTCAGCCCAGGCCAGGGGTCGGCAAACTCATCCGTCCACAGAGCCAAATACCAACAGCACAACGATTGACATTTCTTTGGAGAGCCACATTTTTTAGACTTAAACTTCTTCTAACGCCACTTCTTTGAAACAGACTCGCCCAGGCCGTGGTACTTTGTGGAAGAGCCACACTCAAGGGGCCAAAGACCCGCATGTGGCTCCAGAGCCGCAGTTTGCCAAGCACTGCCCTAGGAAACACCCCCCTGTCGCACCAGTTCTGGGGCTCTGGAGAGAAATGGTGTATATTTCTGATACTGGAATGGAGCCCATATCCCTATGCCCGACATGTGCCACAAGGGAAGGGTTTATTCTGAAAGGCAGCAAACAATGAGAAAAAAAACCAGCACCTGGATCCCCAATCCAGGGTACAGGGCAGGTTTTAAGGGGTCAGGGGGAACAGGAATGTGGGGTCACTTACAGGGCGAGTTTTAAGGGGTCAGGGGGAACAGGGATGTGGGCTCACTTACAGGGCAGGTTTTAAGGGGTCAGGGGGAACAGGGATGTGGGGTCACTTACAGGGCAGGTTTTAAGGGGTCAGGGGGAACAGGGATGTGGGGTCACTTACAGGGCAGGTTTTAAGGGGTCAGGGGGAACAGGGATGTGGGGTCACTTACAGGGCAGGTTTTAAGGGGTCAGGGGGAACAGGGATGTGGGGTCACTTACAGGGCGAGTTTTATTGGGGCGCCTTTGATCTTGACCACTTATGGTGGAGGAGGATCTTCCTGGACGGCTGGCCCTTTGACTCTGGTTTTCCTGGTCAAGTTCCTGTTGTGTCGCTGTCCTTAGGGTCCCTGTGTCTGTGTGTCAGGGCGAGACTTTGGTTCTGGGAGCAGCTGGAGGACCCAGTTCTCTCCACTGCATGTGCTTCAGCTGCGTGTCTTGCAATGAAGTCTGTGGTCTCTGAGAAGCAGCTCAGTGTATTAAACAGGGCCATTGTGAGCTTGTCCTGTGGTTCCAGGACCAACATTTAGAATAAGGAGTGGTGTCTAATCTAAGGTAAGGACAGGACAAAAAGACCTTTCTTTCTCTTTGCTGTGGCCTTCCACAACTTATGAGAAGCCTCTGGTGATTAAACCCCAATATTGCAAGCTCCCCTGAGTCCCTCCGTTCAAACTACAAGACAATATAAGCTACTCTCAAGGCTACATTCTTGCAACCACCTCCTCCCTGCTATTTTCACAACTCAGGAGTAATTTGTACCAACGATTCTCTAGTTAGTCGAACGCTCTCTTTCCCCCTATTTTTCAAACAAGCCTCTTCTAAACTCTTCATAACCTTTTCTCTAAGAATGTTGTATACACAGGCTTGGGACAAAACTGATAAGACACCTCCCTAGGACTCCGTGGGACTGTCTCATAAATATGTGTTTAAATACATGTTTATTGGTTTCTGAGAGGAAGGGAGAGGGAGAGAGATAGAAACATCAATGATGAGAGAAAATCACTGATCAGCTGCCTCCTGCATGCCCCACAAACCCTAACCCTAACTCTAACCCTAACCCTCTAACCTAACCCTCTAACTTAACCCTAACCTTATCCCTAACCCTATCTTAAACCCCAACCCTCTAACCTAACCCTAACCTATCCCTAACCCTATCTCAGAACCTAATCCTCTAACCTAACCCTAACCCTAACCCTCTAACCCTAACCCTCTAACCCAACTCTAACCCTAACCCTATCCCTAACCCTAACCCTCTAACCCTAACCCTAACCCTATCTCAAACCCCAAACCTTCCTCCCTTCCTTATCACTTAGCAGCAGCCGGGACTGGAGCCGGGAAGGATCCAGGTGTTTCCTGCCCTTGTACCGATTAGCAACGCACCACCCCTTCTCCTTCGCGGAAAGTACAAGAAACCTCAGTGCATCGCTTCCTTCAGTTGTGACTTCTTTCCCATCCCACGTCACGGGCCAAGCCCTCACCTCTAACACCTACGGTCACCTAACAACATCACCTGAAAAGGTGGGTGGGGGACAATGGCTATTCCTGGACTGGAGGTGAAGACATCTGAGGGGAAGGGCAGGCCTCTGCACCCTCTCCTCCTCTGAAGCTGGACTCCCATCCGTCTTACCCTTGCTCTGCTGTTAATGACCTCGACAGTCCCTTCCTAAAACTCTCCCTTCTCCAAACCGTGGCCTGTTTTTGGTTTTTATGAACGTGGCTGAAGAGAGACTCGTTAGATTCCTCCTTCTTTTCTTCCGTACTTGACGGCTCTTTCAGACGTGGAAGCATTTCCGGCCAAGAGCCAGGCCATCCTTCTCCAGGGATTTTGAGTTCTGTCTCCAGGGAAGCCCGGGATGTGGGGAGTTGAATTGAGACCTTGGATTTTCGATAAATCTTTTTATCCCCACCCCCGCGAAAGGGCAAAGCTTTTACTTCTCACGTTTCTCCGGGCTCCAGCCAGGTGGCATTTTCTTGACTTAGGAGAGCTGGCGGCCAGAGGGGGTCCCGTGTCATTGAGGAACGAAATATTTCGTTTCTGTCTTCAGAGGTGTTTTACAGCTTCTGCTTTTCTCATTCCCTTCCTGCCAACCCACGGAGGAGGGAGCGGCTTCTGCAGACACCGCTGCCTTGTTTGTGTTCCTTCCTGACGCGGAGGGTAATGTGATTAGGCGCTAATGAAAAAGGCCGCACGAAATCAAATCTACCTCGTGATCACGCACACTCATGTCTCGTGTACCAGGCTCACAGGCTAGAGCGGTGAGGGGGAGCCAGGACGGCTTCCCTGAAATAAAACAGAAAAGCTCGTGGCTCTGGAGACCTCCCAGCTCTGACATTCTCTAGAGGTGGACTCTTGGAAAGTTCTCTCTCTCTCTCCGAATCGTATTCCCCTTTTCTGCGAGACGCCGCGGGCTCTGTGGAGTGGAGCCGTTACTTTGGACGGCCTGTGTAAAGCACCTGTGACGGTGTCTGATGAGTAGTAGGGGGTCAACGCGTGTTCACGTGCTTCCAGTGTTTTAGAAAACAGGTATCCAAAGGCACGGAGGGCAAGTACTTCATCTTTCCCCCACACTGTCACCAGCTAAGGGCGCTGTCTCTGCGGGACACCTCCAGTGGCCACACTCTCTGCTAAGCCCTCGTAGAAGAGAGGTCTTCCTTAGAATGAGGTGGAGAGAGTGTGTCATGGGCATGGGCGGTGTGCAATTTGGGGTTTTGTTTGACTGTAGCCTCTTTCCCCGCCAGCCGCCATACCCCCTCTCCCCTGCCATTGCCCCAGGTGGAGAAGGCCCTGTGGCCTCGGCTGGTGTGGGTCAGTGGATAGAGCGTCGGCCTGCGGATGAAAGGGTCTGGGGTTTACTTCCAGTCGGGGCACAGGCCGGGGTTACAGGCTCGATCCTCACGGGGGTGGGGTTGGGGGAGGGGGGAGGATGGGGCGTGCAGGAGGCCGTCGATCAGTGATTCTCTCTCATTAGTGGTGTTTCTCTCTCTCTCCCTCTCGGAAATCGATAAACATAGATTCAAACATAAAAAAGAAGGCCAATGTGGGAGTGCTCCCCACGCTCTGCCTCCTCCTGGCTCCCCCACCCCTGGGTGGTCTCTCCTCTTGCGTGTGGGCGGGGGTCTGTGGCTTGCTTTTCTCCAGTAAGAATACGGCAAAGGGAATGTTGCTTTTGTGTTCCATCTGGTAAGATTGCAAGTGAGTCTTTCTAGAAGAGCCTATGCGTTCTTAGACCACGCCGCCCGAACGGAGAGCCCGTCTGCCATCCTTCCACCGAGCAGAGCGTCCCGGGGGCCTCCTCCGACCCTGGGGCGCTTCGGTCGTCAGAGGCCCAGGCTCAGAAGCTCGGCCAGACGTCCCCCCGGGCTCTGGCTCGTGCCCCGTTCCCTCGTCACGGCCGCCCCTGCCTCAGCGTGGGCACCACCGTGGGTCGGTGCTCCTGGGATGGCACTTCCTGCTTTCCCCGAGACCATGGCTGCCCCCTGACGGCGGCTCAGCTTGTCCTGGACGGACTCTCTGGAGAGGAGGCCCCTCCAGGCCTATCTCTGGGCAGCCTCTGTGGCTCAGCCTGGCACTACCCCGCTCAGCCTGGCACTGCCCCGCTCAGCCTGGCACTGCCCCGCTCAGCCCTTTCTGGGCTGGGGTCTCGAGGGGCGGCTGTAAGAGATGCTGTGGTTGCTCACGTGGGTGTGAGAAAAACAAGCGGGACCTAGTGCCCTCCCCTTTCCCCCCACTGGCGGACGGAGTCTCCTCTCGTTCACGTCGTTATCTTGGTTCTGCCATCGTCCAGGAAGGCCGCTGGGGATGCCGCCATCCCGTACATTTACGGACTTTCCCGGTGTCTGTCCCCTTCCGAAAACGATGAGCGCGCTGCCCCAATAGTGTCCCATCCACGGTACCATTTTCTGACAACTTCGGACAGAAGAGAAAGTCTTATTCCCAATATAGTCAAACACCAAACAAAATCAAACAGAGAGTTTCTTCACATCGGGTGAAAGCGAGTACTCCTGGGTTTGTTCTAACATTTAATGGGAGCTCTTGGGAGAAATTAAACACTCTTACGCTTTTTCTTTTTCTTTTTTTTAATCTTTATTGTTCAGTTTATTAATTACATCGTTCCCCTTTTCCCCCCTAGAGCTCCCCTCCACCCGGTACCCATCCCACCCTCCGCCCTCACCCCCCTCCACTGTCCTCTCCCACAGGTGCATGCTTTTTGTCCAGTCTCTTGCTGCACTTCCCACACCCGTTTTCTCCCCAAGAATGGTCAGTCCGTTCCCTCTCTGTGTCCGTGACTCTCACGCTTTTCAACCGAAGAGGTTCTCTGCCGACAGAAAGGAGTGAGGGGTTTGATCCCAGACCGAGGGCCAGCCCAGAAGAAAAATCTCCAAGGGTCCAGGAAGTCTCTGAAGACGCGCAGTGTTGGATTCATCGCACACGAGAACAAAAGGCATGAGGGAGGTCACAGGGAAGCCGTAGGGGGTAGGGTAAGGAGGCGGGGAAGGGCAGTGGAGACATCTCTGGAGTCGATTGGAGGAAAGTGGAGTGAGTCGTCTTTTTTTTACGCTGGCGGGTGCAGGAGCGCGGTCGGTCAGCGGACACGGCTCCCGGAGGCGCGGGGGAGAGAGCAGCGCAGGAGTGCTTGTCTCTGGGTGGGAGTTCCCACACCCTCGGCCTCAGCCCGTCCCCCTCCCTGTACCACCCTTTGCTCTTCGCTCTGGTCTTCACACCACAAGGGGGCATCGTCTTCCGCACCCTCGGTGTGGAGCTGTGCCTTGTGCCTCGCAACACGGCCGGTGACAGCTGGCTGGACACAGGCAGGGCTTTCCGTGTGCTTGCTGCTGTCCAGGAAGAACATGTTCCATCATGGCCTGCTAATCCTTCGTGGGGGGGCGGAGGGGGAAGAGGTGTGAGAGCGAGTCAGCCCACGGACCCATTAATATGTCAGCAAGAAGTCAGTGCTGAGAACAAGAGACTGTGGGGCTGTTGGTTATGCAGCGAGAGCCGACAGTCCCAGTCCCTGACAGCGCCTCCCGGAAGCTGGGCCCTCCCGACCCTTTGGTTCACTCTCCACCCCTGGTCCCTGGTCGTGTCCCCTGAGTGGCCTCCGGAGGGTGGCGGGTTCTTGAGCAAGTCTGTGGGGGCTGGTGAGTTCCTATTGGCCGGAATGCCTGCCGGGCCTTCCTTCAGCCTTTTGTCCCCCTAATCCTCCGAGAGAAGATGCTCACCACGGGGATTCGGAGCCAGACCACCTTCTCCGTGGACTCGGGCCTGGCCGCTGACGCGTGGGGGCATACCCTGGCTCTCCGAGTCCTCACCTGGGAAATGTGTGCAGCACTGTCTCCGAGGGCTGCCTCACCATCACATCAATCGCATGCCACATAAATCACGTGCCACGTAAGCCACATGCCACGTAAACCACATGCTGCATAAACCACATGCCCCACAAATTACACACCACATGCATCACAAGCTACACACATCACATGCTACATACATCACTGCACAAATCACATGCCACATAAATCACATGCCACGTAAATCACATGCCACGTAGTTCAGCCTGCTCAGGAGGAGGATGTTAAGGATTCTTTTCATGTGAGATTTACATAAAAGTCATTTTAATCGAGAATTTGCTATTTCCACCTTCCGGCCCCCTGTTCTCAGTGTGAAATGCGTGTACTGCCCTGTGACGGGGAGACCTCACGCCCCTGAGGGACACTGTCTCTTAGGGCCCATTGGGACAGACCAGGGTTACGTATGCCCCGTGCAGAACTGCCCTCCCCTGCGCAGTGGCCTCTTGCTGCCCCCCCGCCCCAAACCTGCTTCCAGGGCCACGTCCATGGTCAGCGCCCGCGTCGGCCCGGCCTCCCACCCTCCGGCTGTGCCTCTGTTCTGTCTGACAACAGGGAACGGCCTTCCCGCGGCGGCCTCACTCCAGGGGGGCGGGGCGGACGGGATCGCTCACACGGAGGAGGAGACGGGCTCAGCTCAGGCCCTTCTGGGAGCCGATAAACCGGGAGCTATTCATTTAGCCTGAAGACTCGGAGTTTAAAAAGCTTTCCCGTTTTAACGATGCGTTCCATGTACGGCGGTTGTGTGGCGTCTGGGAACACGCAGGAGAGGCCTCTGGCGGCTCGTTTAGCACCTGTTACCCCCGGGGAGGCCCTTCGCCCGTCAGCCGGCGGCGCCTTAATTATCTCGCTTTCCTGAAGGAGAGGAAACGGGATGGATGCCTCCCCGCATCAACGGAAACCAAACTGAACGTCGGCTCCGGAGTTCTGCTCCGCTCACGTGTTTCCAGGAGCACGGACAGAGCACAGACAGAGGACAGACAGAGCTCAGACAGAGAACGGACAGGGGACAGACAGAGCACGGACTGAGCACGGACAGAGCATGGACAGAGCACAGACAGAGGGCAGACAGAGCTCAGACGGAGCACGGACAGAGGACAGACAGAGCACGGACTGAGCACGGACAGAGGGGGTGAGCCCGCATTCACTGTGTCCCTCACACGGCTCTGCCACCCGCCCTTCTCGGCAGAAGCTGTGCGGAAACGGCACCCGTCCTCCACGGCTGGTTGAGCGCTCCGAAGCGAATAATTAAGCAGAAAGGATCGGACGTCTAAAGAGGAAAGTGTCTTGTACACAGGAGACAAGCGTTCCCGCTTCAGAGTCCGAGAACCGTGCCTCCCGCTCTGCGGGCCGTAGAGCGAACTCTCTGGCAGCGTAGGCGGTGCGGGCGGCGTGGCCTCGGGGTGGGGACGGCAGACAGCGCTCACTGTGGCCCGGCTCAGTGGCAGCCCCCGGCTCAGTGCCGTCCCCCCACCCCCCCCCCCCGGCACTGCTGGTCGGCGGGGAGCGCGACAGCACATGCCTCTGTCAGGGAGGGTCGGGAGTCGCTGGGATTGCTGCCTCATCCCGCATCACCGATCCCCCTGCCAGCCTGGTAGCCCTTAAGTGCCCCCCCACTGCTGGCAGGTCACCCCCAACTGCCCCTCCTGCCAGCCTGGTCACCCCTAACATCCACCTGACCGTGTCGCTCTGAGCAGCGGCCTGCCCTCAGATGCCTCAGCTGGACAGCCGGGGGAGGAGCGATGATTGGACTGACTGTGTGTGGGGTTGAGTAGGAAGATACTCCAGGGTCTGGCTTACCAGTTGACCCAATAGCATCCCTCTGTGGGGAGGGAGCGCAGGCTTATGGCGATGCATAATTTACATGCCACCAGGCGCACTTGCTTCGAGTCTAGAATGCTCCTGTGTCACTCACTCAGAAATCATCCCACAGTCAGAGCACTCTCATAACCCCCTAATGCTTGTCTGCAGGGAACCAGCCATTACCTCACCAACAGAAAGGTGTGGACAAGGAACCCGAAAGGCTTAGTTAACCTTGAAGCTCTGAAAGGTCAGAGCCAACCATTCCCTATCTGATTGAGACAAAGGTGGTAAGGGCAACTTCCCTACCAGATAATCCTGTAAATCCTCCCTGATAAGATAATCGGCTTATTTCCTGCCTAAGGGCAATGGGTGTATTCCCAAAACCTAAATAAAAGGAATGGCAAGGCCAAGGGAAAGGGTAGTCCTTCCACTAGAGATGGGTTGCCACCTGGCCCCCCATTTTCCCAAATTAATATTTTTCCCAGTCTCTTTATTCGTTTGCGTGCTGCCTTCTCCAGAACCTGAACCCTGAACTGGAACCCTGAACCACGCAGGACGTGAAAAAGGATTCCAACCCGTGTCCCTATTACCCATCACTACCCACTTCTGCCCACTGTCTCCCAGTCCCCTGACCCACAGCCTGAGGCTACCGTGAATCTGCTCTCTGCCTCTTAGACTCGCCTATTATAAACCTTTCCATTTATAATGGAATTGGAGGCCCGGTGCACAAAATTTGTGCACAGGGTGAGGGAGTCCCTCCTCAGCCCAGCCTACACCCTCTCCAAATCCAGGACACTTTGGGGAATGTCCAACTGCTGATTTAGGCCCAATCCCAGGGATCGGGCCTAAACCAGCAGTCAGACAGCCCTCTTATAATCCTGGACCACTGGCCCTTAACCACTCATCTGCCTGCCTGCCTGGTTGCCCTTAACTGCCCCCCCCCCTGGCTGTTGGCCAGGTCATCCCCAACTGCCCCCTCCTGCAGGCTGATTACCCCTAACTGTCTCCCCCCCGGCCTGCCTGGTCACCCCTAACTGCCCCCCCTGCTAGCCTGGTCACCCCTAAGTGCCCCCCCCCCCAGCCTGGCACCCCTGTCTCCCCTGCTAGCCTGGTTGCCCTTCACTGCCTCTGCGTGCTGGCCTGATCGCCCCTAGCTGCCCTCTCTGCCAATCCTCCCCACCCCCTGTCCTGTGCCGTCCACATTCTGTGTGGTGGGGGCAGAGCTATATGCTGCCCCACATCCTCCTTCCGCTTCTTACCGGTCAGCTCCTCCCTCCCTATTCCCCAGGACGGGCAGGAACGCCTCAGGCTGAGCATCACTCGCTAGTCCCTGCGGCTCCTGCAGCCGCACCCCCTGCCAATCAGCCAAGGAGCGTGTGACCCCACACAGGTCAGGCCCCTGAACCCGGGAGCTCCTGAGGACTGGGGACGGCCTTGGGGACAGGTGTCTCCTTTGCTTTTCCAGGGCCAGCTGTTTATTTATTTATTTTCAAATGTTTTCATTGATTTGAGAGAGAGAGGAAGAGAGAGAAGCATCGATCAACTGCCTCCTGCATGCCCCCTACTGGGGATTGAATCCGCAGCCCCGGTGTGTGCCCCTGACCGGGAATTGACCTATGACCTCTAGGTTCCTGGGTCAACACTCAACCACTGAGCCATGCTGGCCGGGCCCCAGAGCCAACTGTTTAGGTTGCCGCTTGCCTTCCCCAAGGGCCGATCGTCCCCGCCTCTGCCAGCCCCTCCCCTCCTCTCCCTGGCTCCATCTGAGACCCTGGAGGCAACACGGCCAATTTCCTCCATGAGTCTTCTTGCTCTTCCCTCTCCCTTCACGTAGACACAGCCCCCACTTAGCAGGTACTTCTCTCATCAGCGCCTGGTGGCCTCGCCTCTTGAGGCATGGTGGCCAATCACAATAATTAGTACTCACCCGCGCTTGCTAACACCTTCCTGCAGGGTAATTTAAATGCGTTAACTCGGCCGGTTAATTGGAAAACAAGTGTAAACCGTCGGGTGCCCCTGCCGCAGCGCGCGGGGCAGGAAGGGAGCACTGGGCAGTGGGTCTGCCGCTCAGTGAACACACCATGGGCAGAGCCGAGCCAGAGCCGGGCGCCCCTGGCTGTCAGCCCGGCTGGGGCGGCTGGCTCAGTCCCGGCACACGCAGTGCGGGGTAATTAGCTATGCAAATCGGGTGATTATGGGCATAAACGCCCACCCTGTCTGCTGGCGGGGGACAGCCAGGTCTGGAAGGACTCATGAACCATGGCCACGGCCTGGCGCCCCCTCAGCAGGAGGGGGAGTTTCTGAGCACGACTGAGGCCGTGGACTGTGTCCCAGACAGAGTTGTCGGTGCTGACGCCGGGCCAGGCCTGGAGACACGGTCTCATGGCCCCTTCCCAGCACATAGGCCTTCTTTCATAGAACGCTGTCAGCTTCCTGGAGAACAGGACGACCCTGTGGGTGGCATGGCCATCAATGGCACGACTCTGACGTAGCTTGGGAAAAACTACTTTATCTTGGGTTGCTTGTTCTGCAAAAACAGGATGTGGTGAATGTGCTTAAAAGCGGTCCCGCACAAAGGGTTAGGGCTGCTCGCCGGACTCCCTGCGTGGAGGATGGCGGAGCAGTCCCCGGGCTGGCTAAGAAAGGCTCCCTACATTTTAATTTGGTCTAAACTCCAATAGCCATTCACTGGAATCCACCCCACAACTGTTCTGTGACATTATGGATTGGGAGCGCCTCCTCGTTGTTGGGTGACCAGCGGCGGGTCAGCCATCGTTAATTCTAAGTTGATCCGGGCCGGTCACACGGATTTCTAGCGACTCACGTCCCTGCCTCAGCGCCTCTGAACCAAGGCAGAAGTGGCCTCGGGAGCCAGCAGGTAAAAATCTCAGAATGACTCCCTCCAAGTTTCTCATCGATGTTTCTGACTTTCTTCTATACCTCTTCCTTTCTCTAGAAAATCAATAAAATGCATATTTTTTAAAAATCTCAGAATGCATTGGCAAGCTGTGTTGTTGAAGATGGCGAGGGAGGGGGCCCACACACGGGTTTCTTTGGAGTCCCCTGCCTGAAGAGCCATGGCCCCTGCTGGGTACCCCCTCGCCACCCCACCCCCGGGACCTGGGGGGACAGCGAGGTAACCACAGGAGCTCAGCTCTGCAGACCCAGCCCAGGGGCACCCGCAGAGCTGCCCCGAGAACCCGGCGGGGACCGGGCGGCGAGCACCGACCCTGCGCTCGGCAAGCGGCTCTTAGACGGGCAGCGTGTCGTGCGGCAGAGACGGAGCCCAGAACCTCCCGGAATCTTCCAGAACTGTCCCGGGTGGAAGGGCCAGCCGCTCACCTGGCACAGCCTCTTAGCGGAAGGCTCTCTCTATGTCGGCCACCTACACCGGCTCCTGTTTGTTTTTACAATAAAACAGCCGAGCGTGAATGGTTCTGTGCCCCCCGGGGTCCCCGGGGCGGGGCAGGGGAGTTCCTCCCCGGGCCCCCGTGTCTGTGAGTCCGGATCGTCCATCTGGAGTCCGAGCACCTCGTTAAAACGTGTGCTGTGCCACTGGGTTTGGGAGCAAGGCGTGTGGCGTGCGTGGCTGGGGTGCAGGAGGCGGCGGCTGTGATATTTTGTTCTAATTTTATGCTACATAATACGCTCCATTGAGAATTCCTCGCAGCTAACGAGCCAGCACGAATAAGTGAGCTCACACAGATTAACTCTGCAAAGGACATTTTCCCTTTTTTCCTAACCTTTCAATTGAATCTCTGTTGTAATTTCATGAATTCACAAAAAGTAATATTTTTGTTACTTTTTTGCTTTTTCAACAAATGTCTCCATGTTGCCTTCCTTTGGAGAGCCACCTCACGCCTTTCCTCTCAGAAGCTGTCTCCCACCTGGCACTCCCTCCCCTCCCCCCTCCCCCTCTTCCTCCCCCTCTCCCTCCCCCTCCTCCCCCTCCCCTCTCTCTCCCCTCCCCATCTCCCTCTCCCTCCCCATCTCCCTCCCCCTTCCTCCTGTCTCTCTCCCTCTCCCTCTCCCTCTCCCCTTCTTCCCCTCCCCCCTCCCCTCCTCCCCCTCTCCTTCTCCCTCCCTGTCTCCCTCCCCCTTCCTCCCGTCTCTCTCTCTCCCTCCCCTCCCCATCTCCCTCCCCTCCCCATCTCCCTCCCCCTTCCTCCTATCTCTCTCTCTCCCTCTCCCTCTCCCTCTCCCCTTCTCCCCCTCTCCCTCCCTCTTCCTCCCTCTTCCTCCCGTCTCTCTCTCTCTCCCTCTCCAGTTTTCCTCTCCCCCTCCCTCTCCCTCCCCCTTCTCCCTCTCTCCCTCCCTCTCTCTCCCCATCTCCCTCCCCTTTCCTCCTGTCTCTCTCTCTCTCCCTCTCCAGTTTTCCCTCTCCCTCTCCCTTCCCCTCCCCCCTCTCCCTCTCCAGTTTTCCCTCTCCCTCTCCCTTCCCCTCCCCCCTCCCTCTCCAGTTTTCCCTCCCCCTCCTCTTCCTCTCCCTCTCCCTTTCCCCTTCTTCCCCTCTCCCTCTCCCTTTCCTCCTCCCCCTCTTCCCCTCTCCCTCTTCCTCTCCCATCTCCCTCCCTCTCCCTCTCCCTCTCCCTCTCCCTCTCCCTCTCCCTCTCCCTCTCCCTCTCCCTCTCCCCCTCCCTCTCTAACCTGTTTCAGCCCAAATCCAGCCTCTGGCATCACCTCGTATGAACCGGGCACCACACGGTGACACGTACTCTCCATGCCTATGGTTTCACGCTGCGTTGACTGTGCCAGCAGAGACCGTTAACGAAGAGAAAGCAAGCGGATTTAGAAAAACTGCGAAGAAGTGAGCACCAGCTCTATCTGAACCTTACGGGAATGTGGATGAGGAAGCCCTGAGCCCGAGCTCGAAAACAGAAGCAGAGAACCCGGGGGGGGGGGGGGGGGTCGGTCCTATCCCTGGGCGCACGCTCATCATAAAAAACCAGTGGCTCGCACATGTGTCAGCCACAATCAGTCATAACATATTAATAGGAAGAAGATGCCATTTACCACAACAACATGCAGATTAAGTTCTCAGCCGAACAACTTAGCGCAACTTCTGTGATGTCGTTGATCACATGCGATTAAAACAAATGAAATGAGGACACAGTCTTGAGGTTTATAACTTAAATTTCATCAAAGACAGAAACATATTAACATGTACCGGACCAGCGGAATACAGCAATCGGACGAGGTTGAAGAGGATGCTTGAAAAATAGGAACGTTTGTCAGAGGATGTCTTTATTCTTCTGCGTTCGTATGTGAACGAGCGGCCCTGTGCATGAACCCGAGCACCAGTGGCTCCCTGTGGGGCCTGGCCGCCCGGTGCCCCGCAGCCCAGAGGCTCTGCGATGCCCAGAGGCCCATCTGTGGCCGGGAAATGCAAACGACGCCCCTCCCTGTTCTCAGGAACTCCGATAAAGGGCTTCCTTCCTCTTCCTCAGCCGGCATTCACCCCTGGGCCTCTGCCACCAGCCCTCCTGTCGCACTGTCCTCCACCCCCTCCACCCTCTGGCCGACTGGACTTGACCTTGCCTGGGAGTCAGGAGCCACTCGCCTCTGCTCAGCTCATGGTGCCTTCTCTTCTTACGCAAGCATTCCACACCCTGCCCTGTCCAGAGGCCTGTCCTCGGCCCACTCCCAGCGAACCACCCCCCCACCCCCCGCCCCGGGCCTGGGGGACTCCGGTGGGGCTGAAGGGACTGGGCACCATGATCTTTGTTATGGAGTGATGGTTAATTTGCATATTGCCCTTTTCTTAGATAGGATACTTTGGACCCCTTTGACAGTCCTCAGGACATGGCCTGTGCTATTATTGGTTTGGTTTTCCTTCTCTCCTTACAGGTTTCTCAAAACACACGTAGCCAACTGGAGACACGAGACCTGCACTGGGAGGGTTTAGGGCTGACCCCCTCCCCCCACGAATAACAATAATCTCAGGAAAGCCCATCGCTCTCTTTGAGATCAATTTCCTCCTTTGTTCGCAGGACAGAGGCTCCCGGAGTAAAAGCAAGGGCGCCCGCCCCGGGCAGCACACGGCTTCAGACGTAAACTTGGCTTTGAGGCCGGGGACACCCTCCTTTGGCCCTTCACTACCCGAGCGTAACTGCATCCCAGCTTTGATAGAAAAAAAAAAAAACGTAGAAGCTCTCGTGCGGCTCCAGGGTCCGTTCTGACATCGATGTTCTTCATCGATAACAAGCAAAAGTGCCCTGCCAGCCCGGCTCCGTGGTTGAGCGTCAACCTATGCACCAGGAGGTCAGGGTTCAATTTCTGGTCGGGCCACAGGCCCGGGTTGCAGGCGCCATCCCCAGTGAGGGGTGTGCAGGAGGCAGCCGATCCATGATTATCTCTCATCATGCAGGTCTCTCTCTCCCTCTCCCTTCTTCTCTGAGTTCAAGAAGAACATATATATTTTTTAAAAAATAACAAGCCCGATGCAGACATTTCGGGTCGCACACGTGACTCGGACGCGGGGCTGCCTTCCTGCCCGGTGGTCTTGTCCGTGATTGCGTGTGCTGGTTTCCGCAGCACAGAGGAGCTGCAGCAGCTGCAAGCTCGGTGCTTGCCAACTCGACTGCAGATGGAGGCCGTGCAGGTTCTGAGCGCTTCCCCGTGCTTGGAAGCCCTTTTTTCACACAAACTGGAAGAGGCATTCGCCCGAGAGGGATTTTACAGCGAGCACGCCGGCCCAGAGGGCCCCGGGGCCAGAGGTCTGCATCAAATTGGCACTTTGGAGAAAGAGGGGTTGCGTGGGAGCCTCGCTGCCTCTGGGAAGCCGTGACCGTGCTCGACCTTGGAGGACAAAGTTGGTTATTAAGTGTGTGGCTTGGATCAGCAAGAACAGAGAGGGCTGTTCCGGCTACGAGGGAATTGTCTTCCTGGTATGCGATGTCTAAAGCTGCAGGACTTAGAGAAAGTCAGCCAAATCCCGCGACCCAGAGACCGAGGGTCACGATCTGCTTTTGCAAAAACGGAGAGCACGTCAATTCTCTATTCTGCTTCCCCCCCACACACACACACACCCTTTAGCATCCAATAGGCTTGTCCTGTGTCGCTCCTTCCTTTAAAAATAACGCCCATCCGACTTGGTGATTGCATTTCATAGATCGGCTGGGCTTGATGGGAACTTTTCTATATCGGAGGCCCCTCATTTAATAATTTAATTGCCCTTCTTTAGAAAAAAAAATGTGCTGAACATGGAAATCTGTGCTTGGGTTTCTGGAATGTGCTTCTACATTTTTTTTTTTTCTCTCCTGAAATTACTGGGTCAGAGGGTGCCTGGATTTTAAGGTTTTAAAACACACCTTGGAATCTCCTTCCAGGAAATGTTTTACCAATTTCGTGTTCTCCGCGGACGGTGTGCATTTTTAATGTTATTCGCGATTAAATTTGCATGAGGGCGAGCAGTCGATGGTAAAGGCCTTTGATCCTCAGACCCGACCGCGGGGTGCGGGGGCTCCTTGCCTGCACTCAGATTGTTTTTCGGCTCCACAGGACGGCGGGGTGTCCTGGGAGGACCGGGCGTCCACGGGTGGGGCTTAGGATGAAGAGAGGGAACTGGCCTTGCGGTGGGTTCTGTGGCCCAGCCCCCTGCCCGGGGAGCCCCGCTGTGAAGCCGGCGGTCCAGGCACAGGCTGGGGCTGGGGCGGGGGGTGGGGGGGCATCGCTGTCCACTGAGCTCGATTCCCGCTGATTCCCCCAGCAAACGCTTCTCAACATTCTTTGAAGCTGGTTCTTTCTTGTGTCCACAGACAGACTTATCCTTCATGAATGCACATCGATCTCATGGATTTAGCTAAAAATTAATTCATCGATTCGTCGGCTTAGGCAGCCGAGTTGTGGGACGTGGGCACGCTGGTGACGCAGGGCCGGCTTCGGGGGAACAGAGCGCAGAGCGAGCTCGTCCTGCCGATTCACGCGCCAGGGGACGGGCGCTGTGGGCGGCGTCCTTGCAGGAGACTCACGGAGCGACGCCGGCCTGAGGACAGAGGCCGCAGCTGGGACCGGGCTCCTCGCCCTCCAAGCTCTCTCTCCCTCGGCTTCCGGGACACCATCACTCCGGTCTGGTCCGGCCGAGGGCCACCACTGCCACCTGCTCTCCACATTCTCTCGCCCCTCTGGTCTGTGGTCTTTCCCAGGACAGACAGCAGGCTCTCCCTCTGCTTTCCAGCTGCCAAGCCCCACCGACCCAGCAGGGCTTGCCTCTGAGTCCTGAAGGCTGGCCCATCTCCTGGCTTGGCGGCGTGGGGTCTGGGCGTGCACCGATGAGCGGTTGGGGGAGCCGTGCCCTCCTTTGCCTGCCTCTCCTGTGCATTCCTTGGCGGCGTTGGAGTCGGTTGGAGCCAGACGCCCGGGGGGTTATGAAAACAGGGATTTCTCCCGGAGACTGGATGGGCGATCAAAGGCCAGAGGACTCGTGGTCTGAGGAAGGTCCCTGGTCCATGGGAGGCTGTCTATTGACTGTGTCCTGCCACAGTGGGAGGGGGGTGCTCTCTGCCTGTCTCCTGCCTATCTCTGCTCTATCAGCCTTATGACCCCATCGCCTTTGGAAGGCCCCCCTCCAAAGCACAGGGGTCAGGGGTCATCGGTGAATGTGGGGGGACACACTCAATCCACGGCAACCATGATGAACATTCCGTCTCCATTTCCCTAGAGAGTGGCATTTCCAGGCCAGAATGCGGCTCTCCCACACCGACTCCTGAGTGTTGAGGGGTTCGGACTCCACCCCAAACCCCAACTCTCTCTTGGGACTCTCCTGGCCTCCACCCTGCGGCTCCCCTAGCTGGTGATCTGATGTCAGCAGATGCTGGCCTGTCCCACGTCCTGCCCCCTCTGGCCACTCCTCTGTTTACCCGCCAGCGTGGTCGTGATCGCCCATCCACCTTCCCCACCGCGGGGGACCGGCTCTTTCCTGTTCCCGGTGATGGGAATGAGGGGGCCCGCCCCCCTCCTCGCTAGTTTGCAGTCTTCTCAGAGCCCGGGCCTGCCTGCTTGGCGTTAACCTCTGCGAGCAGGAGGCTGTGGGGCGGGAGGTGCTCCGTGAGGTCTGCTGGGGGTGTGGGGGCAGTGAACGGAGTAATTGCAGGAGCGGAACACCAGCTCCGGAAACAAACACAGGAACGCGCTCCCGTCGGCGGGAAGCGGCAGAGGCGGGGGGCCTCCCCCAGCCCCCTCAGCTGGGTGGATGGAGCTTTAAGGGAGAAGCCATCCAAAGCTGATAACCAGACACGAGACGCCTCCCAGGGGAGGCGGGCTGCTGGCACGCTGTCTCCTGCCCGCGGGGTGGACGCAGAGCCAGCGGGCAGCTCCAGACTCGGAGACCCCTCCGCTGGGCGCGGGCTCTGCTGCCACTCCGCGCCCCGCGGCTGGTTCTGTTCCGGCACCCCCAGCCCGACGGCGGGTGACTAAGCAGCCGGTTTCTGTGCGCAGCGGCCCCTGTCGCCACGGCCACCTCTGTCCCGTGGACGTGCCCGGCCTTGTGCCTGGTCTCGAGGAGGGCTGTGCCTCGCAGAGGGGGCCCCGGATCCAGTGGCACCGCTGCCTGTGTGCCCGCCACACGCGGGCCAGGTGAGTGAACGCCAGCTGTGCCCCCCGTGCGCGGTGCTGGCCCGGCTGAGTCCCCCTAGAAAGCATGGCTGCTGGCCCAGGCTGGCTTGGGGGGGGGAGGGCGGGGGCTGAGCACCTCCAGCTGTCGGGGAAGTGTGATGCCTGGAGGGGGATTCTGCAAGTGAGGGAGACCTTGGAGCAGGAGGCCACCCGCAGGTCATGATTGTGAGGGTTTGACTGAGAGTGAGTCGGCAGAGGGAGGTGAGGTGGACAGGGGGAGACCAGATGGACAGGGAGAGGTGAGGTAGACAGGTGGAGGTGAGGTAGACAGGGGGAGATAAGGTAGACAGGGGGAGGTGAGGTGGCAGGGGGAAGTGAGGTGGACGGGGGAGGTGAGGTGGACAGGGAGAGGTAAGGTGGACAGGGAAAGGTGAGGGGGCAGGGGGAGGTGAGGTGGACAGGGGGAGGTGAGGTAGACAGGGAGAGGTGAGGTGGACGGGGGGAGACCAGATGGGCAGGGGGAAGTGAGGTGGACGGGGGAGGTGAGGTGGACAGGGGGAGGTGAGGTGGACAGGGGGAGGTGAGGTGGCAGGGGGAAGTGAGGTGGACAGGGGGAGGTGAGGTGGACAGGGGGAGATGAGGTGGACAGGGGGAGGTGAGGTAGACAGGGGGAGGTGAGGTGACAGGGGGAAGTGAGGTGGACAGGGGGAGGTGAGGTGGACAGGGGGAGGTGAGGTGGACAGTGGGAGGTGAGGTGGACTGGGGAGACTGAATGGGCTGGGGGAGGGGACGTGGACAGGGGAGAGCGGGAGGAAGTGGGGACACTGAGTGAGGAGGGCTGGACCGGAACTGACCTGGGAGGATCCTCACACCGGCTCCCAGCCCAACGGGGGTCCCAGCACCCACAGGTGAGTCCTGTCCCAGCCCCTTTAGCAAAAGGCGGGACGTGTTCAGCCCCAGCTCCCTCTTCTGTGCAGTGAGGACGGGGAGCAGGGCCGGGGAGGAAATGGAATGGCTGCTCAGCTCGGCCTCGGGAATGGCTGCTGTGCCGCTCGCTCGGGAGTCTCTGGGTGACTTCCATCTGCGAGGTGCCCGGGCCGCAGCCTGACCCAGCTCCTGCATGGGGGGTGGGGGGCGCGGGGAAGGGGGGTGCACAGGCAGGCCAGGGCGGGGTGCCCACAAAAGCTCACGTCGGTGCCGAGTCCGCACTTAGGATGTGGCTGCGATCCGGCTGCACTTCGAACGAGGGCAGGGTCCCGTCCAGCTGAGTCTTCACAGAGCAGCCGGGGTCCGGAGAGGCCGCTGGGCCAGAGGGCCTCCGTGTGGCACGGGGGAAGGTCCCGGGGGTCAGGGCAGAGAGGGGTCAATGACTTCGGGGAGTCAGGGCACCCCAGCGCTCCCATTGGGCTGGTAACGGGAAGTCACAGAAACAGGAGACGCAGGTCAGCCCCACGGCAGCAGCTCCGGAGGCCGTGCGAGGTGTGTGAGCGCCCGGGGAGCGTCGCCGAGCCGGAAGTCACGAGGTAGGCCCCGTGGCGGGGAACCAGATACGGCGGGGATCTCCTTTCCCGAGTCCAGCACGGAAAGGGACACGAGCAGGCTCTGAGTGGAGGCGGCTGGGGCCTGAGAAATGAAAGAAAGGACAGAAAGGAGACGCAGAGGTAGAAAGATAAAGCCGGGAGCCGAGCGGAACCTCTGTCCTCTCTGAATGGAGGGACAGGGACCCGGAGCCCACGCAGCGTGTTTATGTATTACCCCCCCCCCAAAAAAAAAAAAAACTCCAGGAAGTTACACCAAAAGTTGGGCTCAAAGGAGATTGTCTGCATTCTCGAGTAGACCTGAGCCTTTTTGGTGCTGGACTGGATGTACCCGTCTAAGACCCACAGTTCACCTGGGCAAATGGGGAGAAGTCAGTACTAATAATGCATCCCCCTTCTTGGTAATGTGTATCCCAGTCGCCTGGGACTCAGCTGACGATAATTACAGAAATGCCCCTGTGCCTTCCCAGGCGCTGTCTACAAGACCCGCGAAGGGGAACTCCCACCCCAGAGCAGAGCGGTGCTCCCGGTGAGGCACGGGGGGGCTTGGTGGGGGCGACGGGGCAGGCAGGCCGGAAGCCAAGGCCTGTTGGCAGAGGCTGTGTGGCTGTGCCCTGGCCGTGCCCTGCATGGGCCTGAGCTGGGGCTTGCCCACAGCAGGGCAGGCTGGTGGCTGGTGTGTGTGTGTGTGTGTGGCCACACGGGCAGCCTGAATGACCTCGCGCTGCTTCTCCTGTAGTTCTGGTGGTGAGAAGCCGGGCCTCGGCCTCCCCGCGGAAACCAAGGCGTCGGCAGGGCGGCACCGCTTCTGGAGGCTCCAGGGAGGGACCCCAGCCTCGCCTTCCCCGGCTCGGTGCTGCCGCCCTCTGCAAAGCCAGCGATGGCCCCGCGCCCCCCCGCTCCCCGCTCGATGGGCGGCACCCTGACATTTACTCGCGCATTCGTTTTCTGCTTCTGTCCCGTTGACGGTGAATTCTCCGATGTCAGGGGCTGAGCTGGAGGTGCTCTTCCTGCAGCCTGGGGTCCTGCGTGCTGTGGGTGCCACAGAGCTTTGGTCAGAGAGACAGAAGCCAAGGAAAAGACACGGTGTGGGGCAGCGGTCAACAAGGACAGGAAGGGACGTGAGAGAGGGACGCCGGCATTGCTTTCCCAGACATGCAGTGCCCGTGACGATGACGTGACAGTGTGAACAGTGACACTCAGAACGCAGGCGTGTCTGACACCCAGGGAAACTGCTCTGAAGAAAAAGCACATCAACTATAAGCAGCATCTCCGAAACAGGGGTGCCTGGGTCCTGGTCACTCCTTCTTCGTGCTTTGCTGCTGTGATTAAACTCAGCCGCTTCGCCCTGGCGCAGGCTGCTGGGTTAAAAGAACGCTGTGCAGGCACGTGCGTGTGGACGTCGGACAGCAAGCCGCCGCCGAGGAAACATTATTGTCCACGAAAGTCAGCGCTTTGAGGAACACAGCCACCAGGCTGTGGTGATCGGAGCACAGGAAGTGGGAATGTGATGGAGAAACTGGCAAATCGTGGTTGCACAACACAAGCAAATGCCAAGGGTGGGAAATAAGAGCCCCAAGTGCTGTTCTTGTCAGCCGAGGAGCCCCGCCTCCTGCAGCCCTGGCCTGTCGGGATGTCGGATGCTGACAGCAAAGGTGGGCATCCAGGGTAAGGGGGAGGGGGGGCAGAAGGGGTAGCTGCCTCAGCAAGGTCAGGACCTTTCCGTTTCAAATGCAGGAGAGTTCTCTGTGAACCCGGCGCAGAGGGCAATGGGAATATATACATATTTTTGGCTTTTCTCTCATTGATCACGTGGGACACGGCCACGTTGGGGTGTCGATGTAAATGTAGATCTAGAAATAAATGTTAGTGTAGATGGATGTCTGGTAGGTGCAGATGGAGAGGGAGAAAAAGGTGGGTGGAGGTGAAGAATGAGACCGGGAAGGAGGCAGATGGACGTGAAGACAGAAACTGAGGAGGAGGTGGGGGTGGAGAAGGAGATGAAGATGGAGACTGACAGGGATACAGAGATGAAGATGGAGGAGGTGGGTGGAGGTGAAGATGGAAATTGAGAAGGAAGTGGAGATGGAGGTGGAGGTGGAGAAGGAGAAGATGGAGAAGAAGATGGTGATGGAAGTGTACGTGTTGATATGGTTACAGAAATAGATATCCCCTGACCCTTCTCATGCATTATTCTCTAACCTCCTCTCCCTTCACTTATTCCTTATGCATTACAGATATGTGTGCACAAAACATACATGTTCTGTGCACACATTGTGCTGCTCCACACTCCCTTGCCTTTCCTCATGCTGTTGGCCTCACTTGGAAAACCCTCCTCTGGCTCCACCTTCTTCAAGAACTAGCCCAGGAGGCATGCCTTCAGGAAAGCTTTCCTGCGCCCCCAAGGTGGATGGGCCCGTGTCCTGGACAATCCCATGGGACCCTGCACGTCTCTCCGCCGTGGCCTCTCCGCCGTGGCCTGTAATTGTCTTTTTGGTTAGGACTAGGCTCGGAGGCAGGCAGAATAAAGTATTTCTTAACCTGGGTTCACACCTCTCCTGGAGTTCCCTGGTGTACAACAGCTGACCCAGCCAGGAGAGTCAGTGCCTACAACAGGGGGTCTGTGTTTCTTATTGAGCTGGTGCCAAAGAGCTCTCCCCTCGCTGTCGCAGCTGATGGGAGCAGCACCAGGGCGCGTTAACTCCTAAGTGATGTGCTGTCGCCGAGGGGAGGCCAGATGGCACCGTGGCAGTGCAGGGCGCTAATGAGGTTTCACAGTCGCTCAGACAGGGCCGCGGTGGGAGACAGGAGTCACCCCCGGCGCTCGGGCTCACAGACACACAACGGCAACTGACTGCTGCAGAGCCCCGTCCTCCGCCTCACCCACCTATGACTGTAACCCACACTACATTCACTTGTGGTTGGTAGATTATTTGTAGATGGGTCCATATTTATTCAGACTTGGTCTTTTATGATGGGACTAGAGGCCCGGTGCATGAATTTGTGCATGGGATGGGCTCCCTCGGTGTGGCCTGCGGAGATTGGGCCAAAACCGGCAGCCCAATGCTGCCCGCTGCCCTGTTCATCCCGGTCCGCTGCAGTTGCTGTGGGCTCGCACCCAGTCAGTCCTGATTGGGAGAGGCTCATGCTGCTGTAGTGATGCTCACCACCCATGAGCCCTGCTTCTTGTGCCCATCTGAGGGGAGGGGGGTTGGGGGCGAAGAGATGCGATCAGCCCTCCAGGCGGGCAGTGGGACACCCTTGCCAGCCTGGGATCCGGATCTGTCCCGCTGATGTTTGTGCTGATTGTCAGGAGCCACCTGGTGTCTGTTTTAATATCATTTCTTCCTTGCGGGGGCATCTAGGGAGGGGGCGTCTAGGCAGCTGCAGTGCCTGAGGGTGACTTCCAGGAGCTGGCGGTGCTGTCGGGATCAGCCCTGTTGGTGCCTGTTCCTCGGTGCCTGGCCCCGTTCTCCAGAGATTGGACCTGCAGGATTACTGAGGGAGCGAGTGGTTGCCTCTGGGCTGGTGGGCTGCTGGGACTGGTCGGTCAGCTGAGTGCACTCCTGCTGTGGGAGTGCACTGACCACCAGGGGGCAGCTTCTGCACTGAATGCTTGCCCGCTGGTGGTCAGTGCACGTCAATTGGTCCTTAGGCTTATATATATATATATATATATATATATATATATATATATATATATATATATATATCAATGAACATTACAACACATTGAGTTACGTTGTGAAGACTATGGGAGCTCCAGCTGGTGTCATTTCCGGCTTCTTCTGAGCTCACAGTTCGTGTCCATGGGGCTTCCCTGTTGAGCCCTCTGTATGAAGCTTCTTGGGCCGCGGCTAACCGCAGGGCACCATCATTCTTACTCCTGTCACTGGCTCCTGTCTGGTAGAAATGGCGCCGATAAAAGTGACGAATCCCCCTTTCGTCTGAAATGCTCTGTGTTGTCATCCACCGGAGGGAAAGATATGGACGTTGTTAAAGGCCGCGGGGAGACGCCAATTTCCACATGGCAGCTGGTTCAGTCTGCAGCTCCGGTGCTTCTCCCCGCACAGAGACGTGGTCACAAGTGCGCAAGGACGACATTAAAGCTCCTGGGGAAGTGCCACGAGACAGAAAGGGCACCTTCCCGGGCTATGCACTGTGCGAATTTCTATTATCATTAACTAGAGGCCTGATGCACACCATTCGTGCACTGGGGGTGGGGGAGTCCCTCAGCCTGGCTTGTGCCCCACAGTCTGGGACTCCTCAGGGGATGTATGCTTGGCGGCTGAGGCCGGCTCCCTTCTCCTGAGTTGAGTGTCTGCCCCCTGGTGGTCAGTGAGCATCATAGCAACTGGTCATTCCACCGTTCGGTTGATTTGCCTATCAGCCTTTTTATTCTAGAGAATTCTGTTGGCAGTTAACATGAAACTGTCAAATCGGGTTCCCACCATCAGAGCTCCCCAGTGTCAAGGGCTGGGAGTAAGTTCAAGGGTGAACACAATCAATAATCAGAAGGTTCTGACAATGCCACAGGCAATCTGGGACGTCGAAATGGGCTCTCCATGTCCTCCCTACCTCCTTCAGACACACGCCCCTGGACCAGCACACACGGAGGTATCCAGACCTGGTGTGTGAGGGTATCTCCACAGCAGGATGAGTGCTTCATGACACACCTCCAGCCACTCCCCTCAGCTGTGTGCCTGGCCTCGGCCTTGGAGACTGGGCTTATTTGCTTATTTTCTGCTAAAAGAGTGATTGACAGCGGGGGTGCGGTCCAATTGCTGCAGGGACGGGGAGTAGGTAACTAAGGTCAACCACAGTGGGGCTCTGTGCTTGGGATTTCTCCTGTGAGAACCTGGGAAAGATTTTACACTCCTGTCTCCCTCATCTCCTGCCTTCCCAGGTCCTCCTGACCTTCCTCTCCTGGAATGTATAGCAGGTCCCCGTGGGGAGAATTGGGCTGTGGGACCTGCCGCTGACACGACCTCCGCTGCTCACACCCTCCCTCTCAGCACTCAGCTTCCATCCCAACAGCAGCCTGGACCCCGTCCCCGGGAGGGAGGGCGAGCGGGCAGGCCGCTGAGAAACCTGTGCACACCGGGAAGACTGCTCTAGACGGGAAGATGCTGTACCAGGTCTTGGGCTCCTTTTAATTTGCAAAGTGCTTCCTTTGCTTGGATTCTCTCTGTGTTTATGCTGGATTCTAGTAACCCTGCTTCCAGTAACCAGCTGGAGCCAGGAGAGACACTTCTCTACACGTGGGGCTCCTCTGCTGTGGTCCGTTCCCACGTGCCGCCTTGGAAATGGGACTACACTCGTCCTCGGAAGAGAATGTACCTCGTTGGTTGGGTCCAGTTAATTGTGAGGGGCCCTGAAAGGAGAGCAGCCGGCAGGCAGAGCGTCGTGTCTGAGGAGGGAGCACGAACTTCATTGTTCTTGGTTCTTTGTGCCCCCGAGGAAGGGAAGGGGGATTTTAGCTTACTGTTCTCCTTCCCTGCCACAGAGCCGGGCAGGCGACTTCACACGAAGGATCTCCCATGGGGCCTCGGCCTTCGGGAAGCGGTCATGGCCGCCTCCCGTCTCCAGGTGAGGACGTGGTGCACGAAGCCCACAGACAGCGGAGCGGCGGGGCCTGCAGGCGGGGCTGTGGTGTCCACCAGGTTCCTTTCTACTTGCATCTGTCAAAGGACTTAGCCCAAGATCCTGTGATGTCATCAAAATCTCCCCTCAAACACATCGTTCTGCCTCGAATGGTAACTGGGGGCTCTGTGGGGCTGTGAACAGACAACCCTGCTCTCTGCCTCCCAGAATGTTTCTTACGGATGCACCCATTTCCGTGTTTTCAGCAGAAGACGAAGCTCAACCACAGGTTTTATTAAACTACGTAAGCACGTCGAGACTCGAGATGTCAGCAACCGTCTTCCTGGGCGCGTGGGGTCAGGGGTGCGGCTGAGGCCAAGCACAGGGGTGCGGCTGAGGACAAGCAGGGTGGGGGTGGGGGTGGGGAGGCGGTCTGCCTTAGAGGGAGATTTCACTGCTCTATGTGGCATAGGAGGAAGACTGCATACAAGGACCTGTGTGTAAGAGGTTGTGTATGAGGGTATATGTATTTGTGCATGTATATGAGTATATATGTATATGAGTATATATGTATATGAGTATATGTGTGTACGTGTGTGCATGTATGTATACACGTGTACATGTGTATTCACACACATGCATGCGTGTATATATGTGCACGTGGGTATGTATGTGCATGTGTACATACATCTGTGTGTATGAGTGTGTACATGTGTGCATATGTATTCGTGTGTATACATGTGCGTGCATGTATATACACATGTGTATGTGTATGTATGCGTATATGTAGTGTATATGTATTTGTGCATGTATACGTATATTTGTATATATGTACATGTATGTATATGTATATGTATGCGCATATGTGATGTGTATTTGTGTATGTATATGCATGTGTGCATATGTATATGCATTTGTGTGTATGTGTATACGCGTGTATATGTAATGTATATGTATTTGTGTTTGTATATGAGTATGCATACATATACCTGTGTATGTGTATATGTGTGTGTGTGTATGTAGACATGTCTATATGTATGTGTAGATGTAGAATGGTGAGACGGCCAGAGGCTTTCCAAGCAAAGCAGAGCCCCCATTACAATCTGTGTTGAGAGGGAGGGTCAAGCTCTAACTGGGGAAACTGGCTGAACCAAGCATGGTGAATCACGATGAATATGTCCTCAAGGCCAAGCCCTGCCCTTCGTTCCGATTGGCCATCCTGGCAGGAGGGCAGAGGGTGGCTGTGGCAGTATCCGCCCGGAGGCCGAACCTCCAGCCGTGCTCGTCCCTGCGCCCTCCTGAGCCCGGGCTCGGTCCCTGAAGACCTGTCCAGATCCCGGGGAGTCCAGGAGCCCCTCTGTCGCAGTGGTGTCTGTCCGCAGTGGTGTCTGTGCGCGGGAGACTGTGCGGGGCCACCTGCAGGTCGGAGCACCGGGAGTTTCCAAGATGCACCGAGGGGCCCGGGCTTCAGCCTGTAGGGGTGAAGCATCCCCTGGGGGGCAGCCAGCTCGGGCTCAGCCAGGGTCCTAGCCCATGGCTTTGGGGGCAGGACTGAGGGAGGGCTGGTCAGGGCAGATGTGTGGGTGGTGCCCCCAGCCCCTGCCTCTCAGAGGGGGCCTCAGACCGCCTTCCTGATGCTCCCAGGACCTGGTTTGATGGGTTCTGAAGCCTCATGACACCCAGGAAAGTACTTGCTGTGGGAGACCCGGCCAGGAGAGTAATCTGTCTGTGCCCCCCCCGCTTCCTCTAGTGCTCTCAGCCCCACCCCATTGTCCCCCTAAGCCTTGGTCTCCCTCTTCTGATCCTGACCTTTCAGGAGACTCAGCTGCCCGCTCTGTCTCTGTCCATCTGTCCCCGCATGGTCTCCAGGCTGCTGCCCCCCAACCCCCACCCCTGGATGGCTTCCCTATTCTCCTCTCCCACCTCCTCTCACCCCCCCCGCCCCCCCCCCCCCCCCCCCCCCCCCCCCCCCGCCTCCCGTGACCTCGGACAGGCGTGCAATTCAGCTTGGGCGAGTTCAAGCTTTCCTTTCTTCTCCTCTTTTTTAAATTCAGTTGAGGGAACACGCATGCCCATGTGCACAAATGAGTTCTTTTCTCCAACCTCATGCGATTAGGAAGCAGCTGCCAGGCGCACCCCGGGGAGTGAAACAACATTTGCATTTGGAGGGAGTGAGAGGCAGCACCCTAACGCGGGTCCCCCTGCCGGGCTGGACGCCCAAGTGCTAACAGTGGTGCTGCCGCCTCCCTGGGCTGGCGTGTCCACCTACTCTGCCCCCGGCACTGTCCCCCTCAGTGTGGGGGTTCAGGGACCACCCCCTGGTGCTCTGGGCTGTTTCCTGAGCCACTGTGTCTGGGGGTTCTCACTCCTGCTCTGGGCGGCGGCGGCGGACATTCTCTCCCTCTGAAATGGCTTCACTCCTGTCCCTGCTGAGGGCGCTGCAGCCAGAAGCACAGAGTAGGCCACTCTCGTCTCAAACACGGGGGTGAAGGAGGTCAGGGAGCTCTGAGACCTGTTCAGCTCCTGTTTGGGGACAAAAAAGTAGAAACTCATTGTTACAAGTGGAACTGTGACCCCACACATTCACATGCTCAAGCCCTGACCCCCACATGGCTGTATTTGGAGGTCTGGCCTTTCAGGGTAAATGAGGTCACAGGGAAGGGACCCTAGCACGCCCACACAGGGGAGGGCCGTGTGCTGCTGGAGGTGAGCGCCCCCACAGCTGCGCAGGTCTGTCTTCCTCCAGCTCCCTATCCCGTCACGGGGAGAGGAATGGCTACACCAACCGCTCATCCCCCGAGGGGGAGAGGGGGTTGCCCTCCCTCCTGTGTCCAGTGAGGCCAGGCCGGGCACACTCGGCAGGAACAGGGAGCAGCTGGTGTGTCCGTCAGCGGGGCCTCCCCGGGGCCTGCGTCTTGGTCTTGTTCTCCTTCTCTTCGCCTGGTCTTGACTTACCCCCAAGTAAACACAGGGAAACACAGGAAGAGCAGAGCAGGGAGAGAGGAGGAGAAAAACAAGGACAGGAAAGGAAAGGAAATGGTAGAAAAAGGAGGCCAGGACCCGGTGCTTACAGAGCAGCCTGCTCCGCCCAGCGGGCAGGACCCCAAGGCCGCTCCCCCTGCACCTCTGCGGCCACAGCCACAGGCCTGGAGCTGAGGCCTGCGGAGGGGCGTGCACTGACCTGTGGGTGCTGAGCTGGGCTTCTTGTGTGTCTGTTGGAGGTGCCATGGCGACCTTCCTCCCATCTCTGCCCTGGGCTCCGCGACTCAGACACACACGAGCTGAGGGTCAGGTTCTTCGCCCGCTCAGAGCCCCTTCTCTGGGGTGAGTGCCAGGTTGGTGACCTGGAAGCTGAAGAAGGACGGAGGGGGCACTGGCATGGTCCCCTCCCACCTGCCACCTGAAGTGGCAAGTGTAGGGGACCCCAGCCCAGGTGTGCCTGCGAGCGCGGGGTCCTGGGAGGCCCCCAGGCGTGGCACAGTGCACGCAGGTGCAGGAGGACATGGTGCCCAAATCAAGGGCGGGAGGCGGGACATTTCCCAAAGGCACTGAGTCTCTCTCAGCATTCTTCCGATGTCCTTCTAGAATTTTCCGGGCTGGCTCTCCGCCCAGCTCCTAAAGGAATCACTCGCAGGCCGCCCTCTTCGTCGCTCCTCAGTGTCTGTACAGCCGAAAACCCTCTGGGATGAGATTAATCCCGCGGAATGCGGCGAAGTCGTGTCTGGGACGCTGCGGGCGGCTTAATTGGCTTCGGGGGCTTTGGAGCTGCGGTTCCCAGGAACAGGGATGGGATTAGAGGCAGAGTTGAGGCGAGGAGCAGAGAGCCGTCCTCCATGCGGGCGAAAACAATGCCAGGAGGGGAGTTTCCGTTCCACCCCCATCCAGGGCCCAGATAAGGAGGGAGGCACAGGGAGGCGCTGCCTTGTTCCTCGGGAGCGAGTTCGTGCGTGTGAATGCGCCGGGCTTGCTGGCCACCCAGGCCCTGTCATTCTGCACATCTGAGCCGTGTCCCTTGCTGGGGATGACCGCCGAGGGGGACGCTCTGTGGTCCCCAGCACAGCACACTAATCGTTAACAGTTGTTATTCCTCCAGTAACGAAACGGAACCTTTCTCTTCAGAAGACGAGACTCCCAAGCAGAACAATGCCACAATATGTACAAATTGTCTGCAGGCCAGATTGTTTCCAGACAAATTGGCTGCTGACAAAAAATCATCTTGGCAATGTGTGGAAGAGGATTATTTGTGCAGTTAGGAAGCAGAATGCAAAAATAACTTCTAAAAATATGCCCTCCTGTGAGTACCTACCTTATATTATTGTTCAAAAAAAATAATTGGAATAGCAAAATTATAGTCCAGAGGAATTGAAGTCCCTCCCTCTCTCTGCCTCTCTCATTTTCTCAGTTTGCAAGGAGCTGCCATAACAAACCACCACAGACTAGTTGGCTCCAATAACCAGAAGGTTATTTCCTAATTGTTCTGAGAGCCAGGAATTCCAACTGAGGGTGATGGAATAGGATGCAGCTAAATCCTATTAGGACACCTGACTCCCAGGAATGTTCAAGCAAGAGAGCAGGTGACACCCAAGTTCACCTGGTGAAAGCTGTCCCTCTGAGCCCAGGCGGCATTGACCGCTGACGGTGACTTTCAGTTGTCAGCCCGAGGGCCTGCGCATCTCCCTGGTGGTTGGCTGGGGCCACCCTTTGTTCCTGGTTATGTGGCCTCTCTTACAGGAAGTGGGAACCACTAGCAGCTTGCTTCATCAGACTAGCAAGTGACAGAGTCTGCTAGCAAGACAGGGGGCCATCTTCTGTCAGCTGGTCATAGGGTCACCTCCACCCTTGTCATCCTCAGAAGCAAGTCCCACAGAGGGGCTCAAGAGCATGCATTCCAAGAGCTGGAGAGGTGGGGCAATTGTAGGGTCGGTCTGATGGTTGGAGAGGGGTCTCTCCCTGCTGTGATTCATCAGTGGGGATATCAAGAGACAATACTTCCTGAGAGAAGCCTCAGAATTTCTCCCACTGTGGCCTCAGAATTTCTCCCAACGGCTCTCTGTCTGAGTCTGGTCAGACATTAGTGATTTTCCTACCACTTCCCTTCCTCTTCCTCTGCCCTCTCCTCTCTCTCCTATGAATGGGTTTCTCCTGGGGTTCTGCGTTTGACATTGTCAACTACATTGGTCCCTCAAGATCTCATCCTCTGAGAGTTCCGCCTTTCCTCCATGAAGACGGATCCACGGTCTACACTGTTCTCGCTCACTTCCTCTCCTCCTCCCCTGCGTTTCCAACCAACTGGCAGGTAAATGTTGGCTATCCTTCAGGCTCCTCTACAGTAGCGCTTTCAAAAATGAACAGACATACTTGCAGAATCATATGTTGTTGTTTTTTTCACTATCCTGGTAGGCAGGCAACTTAGAATTCATGGAGTCCCACCCAATGTCACCTAAGGACTTCCTACGTTCCTTCCTATAGCTTCATGTGCTTGGTATTGAATGTGTGATTGCATGTGTATGCACACTAAGGTAAAAATATATATATATGTATATACTAGTGGCCTGACGCATGAAGATTCATGCAAGAATAGACCTTCCTTCTCCTGGATGCTGGCATCACCTTCGCTCTGGGCCCAGAGTCACCTGTTTGCTTTCCCATGCTGCCCAGCGGCCCAGAGCAGCTGGGGTGCTGCGGAATGTCTGTGTCCTGCTTTGCCTCCGGCCGCTGGGCACCAGCATATGCAAATTATCCCACCAACTTTTGTCGGGTTAATTTGCATACTCACTCCTGATTGGCTGGTGGGCATCACGAAGGTACAACTAGCATGTTACTGTTTTACTAGGTAGAAATATATGGTGGTGATATATATTCTCACGTCACACCTCTTTTTAAACATTTTTGCTATTTCCCAATTGATTCCAACTTTCTTGGATAGCAGCTAAAGCCTTCCACACTGTTTACAATGTACTTTCCAAAATCAATGCCAGCCCCTCCCCCCACTTTTTCAACTCACCCTCTAACTACCCTACTCACTGCATGGCTTTGTCAGTACACTATACTGTTTATGCCTTAATAGCTACCATCGTGCAGTATTACTCACTGCTATTTTGTCTGATAAAAACCATATTCGTCAGAAGTGCAACATGAAACCCAAAAAGCGTGGAAATTATGCAGGTTGATTTTAAAGAACAGTAAGGTGAGCATCCATGTGACTATTCCCAAGAGTTATTTTGACATTCGTGGTCTGTTCATACCACAAGTGTCCTTATGACTTGCTTATTTGCTCAAGAATGCTAAGATTTGTCTATGTTGATGCCTATGGCTGTTTTACCAATCTTTGTTTTAAATTTATTGGGGTGACATTGGTTAATAGGATCATATAGATTTCAAGTGTCTCTTTTATCTCAAAATAAAGGCTGTAATCAAGCAAATGACTTATTTCCATCTATGGAGATGGCCAAATAAACGGGAGACCTTACTCTGTGAATGTGGATAACATTAATTGACTTTTGAAATGTTAAATCCATAACACAGTGTGGGAATGGCCCCGACTTGATCTTGAGGGGCCATCCTTTCCGCACGTTGACCTGTCTGGGTTGTGCGTATCAGGTGCAGCACTCTGCGTCCGCATCCACAAGTGGTATTGGCCGCCCTGGACTGTGCCTTGTTCGTCTCATGGCCAGGGCCCGATTTGCACTCGCACGCCATAAAATCCATCCGCTGCGGATAAGTGTCACTGACAGGAGACATGCTCGCAGCCTCTGTCCATTTGAGAGACAGGAGGACCGCGGGCAAAGGCTGTTTCCATCAGAAGAGCTGCAGTCGGCACGCAGGGGCGATGCTGGCATGAGTGCGAGCACACTTCTGGAGCCAGTGACTATAATTCGAATGATGACTTCCTGGGCCTTGGGAAAGTCTGAAGGAAATGGTTACACTGTCATTAAAACCCTCATTGATTCCTGCTGCTCTGGGAGATGCTCCGGGGCGGATCTGGCTCCTGGTCGGGCTGGGTTAGCTAAGCCACGCATCTCTATTCTGAATGCACCGCAGGGAGACCCCCGGGACAGGCAAAGCGTTGATGAGAGCAGCCCCCTCCCGCGAGGGGGGCCTTGGGGATCGCCCTCTAGCACCCGCTTTCTAGACTATTTCTGTGCTGACGTTTTTCTAAACACTTAATTGTTTAGATTAAATGTTCGTTCAAGGAGATTTGGAAAAATGGTAAAATCACAAAGCCATAAAGCTATAAATATTTAAACATCGACTGTTAAATATTTCATTTATTTATTCATTCTCTCACTCACTTTCTCAGTGATATATTCCCGTGTTCATTGAGCCTTTAAGGCACCCTGGTCTTCGCGGAGAATTGACTATGCACACTTTCGTTCACCCCTCCGCCCCCTTCTCCATGGCAGTGCCTCATTTCTGCCTGGCTCCAACCAGTGTCTGCATTCTAAGTTGCTCTGGCTTAGTCTCCTCAGTGAGTCAAGTTTATTCCAGGTTTGACTTTATTCTCTAGGTCAGGGGTCAGGTAGCTATGCTGACGCTTATCATCGTGGAGCACAGCGGAGTGTGGTCGGTGGAAATCGGGCTTTTCCATGAGACTCTGAGAAAAACATTTCATGGACCCACACAGGGGCAGCTGTTGTGTGGCCGGGTTTATTTGGGAAGGCTGTCCCTGGGTTTGCCATATTCCTATGCCCCGCCATGAACAAAATCCAGCCGTGTCTTCAGTAAGGCCACAGCAAAGGCCAGTGTCCAGAGTCTCTGCTTTCCATGGAAGACTAGTCCTTTGGAGACTGCACGTCTGCGGTGGGCCCTGTGCCTGCCACACCCACGTGGTCTCGTGTTCCCAGGCGAGATGGAGTGGGAATAAATGGGGCAAGTGTGAGTCACCGAGGGAGAGAGATCTTTGTCCACGTGTGACCATAACCAGGAGCCCTTTCAAAATAACCAATCAACTTCCCAAGCTTTTGCAGGCTTCTGATGGGTCCGCTCACTTCCTAGCCAATGATCCCTTTCCAAGGTAAAACTGACAGGCATCTATGGTCAAGCACTGCCCCCTCTGCCATTTTGACTTCTATTGTGCGTGTGTGTATCACCCCTGCTCCCCAGATAATTCAGTATGGGAGGGCCAGCTGGTCCCCATGTGGGGGGAAGAAGGGGTGTTGGTATCATTGGAAAGACATTGCTGGTGCTTCCTGGTGAAATCTGAAACAAGGCTCATGCTCCCTAGCCCATTAGGCTCAACAATGTCAGTTCCTCTGTTGACAAGCACCCGTCTGTTTTCTATCAGGTATTGTGACATCTCGAATCTTAGTCCTCTCTCTGTTAGGGGCAGAAATAGAACATTGGAGATGAGCTAGTCATTATAAGAAATAGTCATGGTGCCCTGTTCATCATGATCATTTTGTGCTGATGAAAGAACAACCTGCTGGGAGTTGTACAGGGACCTGGCAGCTCACCTGGAAGTGCAACCCATCCTCCTCATCTGAGAGCTGCTTGTCATCATGGGAAGATTAGCAACCCTGTTGAGGAAACCAGGGCCCCAGCCCTTGGCAAACTGCCAGCCCAAATTGCCTGTAAACTGTAACCATTATATGTATTTTATTTTGCAGATCCATTCTTTTTCCTTTTGCCTACCTCCCCATGTACTCTTTGTCCTTTACCCCATATAAGCAAATGGCTTATGGGGGATGCAGGGCAGATTTTGTGGGTGACCTGCTGTTCTTCCTACTGCTGGCAGTATTGGAATAAACGCTCATATAGGATTCAACCCCGACTCTGCTCAATTGGCTCAAGAAGGGACAGGCAGCCAAGACCTTTTGTTGTCTAGTTTCATCTCCAAATCTCTATTGGTTCTTATATACCTCAGTTATTATTTCTTTGTGTCTTGTATGATTAAACTCTTACAGATTTACACAGAAGAGCCCTCCCTTCAATTTCCATGACCACCTCTGTCGAGCTTTAAGCAGTGGAGGAAACCTATTCAATTTGCATTTTAAAATATTCCCCTGGCTGGTGAAGAGAATTGATTGGAGCTGGAGTGCAAGCATGGAAATATGGAGATCAGTTAGGGGACCACAGCAGCACCCCCTGAGACTGCAGAAATGGACAGGAGAGAAAGCAGATGGATTCACTTGGGAAATATTCAGGGTTTGAAAGGAAGTTTAGAAGGTTTTTAATTTCAGATCCAATTTGTAATAACCTTGAAAATAATCAATTCTGGTTCTTATAATGAAAAAAGCTAAACAAACTGAAAATTAAGTATTTTTCTTAGATACATAAGAAAACTAAAGTCACAGGGCAAACTCTCACCCTCCAAATATTGGGTGGGAGGAAAATCCAAATATTCAGAAAATTAAAAAAGATTTTTTTGTTACTCATATTGGGTGCTTAAAATGTATTTCTTGAGAAAGTACATCATGAATAAAGTAAGGAAAGTATTATACTTTTTTTTGGTTTATTTAGAGAATTGATTTTTTGTATGTAGGTCTTGCTTCTCTTTTCATCAAATGTATTCCTCAGCGTATATTGTTTTCTGCTACTATCAATTAACACATTTTTATCAGCTGCAAATTATAAAGGAAGGATCAGTTGCTGAATTTAATGACTTTACTAAGTTCACTTATTAATCAAACAATTTGTGGTGAATTATTTTGGGCTTTCTATGCATATGACATGCCATCTGTGAACACTTATGGCATTAATTTATTTTGAACCTTTATTCTTTTACTACTGTTTCTTAACTTATCATCACACATGCTAGGACACCCAGTACAATACTGAAACCATGTTTTGATTTTAGACCTCTCCCTTTTCTCCAGTTCAAATTTCTTGATTGCATGGCAGCTCTATTATGCTTTTTTTTTTTTAAAAAATCTCATACTGTTTTCCATAGTAGCTGCACCAATTTACACTCCCACCCACAGTGCAGGAGGGTTCCCTCCTTTCCACATTCTCGCCAGCAACTTGTCACACTGATTTATTGATGATAGCCATCCTGAAAGGTGCGAGGTGATATCTCACTATAGTTTTAATTTGTATTTTCCTGATTAGTGATGTTGAGCATCTTTTCAAATGCCTGTTGGCCATCTGTCTGTCCTTCAGGGAGAAATGTCTATTCAGATCCGATGTCCATTTTTTAACTGGATTGTTTGTTTTTCCAGTGCTAAATTATATGAGTTCTTTATGTATTTTGGATATGACCCCTTATCACATGTATCATGTGTAAATATCTTTTTCCATTCAGTAAGCTATCCTATTGTTTGATTGATGGTTTCCTTTGCTGTGAAAGGACTTAATTTGATTTGGTCTCATTTGCTATTTTTCCCTTTGTTTCCCTTGCTTGGTAAAATATACCTAAAAAGATATTGCTAACAGCGATTTCAATTTACTGCCTACATTTTCTCCCAGTTTTCTAGTTTTATGTCTAACATTTAAGTGTTTACTTTTTAGTTTATTTTTATATATGGTGTAAGAAAATAGTTCTTTTTTTAAGCATCTCTGTGTGTGTTTTTTCAAGTAAATGGTTTTTCCAACACCATTTATTGAAGAGATTGTCTTTTCCCTACTATATAGCCTTGCCTCATTCATCATAAATTAATTGGCCATGTAAATGAGAGTTTATTTCTGGCTCCTATTATATTTAATTGACCTATGTCTGGTTTTGTGTCACTACAATACTGTTTTGATTATTGTAGCTTTGTAGCACAGTCTGATATCAGTGACATATGGATCCCTTTTATGTATCGTAGAAACCAACCTGCTAATGTTTTGTTGAGGATTTTTGCATCTCTTCTCATCCAGGACATTGTCATTATCTTTGTCTGGTTTTACTATCAGGGTAAGGATGGTTTTATCAAGTGGGGTTGGAAGTTTTCCTTCCACTTCACTTTTTTGAAATAGTTTCAGGAAGGGAGGTGTTGATTGATTGGTGTTTGGGGCAGGCTGATAGGAACCAGGTGTGTGGCTAAGGCATCCGGGGCCCTGGCCCAGGAGCAGCCCCAGGTGGGAAAGCCAGGTGCACGCAGTAACCTCGGATTCAGGCTGAAAAAGGCTCCCGCGAGAGCAGGGAACACACTGCAGACCCTGCAGGCGGGCCCCGCTCGTGGACAGCACCGCCCAGCCCACAGAGGCGGGAGGGACTGGCCCTGGTGCTCCTCACCAGTGCCTCCAGCCCCGAAGTCTCGCAGTCCCTGGTGCGCCCCGCAGCTTTCCCCACGTGGCCTCCCTCTTGTTTGCTCTGGAAAGTGTCCCAAGTGGAAGCTACCTCCGTTCGGGCTTCAAGGGCCGGTAGTTGGAGGAGCTATGTAGGCGGTTCTCCCCTCTGGGCCACGAGGAACTTACACCACCTGGGCCCAGCTCAAACTTCCGGGCTCAGCACACACTTCCGGTGCCTGGGCCAAGCAGGTACTTCCGGCTCCTGGACTGAGCAGAGACTTCCAGCGCCTGGGCCTTAGCATGAACTTCCGGTGCCTGAGCCCACGCTGGACTTCCGGTGACTGTGCCGAGCAGCAACTTCCGGCGCCTGTGCCGGGCAGCAACTTCCGGTGCCTGTGCCAACCAGAAACTTTTGGTGCCTGTGCCAAGCAGCAACTTCCGGTGCCTGTGCCAAGCAGGTGTTTCTGGCTTCTGGACTGAGCAGAGACTTCCAGAGCCCAGGCCTTAGCAAGAAAGGGACGTACTGCATACTTAGCATCGGGATGCCAATAATAAGCCACTTCGTTTCACGGGGTGCTTGAAAACCACTTTTGGAAATGAGCGAAGTCAACTGATTTAGTCCTCAGTACTCACACCGCTGAACAATATAATTATGTAGCCTTTTCCCTAATTAACCCGGTAAAAAAACTCTTAACATTTGACAGGCACAGGTTATTTTTATGTTGTAATCTACTCCGAATGATTCCGCTGAAAATCAGCTAATTCAACCATTGTAGTTCAAATGAATATAGGCTCTGATTTTGGGAAGATGTTACCATAAACACCAACCATACACAGAATGAGTCATAATATGTCTAAGGTATTTGAGAGCAATCACGGCCAGAGCCGGCAGGAAGGGAAGTTACGTGATCTAACTCATCCAGGACACAGTCATTATGGGAAACGTGATGCCAACCTCAGCTGTGCACGTGGCGGGGTGCAGGAACAATTATAGTGAAAGCTTAAGAAATTAATAATGTCCTCTTAGAAGGAATGTTAGTTGGATCACATTGTTTATTTTTTAAATATGTTTTTATTGGTTCTTTAGAGAGAGGGAGGAGAGAGAAATAGAGACATGGATTGGCTGCCTCCTGCACAGCCTCTACTGGGGATCGAGCTTGCAACCTGGACATGTGCCCTGACCGGGAATCAAACCAAGGACCTCTTGGTGCATAGGATGGTACTCAGTCTACTGAGTCACAGTGGCTGGGCAGAGCAGATGCTTCTTAAGTCAATATAATGTGTAAATGTATTTAATATCCTTAAACATAGGCAAAATATCATTTCGCTGCCTACATATTAAAGGTACCATGGTGGTTTGTGATGTGTGATTTGCACTTGGACTGGTGTGAAAGTGAAAAGTAGACAAGGAAATGATAAATACATATCACCATTACATATATTCATGTATATACACTTCAGAGTTCAGAATGGGTTGAGTTTCTGAAAGTATGAACACCATTAAATTATTTTCAGACACACTTACTATAGGGTTGAAGCTTCGAAAAGATAATCTTGCCTTAATCGGGTGACTCTTGTAAGGTGGTTAATAGTATATTTAATTTGAAATCAGATAACATAGAATGAAAAAATCCCACTTAAAATCACATTGCCTGTTTTACAAAACATAAGCTTCGCTATTCATTTTGCCGTGACACATACTTTATTTAATTTCGGTTAATTTTGACTTGCAAACATATGGAAGATGTGTTCAGTCAGAACCACTGGAGAGTCCGGGAGAGGTTTAGAAAATATTGGTGTGTAAATCTACCCTCGAAAGACTGTTGGAGTGATATAGGGTGCAGCCCCAGTCTCAGGACTTTACAGTCTCCTTGGGGAGTTCTAATATGTAGACAAGTAGAGAACTACCCTGTTAATGGAAGAAAAGCTCCCACACACTAGCGTTAAGGACTCATCAGTATATTTTGTTGATGCATATGCTTATTTCCCCATCTTTATAACCTTAGTGTCAGTAATGCTAGATTTCACAGTGTGGGAGAAATAGCCAGCTTTCCACAACCTCTGTGCTGGATATCTCTGTTCAAAGTGGTGAGAAAGATTGCCTTCGTGTTGTCATCCCAAGTAACAAATATAGCAGTTTTTATGGCCCATTCATCAACTTTAATTCCCTTTAATAGAGTGAATCCAATATCCTGTAGCTCATATCCATAGGCGTTCTACAGCAAGCTCGCTTGTGTGAAAAAAATATGTCACTTAGGGTAAGGCAAATGGAAGGTATGTTCTTTATGGAGCTTGGAGCCAATGGGATAGACCAGAAACCTAGGGGGATAAATAAGGAGACTCCTAGAGGTAGAATGTTAGGGAAAATGCTAAGCAAAGTTATTGAAAGGGATATGGGGACAGATAAGGAGACTACTGGGGCCTCTGTGATCCTAAATCTATCCTTTAGTCACGGTCAGTTAGATCTTGGTCTTCTGAGGAAGCAGTTATGTGATTCTGGGGGGAGCATGTAGGGATAAGACGTGGTTGACCTCAGAGGCTTAGAACACCGTGTGTCTCCTGGGCCTATAGTGGGTGATCCTAATGGAGATGGACGCCATTCCTCTGGGAGAAGGCATCTGGGAGGTGGTGAGAAGACCTCTGTGAATCAATCCAGAGCCTCCCCTTTCTGCTCACACTCCGCTGTGTGGCAGGCTGAGGCAATGAAACGTTCATCTCAGTCTGATGTTCCATGTGGCAAATAGGACAGCGTTATTTTTGAATCCTACTGCAAGCCTTCAAGTATGTTTAAAGAGATGACATACAACTTGTGTGCCATTGTGGAGTAAGGACACCTGTTTGACATTTGCTCAACTCATGTGGTGGCTGTCCTACAGCGTAACTGTGGCTTCATAGGTGGGGACTAGGCAATAGCAACCTTTATGTTGCTAATGTCCTCTGACACGCTAGAAGAATTGGGTGAAATTGATTTGAATGCATGAGATGATGTGTGCAAACAGGGATTGTGATGGCTTTATGGGTAACTTTGTAATTGAATGGTAAAATGCGTTACGTAAAATGGCCTGCTGGTAGGGAGAACTCCTATTCTGGAGAAACTAACTAGAAAGTTCACCATTGCCTGTCTAGTCAATTTCAGAGAAAAGTCATTGATAACAGAGAACACCACACAAGATAAATGCCAACGTTCGCAAAAAGTGGCCAGTTCCTGGCTTGAGTGTAAACCAGCAGTTAGTTGCTGTATAAGAGGGTCAGAGAGCACACACTTTAGGTTTGGGGGTCTTGTGGTCTCTGTTGCAATACTCCCTCTGCCGGTATAGTGGGATGGAGGTCTAAGTGGCACATAAATGAATGACCCTTTTGTTAGATTGTTACTGACTGAAACAGGCAGTAGGACGGCCATTCTAGGACCTCTAGAGGGACTGCCCACAGGAGTCTTTGGGGGTGGTTTACATGTGGTGGAAGAGGGGTCTCTAAAGCCCATCCATCCTCTGCTGCTGCCAGAGGACTCCCTGGGGAGCCGTCTTCAGTCTTGGAACAGACAGGGTTTCCAGGGCAATGGTAAGGGCACCTTGGTGACAAGTCCCCGCCTTGTGATAGGTGTGAAGGGGCCGCAGGAGAACGCAGTTCATGTTCTCCCGCCCTCATCACTCCTTCCCCAACTCCAGCCATTCATTCATCCATCCCACTTCTCTGTGCAGGGTGTGGCGGTGAGAGTCCTCAGAGAGTTGTTGGGCAGACAGGCTATTTGGGCCTCTCGCAGGGAACCAGGACCGGGGCTGGTTGCCAGTGGGTGACAGGAGGTGGATCCAGAAACGTGAAACATCCAGAACCTTCAGGCTTGGGTTGGAGGGCAGGGTTGGAGACGAGCAGGAAGGCTTGTTCAAAGGCAAGATGAGGAGTTTTCCCACCGAGGACAAGGGACGATGCTTGCGTGAGGATGTCGAGCACCCTGCGTGTGTGAAATGGGCCAGGCGCATGTGTGCCAGGCCAGCGGAGAGCTGGGATAGTAAAGCTCAGTGTGTCCGTGGGACCTGAAAAGGACAGTTAGAACCTAATCATGATGGCGCTTTCATGTCCAAGTGCTTTAGGATTTTTCTCAGTTTCGGAATCTCACAGTTCTGCTGCCGGAGACCTTGGGCGGTCGGAGGGCTCTGAGGAGAGCACGGGCTGGAAACAGCAGACACTCGGCCTCCTTTGTTTGCAGTTGTTCTGGGCTCCCTTTTCGACCCTCTGATGCGCTGCTCATTCCCGTGGAGCGCCTTCAGAAGGAAGCCCAGGCCTCGTAACCCTCGGCGCCAGGGGACGGCGGTGACAGTCAGCCTGTGCCGTGAGGCAAGCATCTTCCACCCCGTGGAGGCACCTACTCAGTACCGTGAGCCTCCAACAAGTGTCATCCGCATTCAGACACCGGCGCCTGACTCTTTAAGGCTGTTTTTGTTAGTTTTAGCACAAGCCGTAGAGGGATAACTGACTTAACTCATTTTCCGAAAGAGGAATTCATGTTATGCTGTTTCTGTAACTGGAGATGAGTAACAGTTTGGATCTGATTCAGTATTTAAGTTGATAAGCATCCTTAACAGAAAAAAAAAATAGCTTAGAAATGCCAATTCCTTCGGCTTCCCGGAATGGTTTGCAATTATAAAGCACTTCCTCTGAGTAATCAGAGGCGGTCCAGCTCATTAAGTCCAGGGAGCTGGGGTCAGCTGGGGAACTGGGGCTCAGAAGGAACTGGGGAGGGTGGAGGTCAGTAGGAGGAGCTGAGGAGGAGGAGGAAGCCTGGGTCCTCCCAGGAGCTCAGTGGGGGAGAGAGGATGCAGCCAGAGTGAGTGATGTCCTTTGTGAGCCTTTGGGTTCATGGGAGTGCAAGTGTCATCTGAGGAGGCCAGCTGTCTTCTCGGGCCCGGCCATTTATAGCATCCCCGTGTCTGCAGGCCACTTCTCAGCCTCCCAGTCTCAGCAGTTTACAGATTTCAGGGCCCCGAGCGGACCAGATGCAGGAGAAGCACAGAGGCTGGGCAAGAACCCAGAGCCTGGCCCACCACCCAGATGCCATCTATGACATGAGGGCGGGAATGTCCCTTGGTAGGGACAGGGCTGCTCAGAGGGCTAAGCAGGCAGAGCCGCCTCTCCTGTCTGGGAAGCTGAATGGCTCCAGTGTGCACATGGAATCCCAGGGGTGTAAGAGCACCTTCCCAGGAGAGACCTTGACTGGGTGTGACACAGGCATTTCATGTCAGATCTTACTTAGAACTTGTTAATGACTATAAGTTAGACTCTTCCTCTCCTTCATTTCTAGAGAGAAAGCAGGCTTTTCTCAGCCAGCAATGTCCTCTCTGGGAGTGGGGGGCGTGGCTGGGACCGGGTGCAGTGGGCTAAGTGACCCCTGCTCTCAGCACCCACGCAGACTGTAGGGGTCCCGTTGCTGCTGGGCACACTCCCTATAGTTCGTTCCCCTCTGTTCTCGTCACGCCCACACGGCTGGAATGTGCTGTCCCAGTGGCCTGATGAGATTACCGCTGGCACAGCGATTTGGAGACCACACATTGCCAGTCAAGTTCCGTCTCCTGACTTCCATTTGGTCAGTTCATTGTAACGCGACCTAATTGGGCATTTGTCGCAATGTGTCATGGGCTCAATACCTACACACATTGCTTCATCAGATCGTCACAATGACGTGATAGTCCTCTTTGAACGTGTAAAGAGTCGGGGCTTGGGATAGCTTAGGTCATTCTCTCCAAATGTCCCAGTGTGCCCCGATGTCACAGAGAAACCTCTGGAAACGGAAGAACCTGGTTTTAATCTAGGTGCTGCCATTGCGGCCTCATTGATGCTGGTGATTTATGCCCTTGGAGACAATGTCCCAGCCACACAGACATGACATAGGACAGGTGATTATTCACACAGAAGTGCTTTTTGAACACCGTGCGGCCTCTCTCAGCTGAGTAAAATGGTTGCTGCCACCTTGGCCTTTTGAGCATCATTCAGAAACAAGAAGAAGGAGCGCGAGGAATTAGAAATCCATCTTCGTCGATGCCCGACTGTAAAATCCCGACGCACCAGTCTAAGGGAAGGCTAAGAGCAGACAGAGCTGCTGGGGTCCCTGTCTGTACCCCCACAGGCAGAGGCAGCCACAGAGCCCTGTCCTCCCGGAATCAGGCTGGTGGCCACAGGAGAGGATGTCCACCCACGGGTTCTGGGCCCTGAGCTGAGGAGGACAGGCCAGGTCACAGCCCTTCATCCCCTGCCCAATGGGAGTCCTACCGGGTGAATGTGGCTGCACCCTCATCCACCCAGACTTCCTGTCAGTGATGTTCTGGGGCGACCCCGTGTTCCCATATGAACAATGATCCAGGAAGAACCAGAGGTCCACCCGCAGTGCTGGGTTCATTGAGTCAGAAGCTCTAGGCCAGTGGTCGGCAAACTGCGTCTCGTCAGCCATATGCGGCTCTTTGGCTCTTTGAGTGTGGCTCTTCCAAAAAATACCACAGCCTGGGCGAGTCTATTTTGAAGAAGTGGCGTTACAAGAAGTTTAAGTTGAAAAAATGTGTCTCTCCAAAGAAATCTCAATGGTTGTACTGTTGGTATTTGGCTCTGTTGATTAATGAGTTTGCGGACCACTGCTCTAGGCAGTGGGGGCGGCTCTGTGGCCAACAATGGCAGCCCCGCAGGCTAACCTCTGGGTGGAGCTCAGTGGTGTGCTCCTGGAAGTCAGTCCATGTTCTCACCACTTGTAATGTTTCTGCCAGCCATCGACACGTGTCCCAGATTATGTTGTGTGTGATATTCGAGTTCTGTGTCACATGGAAATGGGTCTTCTAGTCACACTGAATTATGGGATTAGAATAGTAGGAAGAGGAACAATCGTTCACTCTTAACTAATTGAAATAATCTTAGAGAATTCACTCTGTTTTCTTAATGCCACTTTACTCATCTTGTCAACAAATACAACAGAAGCCTCTACCAAGTAGGATGTCACTAAGTTGGAATAGACACCAGCTTATGTTCCAATGCTTGTGCCGTGTTGTCACCTGGAGTTAAATTCTAGGGTCTGCATTGGAGCATCATTGTATGAAGCTGCTTTGACAGTTTTTTACTTCATGGTTCTTCTGTCAAAATAATTTGTGTTGCCCTGGCTGGTTTGGCTCCGTGTCAGCCTGAGGACTTAAGGGTCCTGGGTTTGGTTCTGGTCCCAAGGGCAACTGCTGTAGCTGTGGGCTTGAGCCCCAGTGTGAGGCGTGCAGGAGGCAGCTGATCCATGATTCTCTCTCATCGTGGGTGTTTCTATCTCTCCTTCTCCCTTCTTCTCTGAAATCAGTAAAAATATATTTTTTAAAAATTACATTGCTTCTGCTGCAACTGATAATTGGAAGTGTGTTTGTCCTGAACATCTGTGACATAACTATCATTCTTAAGCCACCTGATGCTTTTGAAATGTAACATCCAACGTCACCTATTGTGATAGAAGGGTAATAGGCTAATTAGACCAGATGTCCTTCCGGACAAAGGCACAGCTGCTGCAAGAGCCCGCAGCACGGAGAGGCTGTGGCCCCTTCCACTGAGGCAGCAGGAGAGGCGTTGCACAGTCCCGGTCCCAGTGCTGCCCCTTCCGCAGAGGCAGCCACAGAGGCAGCGGGGCGGGCTCAGAGGCTGGACAGGGTGCAACTGCTGTGCCTCAACCGCCCCCAGCTCCTCCCCCAGCTGGCCTGACCCCAGATCACCCCCCCCAGCCACTAGTGGGTGGAGGAGGGTAGGGCCAGTGGCCACAGTGGCCCACAGTGGCACCAGCAGCAGGGTGATGGGTGTGGCACCTTCCCCTGATGGGCCTGGTTGCCTCCTGCAGAGGGAGGCCAGACTGTGACTTAGGCCCACTTCCTGAGCGGGCCTAAGCCATCAGTAAGACATCCCCTGAGGGGGGAGTTGGACTGTGAGAGGGAGCGGGCTGGGGTGAGGGACCCTCACCCAGTGCACAAATTTTCGTGCACTGGGCCTCTAGTCACATTATAAATTGAGTAGAAATTTCACAAGCAAGAAAGCAATACTGCTGCTTCTCCTTTATTTTGTATCTTCCCTCCGCCATCTCACTCAAAAGAGGAACAAAATGGCCAATGGCACCTCCTTCCCCTGCACATTTTTTACTGTAAAATTGTATGCTGTCTTTTGTCTCGGGTTTGGCGTCTACAGCCTTCTGCTTAATCTGTGTTCATAACCTCCCACTGGCAACATCCCTCCTGGACAGTGATTGGCATTGCACCAGCAGTTCGTGCCCAGTTTGGGATCAGCAGTGAGCACATTGTTTGTTACTCAGACACCATTTTTTCCCTCCTCCACAGTCCCCTCCCCAAATGACCCTGACACGAATCTAGAACATGGCAGGACCACCAGGGACCAACTGACCGCTTCTTCCTTGCTGAGGTCTGGAGGAAGCCATTGTTAGGAGGCTGGAGGTAGCCTGAGAGTTAACAGGAATTTTCAATCTGTAGTTTGCCTGATTGATTTGGTTAAGATCAGGAGCTGTCATCTGATTCCGACTACTTCTGGGGAGACAATGTCAGCTTGTAGAGAGCTTAGTCGGGGGTAAATGGCCGAGGAGGGGAATGAATAGAGGGTTGATGAAATGTGCAATAGCGATTTTGTCATTAGGTAATGCTGTGAATGGCATGTGAGTGAGCCTGGCCATTGGAGTACCGGGACAGGGAGACTATCCCCATTTTGTGTTTGTGCCTGTATTACCTTGTCCAGGTGAACCCTGGCCTAGGGCCTTAGTGTAGGTGTGCCTGTCTTGCTCTACAGTAGCTAGGAAGGAGATCTCGAGGATGGAGAGACAGCACTTGCCAAATTCCCTGACAGATGGGCCATGGAGATTATCTCTCGAAATCATCCTTATTCAGAAGATGAAGAAATGAACATTTAGAAAACATGCCATACAAATATAGCAACAAAAACATCCACTAAACAGGATGTAATTAAGCTGGAATTCACACAGGGCTGAGCCTGTGCAGCAAAAAACTGCCTCTTCCCAAAGAGAAATCTGATATCCAGGCCCCGGCGTCCCTCCTGACCGAGGGTCTTCGCTCCTCGGGGGCTTTGGCCAGCTCATGCAGTGGTGGGTGATGTGGCTCTGGCACACGTCCGCTCTGGCTTCTGAGGAACCTGAGACTCAGCCATTGGAGGGAGCTTCCAGGAGGGGCTGGGCACGGGAGGGCCCGCAGCCAAGTCTCTGGACACGGGCTTTGGGGCAGGGCAGTGCCCTGTACACACTCTCAGAGGAGACACCACCCTGGGAGGGGCAACTGGAAGCTGAGGTTTGACCCCCCCACCCACCCCGGGCCTCCCTGCAGGCACCCCTTCCTTTGGTGAGCCCAGTTCACCTCCTTTGACTGTAATTGTAGGGGCAGCACTTTCCTGAATAATTCTGTGAGTTATTCTAGCAAAGGTCAATGTTGAATGTGATGGTGGGACATTTTCCCAAGTGGTCAACCAGCTGGTCCGAAGGGAGAAGGGCCCTCGGGACCCTAATCTTACAGCTGGCACCTCGGTCGTGTGCAGCCTGTGCCTTCTGACTGTGCAGTGGGCCTGACGCTCCAGCATCCCAAGCTCGTGCTCGTTCCGTCACTGCTGCTGGGGGGTGGGGAGGAGGGACATTACTGCAGGAGGCCTGAGGCTGGGCCCCCTCCCACCTGTGGGGCAGGCCCTACAGATGAAATTCTCTGGATCACTCACCATGTGAAATGGTCGCTCGTTCTCATTCTGGTCTGGAAGTGGGCAGTTGCTTTCATAAGCGAAAACTTATAAAAAGATGGATATGCTCATTAGTGCTGTGTGGGGTGAGAATTCAGTAAAGGCTTTGAAGGTGGGGATTTGGCAGTGTATTTCAGAATAAACATTTCACATCATTTTACTCTCCGATCCCTTTAATAAGGGTTCTCTCCTAACGGAACAGTAAAAATGCTAACTCAGATTTCCTCACAGAAGGGCCATCACAGAGTTATCATGTATTATATATGCCAGCCACTGACTAAGTCATACCAGGCCAATGAAAGTCCTGTTTGAAAAGGAGGAAGTGACAAGAGAACAAGCTGTGGTGTGTGTCGGAAACATTCCGGAGCACATAGGCAGTGCTTCCCACGTTGCTTGCAGAAAGCAGTGTGTAATTCAGAGAGTGGAGGCAAACGCGTCAAATCGCGCCTGTGATTTACCTTCCAGGTGGGGATTGTGGGTTGTTTTTTGTGGGTTTTTGGTTTGGTTTGTTTTGCATTCACTGAGTAACAGTGCTCGTCCTGTTGGCTGCCTGAGCAGGCAGCTCTGCGCGCCGGCATGGGCCGAGGTGCCACTGGAGGAAGGGCCTGGAGTCCTCGTCCGAGCTGACATCTTATTCAGCAGCTTTGGTTTGAAACCAAAGCCCTCGTGTCGTGTGAGCAGGGAGCTGGTTTAACACCCGAGAGGACCCCGTTGTCAGGCGTCTCTGTGAGCCTGGAGGTGAGAAGGCAGTCGCAGCTAGCGGGAGCTGTGTGTGTAAGCGTGTGTGTGAGTGTGAGCCCAGGACGCCGATGCCTGCCTCCGAGGATTCCAGTTGTGGTCAAAGCAGCCCCTGGCCCAGCCCCGCAGGTCTGATGAGCAAGTCCGAAGGCATCCGTCCATTGAAATGCATCTGGTGTAACGACGGGACCCTTTCAAGATTTCAGGTACATGTAATGCCACTGATTTGGGCGGCTGCTGGGAACGGCGCGAAAAGCCGCTCCACAAAGCTGCTGCGATTTCCAGAAACAAGAGCAGCCTTATTGCTTTTATCCTTGATTTAAATCCTATTTAACGGCTGAGCATTTTTTATTCATGAACAATTGTTCGTTGCCAGAGCATTGCATTCTGAGTCCCGTGAACCCTGGGATATTGCTGTACATGTATTAAACCAGGGACTTGAAACACGGGTTTCTTGACACTGATGCGTGAGGACACGGGGCAGCTTCTTTCTCCTTGTGGGGACGCCAGATGGTTGTCCCGGGGGACGCATTCGTTATAGAAACGGGAAGGCAAAGACACGTAGACTGTTTCTGAAACAGTTAACTGTTCTGGTCTGACTAACGTTTGGTCACTAAGGTCAAACCTCGAACAACATTTTTCATAACTGACAAGAGCGGATGCCGCAGCTGTGACGGCCCAGAGGGAGGACAGCGGGCCCAGCGGCCGGTCTGACTTCGCCCCACACCAGCGTGGCCGTGTGAACCGCAGAGCTCAGACAGAGCCCGTGGTGGCTGCCTGGGTCACCTCAAAACACGGCCCTGGGGTAGGTCAGCACTGTCCAGACCGGACAGCGACCAGACCACATGGGCCCGGCTGAGCCGCGTGCCTGCTGCTTGCTTACCGCTCAGCTTCAGCCACGGTTCACGCGTGAGCCCTCGCAGACGGGTCAGCCGTGACAGTCACAGAATCGTCCACGTCCTGCTCCTGCGGGTCTGTGTGTCCATTAAGGAAACTTCTGGAATCAAAGCCAGCCCCAAGTCACCCGGTCTAGGGTGTTGGCATCACCGGTTCTTTTTCTGCATCTAAACTTTCTTTCCAGAAACGTAATTAGCCCTTTAACAATGAAATTTTCATATTTATCCTCTTTCTTTTATTTTCTCACACTACCCCCCTTTTTTTTCTCTTTTGGGAAAAAATTCTATTCAGGGAAAGATAGAAAGAAATCACTGTTTACATTCCCTTACATGACAGGTAGTCAAAATATCTATAAAAAAGACAAAGGTTATCGCTCCGTGGCCTTTTGGCTAAGATCAAGTGTAGTATCTGTTCTCATCAGTTTATCATCTGATACGTCTTCTCTTCGAGGATGTTATAATAACTGTGTTATAATAGCTTGCTCCATCCATTCCACACATCAACCAATATTGCAGTACCTCCGGGAACAGTGGGTCAAGGGAAAAAAACAAAAGCCCTCACCACTTTGGCTCACCGGATAGAGCATAGACCCATGGACTGAAGGGTCCTGGGTCCAGTTCTGGTCAAGGGCACATGCCCAGGTTGCAGGCTCGATCCCCATAGGGGCATGCAGGAGGCAGCCGATCAATGATTCTCTCTCATCATTGATGTTTCTATCTCTCTCTCCCTCTCCCTTTCTATTTGAAACCAATTTAAAACACCCAAAAAGATAAAGTTATTAAACTATATTTCTTTTTTTCCTTCACCCTTAATAGTAAGTACATTTTCAAAATTGCTTTCACTACTACAGCTATGAGCTTTTGAAAAGCCTCATGTCCAAGATAAAACAGTAAGTGTGGGACAAAGTCATTAAAAATTTAACACCTTTCAAAATTAGTTTATCATACAAAAAATGTTCATATAATAGTTTTGTTAGCATTAAATCACAGTTAATTTAATTCCTGAATCCAACTTCCTAAAATTCCTATACTCATTTTACAGACTAGATAACTATTTTTTTCACAGCTTGTTTAAAATTTAAAAATGCATGTACAAGATTATATTCAATCCTCAGGAGGCATCCATCGGCGTTCCATTAAATGAAATGACAATTATAGTTTATAGAGTTCAATCTTATAATAGTCTCACAATGGGAGGAATCATAAAGATTTAATATTACTCAGTAAGTTTTAATTTCCAGATACTCGAACTTCCAGACCTTAGGCCAATGATTACGTTAATCAAATAATTTCTGAACAGTCAGGCGTTTCCTAAATAAGAAACAGGCATGAAATACTCATTTCTAAATATAATTGTTATTTCTTAAAATGGCCATAGGCTAACCAGGTACCAAGGGCCTTTCTCCTGGCTCATGACCGGAGCCCTCTGCCCCGGGAGGCCTCTCCAGGGTCCTTGCTGCCCAGAGCCTCCACCAGCCGCACACTGTCCCTGAGTGCTCTGCCTCTGACACGCACCCTCCCCCCCGGGGGGGGGCACGCACCCTCCCCCCCCAGTGGGCCACACCCTCCCCCCCCCAGTGGACACACACCCTCCCCCCGGGTGGGCCACACCCTCCCCCCGGGTGGGCACGCACCCTCCCCCCGGATGGCCCACACCCTCCCCCTGGGTGGACACACATCCTCCCCCCAGGTGGACACACACCCTCCCTCAGAAGTTGAAACCTATCCCACAAGGTGATGGCATTCGGAGGTGAGACCTTGAGGAGGGATTTAGGTCATGAGGATGGGATCAGAAATGGGATTAGCGTCTTTCTAGAAAAGACCCACAGAGACCCTCAGCCTTCCTCCACGAGGGGACGCCGTGAGCGTGTCACATGGTACAGCGCTCAGGCTCGCTGGCCTCTATCTCATTCAACCTGCACTGTTCCCGTGGCCTCAGGCTGCCTTGGCCTTGACTCCTGCTTCCCCGCCTGCTCTTCGGAGCACCTGTCACAGGGTAGCTGAATGACGAGCAAGGGTGTAGCCTCCCGGGAACGTGTTCTAGCTGCCCCCTTCCTCCTCTCCCCCACACCCCCGTGGAGGAGGAAACACACACACACACACACACACACACACACACACATACACACACACGGTGCTGGCTTTAGTCCAGGCAGCGTCTTCTCTCTTCTCTCCGCCTGCACCTGACTCTGCGCGCGCATCTGGGGTCACGAGCTCATCATGGGGGCCCGGGGACAGAGAGCCTGTGGCTGCTGGGTTTCCTCTTTCTGAGGCGCCTCCCTCTTCCCCGGGCTTCCTGCAGCAGGAGCCTGTGCCTGGGAAGAGTCTCAGGAGACCCTGCCAGACAGGGAGCTCAGGCAGATGTGAGAACACCACTGCACATCCGGCTGCAGACGTGAAGGGTGCTGTGACAGGAGACGCAGCCAGAGGAGACAGTGCCTGGCGAGCGAGTGCTGGAGACACCTTCCCCCCAGGGTAACCCGCTTCTTCCAGGAGGAGGAGGGCGAGGAGGTGGGCAGGGGCATGGAGGCACATCTCCACAGCCCTAGGGGGTCTTCCCAGGAAACGGCAGGAGGCCCTCTGAAGGGAGGGTAACCTGAAGCCACATCCCGAAAGGGATCCATTACCCATTTGTACGTAAAATAAATGACAGCTGTCAAGATGTATGTGTTTAGGGAAATGGAAATGAGGTTTCAAAGACCAGCGTTTTCATATACAAAACATACCAGTCAGAGTTCTCGAGCTGTGATGATGAGTTTATTCCTTTCTTCTGCACCTATTACCCTTGCCCTTCAGGGGGTGCGATCTCCCTAACCCAGACCCCTTTCCGCGGGCACCTCCCCCGTAACTGCCAGGCTCTGCTCTGTCTGCACCTGCCTGTCACGTTCCCGCGTGCTGCTCACGGAAAATCATTCTCTTTTTCTGCCGCTGAGTGTTTTAATTGAGGCGTTGCCTCATACACTTTTGTTTGATATTTCAGATTTACTGTGTCTGCGTGTTAGTAACAAAAGTCTTGCCCTTTAGTAGGTATTGCATTTTAAAGCCAAAGGAAATTAGGGCAAAAGTGAGTTTTCTCTGCTCACGCTCAGCGAAGATGGTTTGAACAGAACGTCTTTTGATATACTGGGTAAATATTCAGGGTTTTCTTTATCCTAAAAAAACACGACAGGGCCTTTTTGGGGAAGGCGATAAAAGTCATCGTGCTTATGAAAACGTTTGTTTTCACCCTGAAACATTTCCATTGCTTTCTACAGCCACGCAATTGCTGCGCCCCAAAGGCACTTAGAGGAGCTTCCTGGGGAGGTGGCTTCTCTTTCATCGCCAGCGATGCCGCAGCCGCAACTCCGTTTTCACGCTGGACCGAGGCGCGCAGGACTGGGAGCCGGCCAGCTCTACCCCTTGACAACACTTACGATGTGGAATGCTTTCACTTACATTAGAATCAAATCAAATCATGTTTTGATACATGAACTCTTAGAATTTGACAATTTTTTAGGTAAGAGACAGAATCTTACACTTTAGAAAGATAAGAATTTGTTGTTTTTTTAAAATATATTTTATTGATTTTTTTACAGAGCGGAAGGGAGAGGGATAGAAAATCAGAAACATCGATGACAGAGAGAGACATCCATCAGCTGCCTCTTGCACGCCCCCTACCAGGAATGTGCCCGCAGCCAAGGTACATGCCCTTGCCAGAATCGAACCGGGGACCCCTCAGTCCGCAGTCCGACGCTCTATCCACTGAGCCAAACCGGTCTCAGGCAGAAAGATAAGAATTTGATTCTTGGTGTTGGAGGTTTCATCCAGTAACAACTATGACCAACAAAGGAAAAGTAGGTATAGTCTAGACATGCAGATAATCCAAGAATAACAGGAGGCATTTTGGATTGTTCCCAAACAGATATTGCCATCTGTTTTGAAACAAGAAGATTGGGAAATAGAGAAATTAGCCTGCCACCATATGGCAGTAAGAAATGACATAGGATGAGTCACCTCTGTTGTCCAGCATATAAATTAGAGAAACAATAATTAGTGCTAAACTTGGAAACAGTGCACATATAGAATTATATGCTCTTCCATTTGTATATGTATCATCACAGCTCTGTGAAAAATAAGTCAGACCAAAGAAGCTCGCTGACTGAGAGCTCTGGATGTGCTGTTAGCTGCATGAGAACATGGAGAGGCACTGGTCTGGTCATCCCCTTTGCACATGCCAATTCTGAAGTGATGTACAATTTAAACTTATCATTTCCTTCACTTTTTCATGTCCTACTTCTCAACGTCTGTTTAAATCACACTTGTCATCAGATGAATTCTATTTTTGTTTCACTTAGAGAGTTGTATGTACTTCAGCTTTCAGAAAACATATAAATGTGGTTTAATCAGCAGAGCTCTTGGAAGCTAAAGCTTTGGTAGAGCTCATAAAGCCTTTAGCACAGGTTTGAGAAGAGCCAGGGAAAGGTCTGAGGGCAGTGACGTGGTTCACCTCTGCTGTGAAATAACCCTGAGGATTCTGGGAGTTCAGTGCAATGCTGGCTGCTGTGCTTTCCCTGCAGGGGGCGCTGGAGGGACCCAGTGGGAGGATGGGCCTCCCCGGTTCCACCTGCTCTGTTTTGGTGGGGTTTTTTTGGTTGTTGTTTGTTTGTTTGTTTTTTTGCTTCCGTGACATCACATGGTCTTCAGTGGTGCATCTGATGGGAGAATCCATGGTTCTCTGCCCAGCCACACACCCGGGTCAGTTCCTGGGCTCAACTCCTATGAAACAAATGTTGAGGTTCTTTTTGAAGAGTTCTGCCTCCTGGTTGCACCCAGGTTGATACAATGGCCCATAATGAAGCTCCTCACGTTAGCCACTCAATTGGGAGGTGTAGCACCTTGCCTTGGACCCAAGCATGTTTATCTGGCTCCAAACCCTTTTCTTCGTGCCCTGCATCCCTCTGACCACAGAGAGAATTCTGAGTCCCCCACCGCCTTTGAGGGTGGAATCACTGCTAAGCCTTTTATACGGAAAATATGTAGCCTAGCTCATATATTATTACTGAGACTTAACAAAAAATATTCCCAGCAGGTATTCAGACTAGTGTTTACTCTCTGCCATGAGTCCCGTGTCTAAGTCACTGTTGCCAGTTCCAACCCATTGTCTCTGTCTCCGGATTAGATACCTTCACGCTTCCTGAGCTGTCTGAATAGAGGACACCAGGCATGCAGTCCCTGAGGTTGTCCTTGTCCCATATGTTTCCTTTCTGTCCTCCCATATGGAGTTCATTTTCACGAAGGAGCTCTCCTTGGAGCAGCAGATCCTCAGCGAGACAGACTAAGGAGACAACACGGGCGATGACCCCTGGGGCAAGGAGCAAATTAATAACAATCTCTGGGTTTTGAATTAAGGCTTAATTGATTGACATGGGAAGGAGAATGAGACGATTGATTTAATGCTCTGCTAGTGGCCTGGTCTCTGTCGTCAGCGGGGCCGACCTTGAAGCGAACAATCTGAAAAATTGATGGTCAGAGCAAATATATGTATGAATTCTCCAAAATTCAGTAATAAAACTTGTCCAGTGTTGTCTATGGTTACTCAAAAGAACAGTGTGTACAAATATGGACTGATTTAACATTCTTCTCATTCATTTTTCCAAACAAGTCATATTTAGCACAATTATCTACAGCTGTGACTGTGATTCCCTTGTCTCTAATATTCAATTACATCAAACAGTAGCCTGAACACAGTTAAAGGAGAATGTCAACATATTCAGCAAGCACTTGAAAGCTGGTGTACTGCTTTGGACTCTACCCATGAGGAAAACTGACCAATTTTTGCTCTACGATAAAAAGAACATGTTTAACACAGTTTATCACAAAGGTAATATAGACAGCATCCATTCCAGTCATGTTCATTTAAGGTTTCATATTTTGCATTTAAAAAGGTAATTGTTTTTTTTTTGCCGAACCGGTTTGGCTCAGTGGATAGAGCGTCGGCCTGCGGACTGAAAGGTCCCAGGTTCGATTCCGGTCAAGGGCACATACCTTGGCTGCGGGCACATCCTCAGTTGGAAGTGTGCAAGAGGCAGCTGATCGATGTTTCTGACTTTCTATCCCTCTCCTTTCCTCTCTGTGAAAAATCAATAAAATATTTTTTTTAAAAAAAGGTAATTGTTTTTGCATGTGTAGTATAGGAAAAAATAGTAAGGACTTTCTTTTTTTTTTTAACCTTTGTCAGTTCTATAGTCTGCCTACTGCCTCCTTGTCAATATTGGCAACCTGATCAACCCACACATCAGTTTGGGAGGAAACATCTGATCTGGCTCCATGTCTTGCCTGACTCATTACAGCAGAAGACCAGTCTACTCACAACAGTTAATCCATAATTTATTTGATGGCAGTACTTGCATGATAATAGCCAAAGGACCATAACAACCTAAAAAGTCCTTTCTAAAGCAACTAGTTTAAATCATTTTGTTTTAAAAATAAATTTATTGGGGGTGACGTAGGTTAATAAGATTATAGGTTTCACAGAGCAATGGATCAGAAGTAAACCCACATATATATGGGCAAATAATTTTCCAAAAAAAGGAGCTAAGTCATTCTGACACGTTAACATTAGCTATCAACTGAAGATTTTACTAAAGCTACCTTGGCAGTAACACTTCACATGGGTAACTTTATGAGAATGTATTCAAAATAGAACAACGTGAAAGATAAAGCATATAAATTCTATGAATCTTGAAATTACCTTAATAACATAATATGTTAATATAAAATATACATGGTATACAGTAAATAAAATATAACACATAAAATATTACTGTAATTATGGTATATATTTATACATTAAATATGAATCATGATATACAATACATAGTATATATTTCAATGTGTATCTTAGTGCCATTCATCTTACTATGTATTAAACTAAAAAACTTAACATCTATGGATTAAATACTTGGTTTTGTTTGAGCAATAAAAGATCTAGGAGCTGAATACCGATTTTGTATTTTCAAGAGATTTATTTATTTAAACAAAGTGATTGTAGATTCATGAAAGATTATGGATACCACAGCTTTCTAAATCAAACCACTTCTGGCCTTATTCCTCACTAGAGGCCCAATGCACAAAATTCATGCACAGTTAGGGTCCTTAGTGGCTGCTTGCTGCTGGCTGGGGACTTCCTTACCCGACTATTGGCTGCCAGGGGGTCTTCCTTAGTTCCACACCACCTCCTGGCTGAGCCCTGTTGTAGTGAACAATCAAACTCCCAGTCGGTCGAACTCCCAAAGGGACACTTTGCACATTAGGTTTTTATATAGCTACACTAATAAAATAGAAAGATGCAAATTGACCGTACCTTGAGATGCCCACCAGCCAATCAAGAGTGAGTATGCAAATCAACACATCAAAGATGGTGAGTAAATTTGCAGGCGCTGAGTGGCCAGGGGCAGGACGGGAGGCTTGCATCATCATCATCATGGCAGCAACACAGGCATTCCGCACACACACCCCACCCCCCAGCAGCTCTGGGCCTCTGGGCAACATGGGAAGGCGGAAAGGAGGCTCCAGTCCGGAGCAAAGGTGGTGCCAGCAGCCAGGGGAAGCAAGGCCCATTTGCACGAATCTTCCTGCAACAGGCCTCTAGTATATAGATAACAAAACTGTGAATTGTTCCATTGTACAGGCAAACACATCTGGGGGACTGTGGCGACTTACTCGAGTTAGTACAGTGGCAAAGGGACAAACTGAAACAGTCCCTTAGCCCCAATCCATTATAAAAGCAATTTTGCCATCACCCCTCTCTGAAGGGCCGTGGAAATGGCAGCCACTGTTAGGCCTTGTAGGCTGGTAAAGAAATTGTGCGTGGAGAGAAACAGAAATGGGTAGGCCTTGATGTTGGCATCGGCGCTGCCATCCGATGCCTCCTCGTTGTGGAATATTACATTTTCAGGCTCAAGTCTACAACGAGGCTGCCCACGTCACCGAGCGGTGACAGGAAGCTCCAGTTGGGTAGGGAAGGTCCGACAACTGGTTTCAACCACAATTTCAAACATATTTCAGCAAGAACCGGAGAATTCCATCCTAGCTGAGCCAGAGAAATCCACTCCCTCCTTCAGCACCACGCCTGGGATGGAGACTGATGCCACTGTCGGTCACAGCCCACATGGGTGGCACTTGGAGCCTGATGTCTTCCGTCCCACGTTAGACACAGTGCCCAGGCCCTTCGTACAATGACGGCCAGGCGGGGCTCAGCCATGGCAGCACCCCGTCTCTAAGATGAGTACGAGGTGCCAGTGGTTATCCTAGAAAACACGTTCTCCGCCCACAGGGACTGGGAGGAATTCATTAAATATAGGGTATCCCAAAAATGTATGCAGACGCAGTGTTTATTAAAATACATGCCACGTTCAACACTGAGCTCTCAGCTGCTAATGTGTGTATACATTTTTGGACACCCTGTATTATATATATTTCTACTCATGACTATTAAAGCAGAATGTCAGCATACACTGATCCAAATCCGCAGTTGATGATTTGGTGCAGGCATGCTGGTGTGTATATACACAGGACATCACACCCCCTTCTCACCACCCCTGGGAGATTAGTCATTCTTAATACCCTTAGGTCTGCATCAAATCCTGAGCGCCAAAGACCTCTGTAGGTCAGGCCATATTTAGATATTAGGGCCATGACATATCGCTGGGGATTTTGGTCCCTGGAGTGAACAAAGCTAGTTCAGAAAATGCTCCTCTACAAGTTCAGGCTCATTGCTCCCTGGGTCGGCTTAGTCATCATTTGTATTTAGTACCGGACGGGTCACGACCTGATTGTCTCTTCTTCTGAGTCATAGTCGAAATCTGCTCCCAGCTTCTGAAATAGCTTTGACGATGGAAGGCATTTCTGACATATTACTCGGTCATCTTGTATTTCTCTGGCAGGTTAGAAATCCCTGCTTCTCTGATTAGAGTGGATATGCCAGAGGCTCAGAGGAAGGAAAAGGAAGAACAGTTCCAAATGATTTGTGGGGACGGGAAGTATGATTCCCTGAGCCTCCTCTAAGTACACTGTGAAGCATGTCTGTGGCAGGCAGCTAACCTTTCTGCAGCATTTTCTATAATAATCAGATGTATGCCAATTGGTTGTGTAATGAACAGGAAAGGGAATGGCTATGTGAGGAACAGGACAGTTTCCTCCATGCCCCCACTGGGATTTATCACTCAGCCTGGTATCCTTCATTTCTATCACTTAAAGTTCCAATAATCACTTGGAAATAGATGTCATGATAATTGTCACTTCAGAATGATCCGTTCCAATCACTTTCTCTAATAACAAGGTCCCAAGCCTGCAAACGTGTTGGTTTTTAATGTCAGTTATTTTATTTGAATCTTCTCTCCCAGTTTTCCGTGAAAACGCGTATGTGTTCCTGAAGACCACGGAGCTAGACTGGAAGGGCGGAGCGCCCTCGGAACAGGCAGTGCTGGGGGCAGGCTCCTCAGAGCACCAGCAGGTCTGTGGCTGGGAGATGAGGACAGAATCTGTGCATTCGGAATGGAGGTGCTGTGAGTGTGAGGGGACCTATCACTACATCCACACTTGTTTCTGCCAAAGAAAAAGTTTCCTCTGGCACCACATGATCTTCCATTTCTGACAGAAAATTCAACTTCCTCTTATGGGACCACGGACACGTGGTTCGTCGTTGGCCCAGAATGGCATCCCGACTGAGCTGAATGCATAGGCTTTAGGTGAAAATGCCAATATCGGTTCATTGTCCGTGACAAGTGTGCCATCATGTACGCCACGAACGATGAGGGAGACTTGGTGTTGGTGATAGGGGAACTATTGGGAACCTTCTCGATTTTTCTATAAAAATTAAACTCCTTTAAAAAGACAATTATTGCAAAACCAACGAGAAAAATCACCAAAGAGAATGTTGAGAGATATGACTGAACTGTACTGGAAGCAAGGGTGTTCAAAGCACATTAAAAAATGGAATTAAAATATACATAAGTGGGGGAAAAGTCATTGACAAAAATGGTACCATTTTGTTTTATAATTATCAGAGTTTTAAATTATGAGATTATAGAGACCTATTTAAATTGGGGCAAAGTGTCTATAATATTAATATGTAAATTAAAAGTTTTAATCACATGTGTGCATTTACCTAAGTAATTTTACTTTAAAATGTGTGATAAAAAAATTGATATGCTGTCATTGTTTCATGTTGAAAGTTCTTCATGGAAGCATTAGTTAAAATGATCAAATATTAGAAGACCATTCTATCTAATAAAATAGTAATATGCAAATTAACCATCACACCACTCTACCCGCAAGCCACACCCACCAGCCCCACCCACCACCCAGTCAGGAGCAAGTATGCACATTAACCCTAACCAAGATGGCTGTGGCATGGAGCAAGCAGGAGGGAGGCTTGGGTTTCCCTGGCAATGGTGGAAGCCAAGCTTTCCACACAGCCTGGCCAGCCCAGGCCTCCACTCAGGGTTACTGAGTTTCAATTATAGAATTTAAATAAACCCAAACAGAAATGGCTGCCGCCACAGAGCGAGCAGGAGGCTTGGCTCCGCTACAGGCTACAAAGTTTCAATTGTAGAAGATAAATTAATCCCAGATACCAGGGCCTCTGCTTGGGTCACTGGGGGGCATGGTCAGCCTGCAAACCACCACAGGCCCCTCGCCCAGGCCACCTCATGCCCCAAAGGAACCCCCACCCTGCTTCTGGACACCCTTCAGGGCAAACCAGCTGGCCTCCACCTGCGCACCAGGCCTCTATCCTATCTAATAAAAGTGTAATATGCAAATTGACAATCACTCCAATACACAAGATGGCTGCTCCTATGTGTTCAAAGATCCTGCCCTCATGTGGACACAAGATGGCCACCACAAGATGGCCAGCAGGGGAGGGCAATTGAGAAAGACCAAGCCTGCAAGAAAGGGCAGTTAAGGGTGACCAGGCTGGCAGAGGAGGGAAGTTGGGGTTTACCGGAACTACAGGGATGGGCAGCTCGGGGTGACCAGGCTTGCAGAGGAGAGAAAATAGGGGCAAACAGGTTGGCAGGGGAGCAGTTAGGCTTCAATCAGGCCAGCAGGGGAGTGGTTAGGGGCAATCAGACTGGCAGGCAGGTGAGCAGTTGGGATACAGCAGTCCTGGATTGTGAGAGGGGTCCCAGATTGGAGAGGGTGCAGGCTGGGCTGAGGGACACTCTCCTCCCACTGTGCACAAATTTTGTGCACCGGACCTCTACTCTACACTAATAAAAGAGAAAGATGCAAATTGACTGTACTTTCATGACACCCACCAGCCAATCAGAAGTTAGTATGCAAATTAACCCAACAAAGATGGGTTGATTTGCATACCCATGTGCCCAGCGGCTGGGAGTGGATGCTTGCATTGTCACCATGGCGACGACGTTGGGCGTTCCACACCACCCTACCCGCTTCGGGCCTCTGGGCCATGTGGGAAGGTGGAAAGGCAGCTCTGGCCTGAGAAAAGGTGGTGCCGGCAGCCAGGGGAAGGAAGGCCCATTCTTGCATGAATCTTCGTGCACCGGGCCTCTAGTCCAACAGTAAGAAAATGTTTAGGAAATTCTGCTAAATCTATATAATATAGTATTATGTCTATTAAATAGCCTAAAAATACCTTCATGATGAAGGAAAATGCTTATGATCCAAACTGGTTATGATTGGAGTTGTATATACCAAATAACCTCAAATACATAAAAGCAAGAAAATAGTTATGATGTTAGAAAGGGTTCCCTTGGGATGTTTGGAATAGTTGTTTTCTTATTTATAATATTTTTATTTGCCACTAATTATGCACTCTCTTACAATGAGAAAAAAGTAATGGGGATGAATATTCTGCTCTGAATGAGTTGAAATATAGCCACAGGCCACCCTTTATTACAGCTGCTATAAAACCTATTATAATATCTGTCTTTATTACAGCTATGAAATCTATTATAAAAGATATTGTCAACAAAATTTGCAGCAGAACCTTTATCTTAGGATGACTGATTTTCTTTCTGAAAGTTCAGCTATCCTTCCAGAATGCAGAATTAATTGCAAATTGCAGTGCCCCCCTTGGGTCAAAGGAATCAGCTCTGCAGGAAGTATTGATTTCTCTCAGTATCTCTTCTCCCAGGATTATCCTTTTATCTCTTTTAACCGCAGTTTTCTTGTCTCCCTGGAGTCTGAGTAGCTGTATTTCCAAACCCACATAGTCTAGACTCAGCCATGTATCTGGGGGAAAATACGTGTTAAAAATAGCAAAGACCATATTGATGATACCGTGAAGAGTGGAAAAGTATCAAAAGATTAGAGAAGATGGTGAGCATTGACCTGGTCCCTCAAGGAAAATACAATTGGGAAGTTAGTTGGAGGGAAAGTGAGTGTGAGGGATGAGTTTATTCCATTTTTTAGGATAGTCAAGTCTTGGGAGTTCATTTATCCCACAACAGATTTTCAGAACACCCTGCAGACGAGGCAGCCTGCTGGGCGCTGTGGGTACAGGAGTAAACAAGTCAGATGTGTACCTGCTCTAGGACAACCTGAACTCAGGTGAGTCAGGGAGATAAAAAAATCTAAATGGTGATAGACAGGAAAATGAAATAAGCTGAAGAAATTAGAGTGTGGATGTTGTAAGCTGAAGAAACAGAGGAGAGGAAGGACTTGAAAATCAAAGAGAAAGTAACACTGGAGGGCAAACTTCACTGGAGAAAGGAGTGGGCAGTGCAAGCTGCTGGGTGTTTCATTTGCCCTCCGGGGCAGGACAGCCTGGTTTATAGCATTTGCCCGTTTCTGTGGTGTTGGCCAACTTACAAATACCGATGTGTTCCAGGACATGGGACGAGACTGGTGGCAGGACACGCCTTCCACAGCATCCCCACCCACAGGTGCCTCCTGGCCGAAGATAACTTAGACTGACGGGTGCCACGCGAGTGTTACTATTGCTGATCGTTGATTTAAGTGTAAGTTTATATAACAACTTTTAACAAAGAGCCGATGACAAGACTTTGAAAACTCAGTGATCAGCTCTTCAACGGAACACAGGGACACGTACATGACATGCCTCCTTGGGGAGGATCAGAGGTGAGTCCATTGCCAAGGGAAGAAGGGAAGGAGCGTTCGGCATGTAGAACAGGATGTCTGGTGAGCCTCGAGCTGAGGCCCTTGAATTCCAGTCTGAGGAAAGGAGACCTCATTCTGCAGTGCGCAGGCAGCCCCTGGCGATCAACAAAGTGACGCAGATGCTAAACCGGCCTGATCCTCATGGTGGGTTCAAATAGGGCAGTGTCGGGCGGGGCGAGGGGAGCCAATCAGGAAACTCCATCCCTCAGCAGAGAAGGTGACACTCAGGATACGCCCTGAGAACCACGGCTCCGTGCTCCGAATGAGCCTGCGACATCAAGAAACATTGGAGTGAGTACAGGCTCGAGGGTGGAAGCTGGTAGCTACGCAGAGAAAAAGGCTGAAATCGGTATTTCCTCATTCTTTTCTTTTCGGATTCGTTTTCCGTCAGGTCTGATCTGCGTGTCTGCACGCTGTTCGCTGGTAATAAAGAAACGCACCGCTACCTTCATTGGGTCGCACAACTCAGCTGGGTGCTTTCCACTATGGCTTCTAACTCAGGTTTGTATGAGAAGAGTGTAGGTGTGTGATTTTATTACAAGCTGGTTTCTGACCTCTGGAAAGTCAGCGTGAACCCTGTTTGTTCCGGGGAGAGGGGAGGTTTTGTGAATGTTCTCTATCCCAAATTCGGAAGACATTTCCAGTTCTCAGGGTGGGTATGAACTGTAATTAAAATGCAAATGTGTCAGCTTCATATAATCGCTGGAAGAAAGCTTCAGGATCACTCTTATTGAAGAATTTCATTTCACAGACGAGAAACCTGAGACTGGGAGCTTAGTGACCTTTGACAGACAGCGATGGCCCGCCTCGCAGGGGACTGTGAATGGGAGCCAGGCAGGCCCACAGGCGGGCAGGACGGGCCCAGGGTGGGCACAGTGGAGCCCCAGGTGGCTGCTGGCATCAAGATTCCCGCTCCGGCCTGTCTGCTGGTGCAGGGGACCTCTGGGGTGTGACTGTTATTAATGATAGGGTTGCTTTGAAAAGAAGGATCTCTGAAAACATGATTTAATTTTTTTCACTTTCTGAACTGAGTTTGATCCAGAGAGGACCTCAACTCCTTTTATGAACTAAATGGCGGCCCAGCTCAAAGTGCGCTTCAAGATTCTGGAGCCCCTTTGCGGTGAATGAGGAAAACGGTTGCCTTTCGTGGTTGGAATGCTGGTTCCGTGGGGTCACACGCGCCTAATGCTGTCCTGTGCCTCACAGGCTGACTCACCCTCCGTGCTGACGGATCACACAGGACTGCACTCCACGGCTCCCTGATTAGGCCAGAGGGTGGACGGCCCTGATTCTAAATTAGAGCTGCCTACTCAGCAAAGCCTCGGGTTATTTGAAAACGTAAGAATCATCAAATCTGAAACCCAAGTTTTATAAATGGAGAGTAGATTCAATTGCACCATCTATGCGTTCATCCAAATAAAGGAAACATTACTTATTTAGAATTTAATTAAATTCTGAGAATCTGATTGCGCTTCTATGCCTACCTGGCTCTAGGTCCAATGCTAAGATGTCCCAATAAATAAGAAATGGTCTTTTCGTCGAGAATATCTCATCCACAGCGGGGGAAGGGGAGCAGACTAGCCCTGCCCGGTCACTCATGTCCGGGAAGACGCAGGGCAGGTGCAGAAAACAGTGCACACCTGAGCCAGCCTCGGGCTTCCTGACGCACAAGAGGTGGAAGGACGTCTCCAAGGGCAGCAGGACTGAGTGGGGCGATGGAGGGGAGAAGGGTGGTAGGTAGGGCCATGGGGATGGACACACAGACAAATGGCTTAATGAGAGCATGCTTTAAGAAGGAGGGGAGGTCTAGGAGACACAGGCTGTGTGTTATGGACGTGCACTGGTTTCCTTTCTGTCGGCCATGTTTATGTAAGGTTGGCTTAATCTCAAAACGGTAGGAAGCCGTCCAAGATTTCAACGAGGAGAGGGGCGTAGTTGCCTGTTACCTAGAGCACTACAGGGGAGTCTGGAAACTGGAGGCCCCGTTGCAGATCTGTGACCACCCGGCCTGACCAAGCCCTGCCCCATGGAGAGGCATATAGTCAGTTAGCCACTCTGTAATACTGCCCGACTCTAAGTTAAAAACGAACATTAACCAGAATTCCTCCTTCTCATAATACTGTCACTTATGAAGGGGTGAGGGATACTGTCCTTCTCCTGATGGGTGATATTAATCTTCCTACTGTTAGGAGCCCCGTGGGAAGTTCACTTTCCCAGGGCTCAGCCTCTCCGAGGACAGGAGTCTACTTTGAAGCGTGGTGTTTGATTTTCTGCCAGGCAGGAGACTGACTGAGGCAACCTACAGCTCGGTGAGACTGAAGGGACAGCATTTACCAAGATGGGCCTCTCAGTGTCAGAGAGCAGCCCCAGAACCCGCGTTCAGAAGATCCAGCTCAGACATAGAAATCACAGCCTCCCTGCCCTGCGCGTGCTCTTCAAATTAGGGCTCATGCCCAACACTCTCTAGTCTTGAGCTCTCTAAGAAGCCTCAGAGGTGGCGTGAGTGTCTTGTGAACAGTGACTACTGTAAGCACAGCCAGCCAGCCCTATACAAATGTCTAACGGTGGGTGGGAATGATGGGGAGTCTAAGATCTCTACCTTCTTAAAGAACAGCGCTGGTTAATGCTCAGGATTTTTGCTTACTAGGTTTTTTTTTATTTTTCTGTGCAACCTTCCTGGTGCCTCTTGTTTGCTAGTTTTTTCTTCTTTCCACCTGCTGATTTCCTTCTCGGAGTGATGACTGTGAAGAACAACTCGGCAGCATTCCCCCCCGAGGGACAGTTCAGCACACGGAAACACAGGCTTCTCTTTCAATTGCTGATACTTGTCGGAGGACATGGCAGAGAGAGCTTCAAGAGTAACAGAACTTTCCCAGGAAAGATGAGTAGACCCTGCTGTCCTGGAGACGCACTGGACGGAGGGCCAGCTCGCCTGTGTGCACCTGGCCAGGAGCTCAGGAAAGAGCATGCAGGGGGGCGGGCCTGGAGCTCCCCCATTCTCTGGAGGGGCAGAGTCATGAGGGGGACTGGGAGGAGCTGGACCAGGTGGCTGGGAGGGCAGTGCGCTTCTGGGGAAACTCTGTAGTCATGCTGACGGGTTTCTCCCACAGAAGCTAAGTCTTCCAGGTTCATGTTGACCTAACGGGGAAGGAGCTACAAATGTGGTGGAATCGAGGCTACTTGGTACAAAGGGTCATCGTGATGTTTTGGTTACCAGATGTCGTGAAAGCAAAGTTTAAAACCAGAACATCATGCTAAGAGAAATAAGTCAGGTGGAAAAAAAATCAAGGACCACATGACTTCATCCACATGGGAAATAAAACAGAAAGCAACAAACAAGAGAAACAAACTCATAGACAACCGTATGGTGGTTACCAGAGGGAATGGCGGGTAGGAAGGGGGGTAAAGAGGGTCGACTATATGGTGACAGATGGTTTGACTTTGGGTGGGGAATGCACAATACCATATACAGATGATGTATCATAGAACTGTGCACTTGAAGGTGTATAATCTTATTAATCAATGTTACCTCCGTTCATTTAACAAAATTTTTTAAAAAAGAAACAGGCGGCCGTAGGTATGGCAGCAAATGGAGCCATTGTCCCCTTCCCAACCCTTCACCTCTTCAGTGGACAGTAATTGCTTCCTTCCACTCCATTTCCTTCCTCATGACTCAGCATAACCGGCACGTACTGCCGGTTTAAAATGTTTCAGTAGTTTTTCATCAGTCTTAACAATGATAAAAAAGTCCTTTTCATGGTCCTCAGCACCTTCCATCGCTGGCCTATGCCCAAGAGTAAAATGGGCATAAATCTCACGTCTGTGATGGAGCCTTAGCCAAGGTGGTTTCCGTGGAGAAGATGGGACTGTGGCTGGTCTTGCCACGAACTTTAGGAGGAAAGGTCAGACATGACCGTTTGAAGGACTCGGCAGCTGAGAAGCGGGACTTTATGCTGTGCCTGGAGCAGAGAAGCAGGTTGAGGAGAATGGATTCTGAAGAGTAACCTGCGATGCTTTTGGGGAGTTGCTTTGGCTATGGAGTTTGGGTGGGTTTTTTTTGGTACAAAAATGTAAGTGAAGAGCGTGAGCTGTCTGATTACATTATACCGGGAGCGGTATAAGGGACAGATGAAGAAAAAGTTAATGGAAACTGAGACATTTGGGGAATTTATTGAAAATGTCCCAAGAAGTCATTTGCATTCTAAAGCCCTTGTATCAGGTCTTAACCAAGTACGTGGGGAATAACTTAATTAACTATAAAACGGAAACATTTCTTCCCAGGTTTGTGAAAGGACTTTGGAAACCAGTGAGTGTGAATGTGTTTCATCAACTGTCAAGAATGACTAGTAACAACAAGGTGATATTTTTTCATTTAGTAGGTTCTTGAGCCTTTTTTCTAGATGTTCCAATTTTTCTTTAAAGGATTAAAACTGTCAGCTACTTTCTAACATTCTTTCATAAGCAATAGCTGGTTTGATGTGCCTTCATAACCTGTATTTATTACTTGTCTCTGCCGAAGGGCAGAGTAAATATTCTTCGCTCTGGGTGACACACCTGTTTTTCACCTTCCAAACACATTTATTATGAGGCTTAGTTAGAATGATTTCTTGCATGCCAAGTTTTTATTAAGAAATCCCAAGTACCTGGAAAATTTCAGCATAAAACACAGTTCTTGCTTTAGCTTACTGGAGTTAATACAGTGTGCCCTTTTAGTCTGCTTCCTTTGGTGGTCTGTCAAGCCTTTCCCTGCAGATTTCACTGAGTCCTGACCTTGAATTACCTAAGAGACTGCAGGGAAATGACTCACATTTTCGCCTGAAGCTGTTACTCATTATATTTAGCAAAGGCCACTCACTGACCATGGACCTCTCCCTCCTCCTCCTCCTCCTCCTCCCCCTTCCCCTCCCTCTCCCCCTCTTCCTCCTCTTCCTTCTCCTCCATGATCAGATCCCAGACTCCATGCTACCTGGGGGCCATTCACGTTATGACTTTGGTGCGTGAATGTCAATCAACTTGAGTTCATCTGGCTCTCTTTTTAAAAAAAATATATATATATATATATATATATATATATATATATATATATATATATATATAATTGATTTTTTTACAGAGAGGAAGGGAGAGGGATAGAAAGTTATAAACATCCATGAGAGAAAAACATCCATCAGCTGCCTCCTGCACACTCCCCACTGGGGATGTGCCCACAACCAAGGTACATGCCCTTGACCGGAATCGAACCCAGGACCCTTCAGTCCGCAGGCCGATGCTCTATCCACGGAGCCAAACCGGTCAGGGCTCATCTGGCTCTCCTGACACTCCCTCCTCACATAACTCACCAAAATCATGTTATTCCTTTCTTTAAAGTTGCTTTATAACTTTTTTCCTTGCGTGTCACCCTCTGAGTTTTGTAGGCACTTATAATTTATTGAATAGTGACCCACCTTAGTATATATCATCACTGCCTTCAAGTGGTGACAAAGACTTTGACACTGGGTCTTCGCAGCAATGCTGAGAAGAAGGAACTACAGCTACCTCTATTCCACAGGTAAGCAATAATCCTAGAGAATCTGGACGTTAAGGAAGTTCCTGATAGTTCAGAATTCTGACTCGCGGGAGAGGTAGCTCTTCATAAACCCCAAGAGAAAATGAACTTCTGTACTCTTTTTTTGTTTTATATGTCATCTTAAATTTTATTTTAAAATATGTTTGATTTAATTTTAGTTGGAGGAGTGAGGTCAGTGTTGTGGTACAGCTAGACAGATCTCAGGGGTCAGAGTCACTCAGACTTGCACATGTGGGGGGCAGCAGACCCAGCTCAGTCTCTGACCTCTGTAGGCACGTTGTAGACAGAGAGGACAGTCTATTCATCTCGCTTCTCTCCGGTCCTCCCAGTTTGGGGACAGCAGGTAGCTTCGTAAACAGTGTCTCCTCTCATATGGGACAGCTGCTACTTTATGCTTTTCTCAGCTTTGACAGAAGAACACAGGTGTGTTTTTCAGTTACACGGTGGCCCTTCAGTATTTTGAAGTCATCATTGTCTTTGAGAGGTGATTTCCTAACAACCACTTCTGGGTTAGGCGACTAGACCACCAGTTGACCAGCTCAGCATTCCCAAAGAACGGAGCGTGCACATCCTGAGACTGAGGAGAGCCTGGGTCTCCAGGTCAGCCCAGCAGGCAGCACCGCGAAAAGTCTTGCCGGTAGGAACCTTCATTCTGTGGCGGAAGGTCGTGTCCACTCACTAAGCTAAAATTATCGTGACGGGAGCCACGGTTCCTCAACCATGGATGGATGGAGAGCTGCACTGTGGAAGGAACGAGGATATCTTAGACCCACCAGCGGGTTGTCCGCCCACACCTTCCATTTTGAAAAGCATAGAGGACTCGCGGAGAAGAGTCACGAGAGGGCCAGGAAGTCAGCCTCTGTGACAGGCGGTGTTGCGTGGCCTCAGGTGCAGAGACCAGAGGGATGACTCGGCCCTTAGATGTCACAGAAGTACGCTGTTTGGTCAGTCCTCTGATTGAGGGAAAGTCACAAACTCTTTTGTCACCTGCGTAGCACAAGCTGTGTTGTCATTAGCGGGTATGAGAGCACACGTATCCAGGAGTGAGTACGCACAAGTATCTCCAGACAACAGCTCGGAAACGATTCCAGTAGATCCACGAAGGACTCGCTTTCTGGAGGCTTCTTCCTCTCTGACTCCAAGCAGACCTCAGAGAATGGATGTTCTAAGGGTCTGTGCTGACCCTCCTCCCAAGCCAGATACTGTCTGTGTCAATGGCCTTCACAGGCTCGGCTCCCATCTGTCTTTAGATGTCCTTCACCGCGACATTGGAAGACGTTTATAAAGCATGCAGAGTCTTTTTTAAAATATATATATTTTATTGATTTTTTTACAGAGAGCAAGGGAGAGGGATAGAAAGTCAGAAACATCAATGGGAGAGAAACATCGATCAGCTGCCTCCTGCACATCCCCCACGGGGGATGTGCCCACAACCAAGGTACATGCCCTTGACCAGAATGGAACCCAGGACCCTTCAGTCCGCAGGCCCAGGTCAATGCGCTGTCCACTGAGCCAAACCGGTTTCGGCAAGCACGCAACATCTTTATCATGGCAATTAGCATGCCATAAACTCAACAAAGGGTCCCTGCTGTCATCCTCTTCCCTCATCCACCAGGTTGCCAAATAGCTTGCCTCTTAATCCACCCCACACACTTCAGGTGTTGAGACACAAATCCATACATCGGGCAGCCCGCCCATCCCGTGCAGCACATTCGAGAGAAAGAGGTCACACACGGAAGGAAAGAAGTGACCTCAATAAACTAAAGATGAATGTGTCCTCCAGGTGTCTCACCTGAGGGTGGCCTACACCCTTCTAAGGCCCCGCCCATCATCGGAGCTGTCAGACCGGAGCCCAGCACAGAGTGGCTCTGGTCTTGCTGGAGTTTTCCTGTTTGAATCCATTTCCCTTTCTGCTTCAACAGGAACATCCTTCTCAGATGCTTCCCCGGCCCTCAGAACACCTGCCACAGGGGACAGAGAGGCTGTTCTGGAATTCTTATTTCCATCGGACCCAAAAGGGAAATAAACACAAACGAAGAAGTGCCCTGTTTTTCTTCATCGTCAACTCTTTACAGAGATATTATTGCAGGACATAAAAGTACTTGTTTACAGTAGTTTGACTATCTTTTGTTATATTTTATGACGTTAATTTTGAATTTCTTGTTTTCTAATATTATACAACCTGTGTCTTGTGCAACTTGAAAATATTTCTGAACTGCAAGGCATCCATTTATATAAATTACCATGGAGTTTTTATAATATTTAATGTATTGCTTAATAATGAGAGACATAACAAAGTTAAGCTGGGTTTTCATAAATATTCAAGAGGTTTGTACTTATTCAAACTCCTTTGTTGAAAAATTAGCCCATAAATTTCTGTGAAAACTCATGTCTCTCTTCCCATTAAATTTGCAAAATGTCATGAGTCTAATGTTCTTATTTGTGTCCATTTGAATTTCCACACAAACATTCCTTGCTTTCTTTGAGAAAACACCTTAAAAACTCCAAAAATCAGAAGATGCTAAAAAAAATTAATATGTAATGTCAGTTGAATTTTTTGATGTTTCTATCTCTCCCTCTCCCTTTCTCTCTGACATCAATAAAAATATATTTTTAAAAATGATCGCTTAAAGTGTTAATCTGCAGAGCTACGCTGTTTGCTTGCTCTCAGCGTGAATAAAAGAGGAGGCTCCGAATGGTGGTAGGAGGCTCCGTGTCCGCTGAAACGTGCAGGGAGCATGGGCTCCTTCTGTTTCCAAAGGAACAGAGACAGCAGCGGCCAAGATGATGCCAGGTCTTCCCATCGCATTTCCCTCACGAGTGATTTTAAAACTCAGATTCTAGTTTTTTCTGATCAAGGTTATTATCTGCTTGAAATGAACCAGAGTCCTCACTTTCGTAGAAATCACAGGATAGATCGTTGACAAAAAGCACACGCACACACCCAAAGGACTACATAAAAAAAATCACTGGAAGCAGACAGTGATTTTCCTACCCCTGATTTGAGTGCATCATTGGCCACATATTTTGCTTTCTTGTGTTTTTTTTAAAATTCTAAATTTATCGGAGTGACATTGGTCAATAAAATTATATAGATTTCAGGTGTACAATTCTATAATACATCAGCCGTATGTATATCAGACACCACTCCAAGTCTTCAATCACCTCTTATTCCCCCGTTATCCTCCTCTTCCTCCTCCCACCCCCTCTCCCTCTGGTTATCACCACACTGCTGTCTGTATCTATGACATGTTTTTGTTCTTTGCTTAATCTCTTCACCTTTTCACCCAGGTTCCCACTCCTTCTCTCTGACAGCTGCCAGTCTTTGTTTCTGTATCTATAAGTCTGTGTCTATGGCTGTATAGTTTGAAAATTACTTTGGATTAATGACCATGAAGGTGCCTTTCAAATCTGGGATTGTAAATGATTGTTGCTGAAATGCACATATGTTTATGGATAACTCTTACCTTTTTTTCGATTTTAATATTTTTAAGAACAGTGTTTTGAAATCCTTTGAAAATCCCTCACTTTGTGGCAGCTTCATACATATTTATTGATGGCTGTTTGAATAAGGCGGGAGATGAAATACCAGGGAATCCTTGTAGACTCAGGAGCAAGCTCTGTCTGCTCTAGATTCAGATTTAGAAGACGCACGGAAAGATGCTTGCACCTGTGGTCTTGGCTTGAGCAGGAGTTCAGACCCTCGTGCTCACGTGCTCTGGGCTGCCCTCCAACTAGCACTTTTTATGTTTGTTGACTTTATAGCTCTGTGTCCATTTCTCTTTGTCCAGTGTCGTGATTTTTACCCTCCGACCTTCCGCTGGGCCCTTGCTTGCCACAGGCCAGGCCCCGCATCCTGTGTCAGGCTGACTGCCAGATCCTGAAAGACAGATGAACGATTATTCTGGAGGAGAGGCTAAGGGACTGCTTGGCTATCACCTTCGAGTAGCCCCACTCACCTGCCTCCTTAGGCTTTTATTATAACAACAGCTTGAACTGAACAAACTATTCGATGCTATCAGCAGGGTCAGCATCCTCTAGAAAGCACGTGCATCCTTTAAGCAAGGACGTTTTGAAGTCTAAACATAGAGATTCTATCAAAACACCCGGGGGTTTGGACTTGTTTGGAAAAGTCAAGGTAGGGGCTGCTGCCTTTGACAAGATCCCCCTAGGGCCTTCTCTCCCCACCCCCTCCCCACACACACCTTTCAGAGTTCTCCTCACAGACATTCCAGCCAAGCCTGAGCTTCCCGCAATCCTCTTCCTTTGTGTATCTGCTGAGTCTCAACTCTTTCACTCACCATCCCCTTGACATTGCTCATTATTTCTTTACAGCTCCCACAACGCTTCTCTTCATGCATTTATTTTCCGGCTCAGCCTGTAAATCCACGAAGCTGCTTCAGGTTGAAATGCAAGCATCCTTCCAGACTTGCAGTTCCTCCCGCAGCACAGCCACGAGCCCACGGATCCTCGGTCCGTCACGGACACCTGCCTCGGGCAGGAAAACGTGGTGTGCAGGCCCAGGGGGCTCGAATCCACGCTCCTCTGTCCACGCCTCAGTCCGGGATAGGCCCACGGCTGTGGTTTTCTCAGTGACTGGCCCCAGAGCAGGGAGACAGAAAACGTCGCTGCCGCCAGGGGCTGGGGCAGTGGCTCCCCCCACCACCCCCACCCCCCATCACTTTCACCAGCATCAGGAAGTTCAAGTACAGCGACAGGGCCAGGGCAGCCCCCCTCAGCCGGCTGCATTGCTGTTCACCGTTCTCTCATTTCACACAGCAAATGTGCACAACAGCCCCCGGGTACTGTGGGAGCTGATGGCCATGCAATAGCCATTATGTAAATGGTGTACCGACTACCACCTACAAATCCACGTGCATGCCGTTGTTATGAATAAAGTTTCTGAATCCCTTCTTTCGGAAACTTCGTCACAACGGGAAAAAGATACGCAGGCATGGGTCATACAAGTAAAGGACCAATGAGGGTTTCCCTAGCGCTGTAGCGAGGGGGGGAGAGTCACTCCTTTTCTCAACCAGCGGAACCTGGAGAGGAGGCTGGGGGGCTGGGTCAGGGGAGGCAGGCGAGGCTCTCGTGCAGGTGGAGGCCAGGCATGTCTGGAGGTCAGAGCAGAGGGCTTTGAAGGGGGCTCCATGGGCCTGCCTGCTGGTCAGCTCCAAGGAAGAGTCTGAGAGGTCGGTGCTCACAGGAAATGTCCTCCCAGCCCCTCTCTGTTCCTTTTAGGAGGCCAGCCCTGTGTGCACAGAAACTTCAGGCCCGGGAAGACATCAGAAACCATCTTTGATACCGGAGTTTTCTCTGTGAAATTGTTATGCCCAGATTTCATAATCCCCAAAGACCACTGGGGAGCTGAGTCTGATGCAATAGCATAGAACCTTTATTACAAGCCCGGGCTTGGCCCTCTACCCCCGCTGCTGCTGAGGCAGGAAGCAAAAGAGAGAGAATTTCCCAAGCAGGGTGATTTTATAGGGAGGTAGGGCCAGACACAAACCAAGGAGTTGGCCGATTCCAAATGGTTGGGTGAAGGCTGGGGCTAGTGACGCAAATAATCCCTAACGCACGTGACCTGTCCTGTCCTTTGCTCTTGATTGGAGGTCAGGTGCACAGTCTTTCCCGATTGGCTTATTCAAAGGGAGGGGTTGGTCTTTGTGATTTCAAGATGGCAGCCCCCACGTAAGTTTACATATCACTCGGCCAACATGGTGGCTGCCAAGTCACACAGTCCAAAATGGCGACTGTCTAAATTGTTCTTTGCCGTTCCGCTCTGCCCTTTCAGGATACCCTCTGAGTATATGAAGGACATTGGGAAGGTGTGCGGCTTCATATATTGCAACAGAAAAGAGCATCCCTGTCCACTGGAGAGGGACGTGGGCCTCTGAAGCAGCCTTGTGTCCTGGTCATCTTCAACCAGCCCTGGAGGGAAAAACAAGGGTTTCCCATGGAATAACTAGAGGAGAGAATTGTCACAGTATGTTTGAAAGTGCCATCAGTCTGCACTAGAGGCTGCTGTTGATGGTGATGAAAGGAAGCTGATGCCTCCAGTGAAGTCTGGATTCCCTTGTTCAATAAAAAGTCCCCCGAGGCTTAAGCATGCAGATCCCTGAGGTGCACAGCTTCAGGGCAGCTCATGGAAATGCCATCAGAGTCCATGTCCACACACACGCAGAAGCACTGCAGCCTTCCTGAGGGTGCTCAGTCCCAAAGCAGGATGAGGTGCTGAAAGGGCAGAGCGGGACTGACTCCACTTTCTACCGTGTCCTCCATCTTGTGTGGCTGTGTCCCCTCTTCCAAGACAAACCACAGGATATGTCAGTTACTCAGCCGGCCCTTAATTCAGCCAATGGGATACAAGGGGAACTAACCTGAGGCCAAAAGTATGCTGATCACATCCTGTATTTGTGTAACCAGACCCTAGCAGTACCCTGTCTTGGTGTCTCTAGCCCCAGTCCTCAGCCAACCAATCAAATTCAGCCAACTCAGCGATCTGAGTATGCCCCCACCTCCCGACCCCTAGCCCTATAAAATCACTGTGCTTTTGAAACTCACCCTCTTTTGCATCCTGCTGCTGCGTCGGTGGAGGCAGAGAGCCAAGCTAGCTTGAATAAAGGCTCTTTGCTTTTGCATCGGACTCAGCTCCCTGGTGGTCTTTGGGGATCTTGAAATCTTGGCATAACAATGCAGAGGGGGTCATGGGGTGAGACCCAGTGTCGGGGAGATAGAACCCTCATGGTGAGAAACGGATTGGATGTGCTGTGGATCACAGGCGAGCAGACTAACTCAGCCAGGAACAACAGGGAACGCCTGCAGAAGAGGTGCCCTTGAAGGGGGCCTGGCGGGCGAGGAAGACTCCGTGTAGGAAAGAAAGATACAGGAGAACATTGCAGACATGAAGACAGAAGAAATGGAACCTCCAGAGCACTCGAGGACTGTGTTTCACTAGCTCTGCCCACAGGTGCTGTGCCCAGGGCTGTGCTGGGAGAGGCAGGGGAAGGGGAAGGGAAGGCGAGGCCTGGGCTGGAAAGGCGTCCTTCGCCAGGGTTAATGCGGCAGTAGCATCGTGTTACTCTGCAGTGCAACGTCTGGATAAACTACGGTGACATCATCCAATGCTGCCCTGTGACATGGGTGACATGTGACGTGTTGAAATGGGAGCTTTCCCCAGGGCAGAGCTTTTTGTAGGTTTTGCGCACATCGGGTGGCTTCCCTGGATTGTCACCCTGTGAACTCTGGCTTCACAGGTTTGGTATCAGCCAGGAGTTCATACTTTGGGTGGCCTGTTGGGCATCTGGCTTTGGAGAAGGAAGGAAATGCTGATCTGAGTGGACATGTCTGACCACAGGCCGAGGGTGAGAATGGACCCAGGAAAGCAGCCAGTCATCTACCTGCCAGCACCCCCACAGATACCCGGAAGGAATCCCCACCCGTGGGAAGAGAGTCAAAAAGATACTTGAAATGCAGTGCAATTGCAGAATTAAAAATGAACAAAAATACAGTCAAATGGGCGAGCTTTTGGTGAGGAGATATCAGAATAATATATGTGACAACAGTCTCAGCTGAACCATCTTGAATCTAGGAAGAAACCATCATCTTGGTATTTTGTGATCATCTGGCCTTTGCTATATTAAACAATTTATTTATTCAACATAGATTTGTTGAGGATAAATGTTGAGAGATCAGAGTATTTAATATAGGTAACAACAGTCAGCTTAACCAGCTTGAATCTAGGAAGAAACTACCATCAATCTTGGTATTTTGTGATAATCCGGCCTGATTTTGCTGGACTAAGCAATTTACTTATCCAACAGATGTGTTGAGTGAGGACAAGCATTGAGGCTCTGTTAGGATGGTTTCAGGGCTCTCCCATCTCCCCCATTCCGGAGGAGACCGGGATAGCTGGGTAATTAGGATGCACAGGACACATGCAATAATCCCTAAGATGGAGGGAGTATAGATAGATTAATTCTGGCTCAATTAATTTCCTCTGACTTCACCCAACAAACATGTCCCCGAAACTGTCAGAGCTAATTGCATTCTGACTTGTAGGTAATCTTAGACCAAACGTTCTCCATGCTAATTTATGGTTTCATCGCTGGATTTCTTAAAGTTAGCAGCTTCTTACAGCATGACTGTTTTCCAGCTTTAGAAAGCCATACTCAGCAGGATTTACGTCTTGTGCCCGACATTTGAAGCCAGTGCATTTCAAAAGGGGCAGTAAACAACCGAGGCTCCCGATCCGTCCGGCACACAGGCCCTCTCTCCCCGCTCTCTCCTTCTGGGAGAGTGTGTTCCCCCCTCAGCCCGGCCCTGCTGTGCTGGCAGAGTCTCCCCTTCTTCCTGAATGGCCGCTTCTGGCTCTAAGTAAGCTGTCTGCTTCCCCAGTGCATCCCGAGACATAAAAATGATTTTGCAAAGTCCACCCGCCGCTACATTTCAACTTTATGGCAACATGCTTTAAAGGCGCTGCCATGTGATCGCAGCTCCCCGCACGATAACTATTTCATAAGCCCTGAGAGGGAGCGTGGTGATAATCAGAGTATCGCCTCAGGAAATCTCCTACCAGGGACTCCTGCCATCCTCCTCCCAGGTGATAATCAGAGTATCTCCTCACTCTCCTCCCAGGTGACAATCAGAGTATCTTCTTACTGATCTCCCACCAGGACTCCTGGCACCCTCCTCCCAGGCCACGGCATGCCCGCTCGCTCTCCCTCTCTCTCTCACCGCAGCTGGGAAAACTCCCAGCTTGTAAAGATTTGCATAATTAGATTGGGGCCATTTGGATCATCCATCGCACCACCTCCAGGTCAGTATGTTTGTAACTGAATTGATTGGGGTGACATTGGTTAATGAGGTCGTACAGGTTGTGGCGTACACTTCCATGATGCAAAACCTGTATATTGCGTCGTGTGCCCACCACCCAGTCACGTCTTCCCCGTCACCATACGTTAGGCCCCTCGACCCTTCCCTTCCCCTGCCCTTCCCTCTGAGAACCCCCATCCTGTTGTCTGTGTCTATGAGTTCCCGTCTACATGCCAGGAATGAGGGAAATCACATGGTCCTTAGCTTTCCTGTCTGACTTGCGTCACTTAACATGATAGTCTCAAGGTCTGTCCGTGTTGTCGCAGTATTTCATCCTCCCTTACGGCCGAGGAGCATTCCATTGTACACGTACCGCGTCTGCTTATCTGGTCCTCCATCGGATTTGTCTTTGAGGTTTCCGCGTGGGAGAGCACATCTGGGTAAGGCAGCGTATGAGAAGGTTGGGACGATTGTGAAGTGGATACTTTGGGAGGGGGCCTTGTTCTGACCACACAGTGGAAACAAACAGCACTGACCCTTACCCCACCCCTGGGGAGCTTCCCTTGTTCTCCCGGAGTGGATGGGTGAAGCGGGGCCACGGTGTAGCTGTTATCGACATAGTCTGAGAATGGAAGCTCATTCTTACGGGAAAGACAGCGTAAGGTTTAGGTTACAGTCTTGTAGAAGGATGGTAAAGCCTTACTGGATCTGGCTGGTGTTACTCGGTGGCTGAGCATCAACCTGTGAACCAGGAGGTCATGGTTCGATTCGGTCAGGGCACATGCCCAGGTTGTAGGCTCAATCCCTCGTAGGGAGCATGCTGGAGGCAGCCGGTCAATGATTCTCTCTCATCGTTGATGTTTCTCTCTCTCTCTCCCATCTCTTTTCCTCTCTGAAATCAATAAAAATATATTGAGGCGGGGGGGGGGGGGACATTTCCCTGAGGTTGCATGTAAAGTCAGCTTCTGGATATTGTAAACACAGGTATGTAATCAGTCACACCAATGTTCCATCACCATTAGCAACAGGCTGAAGTGCTGTGGGTGGCTTTGACCTTCACAGGGGACCAGCACAGGTGATGTTCTCAAAGGGCATGTGTGGCCCCCGTCCGCCTTGTGTCATGGAGAGGTTACGGTGGTGAGATTGGAGCATGCCAGGGGAAGGATGGGCTCCTCCTAACAGTTTCATTGGAAGCCACTGATGTTGCTATTGCTGCAGATACTGCATCTGTTTATCGTGGAAGGCACAGCAGCAGAAAGGCCCTCCGTGCCGAGACAAAAATCAATCATTTTCGTTTCAGTGCATTCAGCTAATCGGGCAGAGGGACATTCAATATATTTCTCCTTCTGCGTGCTGAGACACCAAGAGGATGTGCAAAGCACAGGCACAGAGTAGGAGAGGGAAGATACCAGACGGCCTGCGGGATCTAATCAATAATGAGCACTTGAGATCCTATGGAAAGGAAGCTAAGCGGTTAAGCAAGATTGGTAATGTGGACTCAAGTGCATTCTCAGAAATTTAAACTAATAAAAGGGTACTATGCAAATTGGTCCCGATGCCCTCACACTAACAACTGAACAGCAGGCTATGTGGGGCGACCAGGCCAGCAGGAGGGTTAGCAAGGGATGACAAAAAGACTGACCACCAGGCTGCGTGGGGAGACCAGGCCAGCAGGAGACGGGGGCGGACACAGTTGGGGGTGACCAGACCAGTGCGGGGGGGGGGGGGCAGTTAGAAGCAATCAGACTGGCAGGCAGAGGTGGTTAGGGGTGATCAGTCCAGCAGGGGGGGGGCAGTTAGGGGCAATCAGGCAGGCAGGCAGGTGAGCAGTTAGGAGCTAGTGGTCCCAGATTGTGAGAGGGGTGTCCAACTGCCAGTTTTGGCTGAAACTGGCTGTCGGTCATTCCCCAAGGGGTCCCGGATTGGAGATGGTCCAGGCTGTGCTGAGGGGACCTCTCTCTCCCTGTGCATGAATTTCATGCACCAGGCCACTAGTCTATATACATAAAAGCCTAATATGCAAATTGTCCCTGGGGGAGTTTGACCAGGAGAATGATCGCTCGCTATGATATGCACTGACCACCAAGGGGTGGCATGGAATGAAGGGAAGTCACAGACAGCAGCTGGGGAAGGGAAGCCCTGGCCCCAGTCGGCCCTATCACCAGGCAGGCCTAGGGACCCGACCCATGCACAGATTTTGTGCACCAGGCCTCTAGTTAAAGTTATAACTATGCTTGCTCTTCCTGAGCAGATGCGGTTACATGCACGGATATGCCGTTAGAGGGGAGCACAGTGTGATGAGAGTCTTGGACAGAAACCATGAGCAATGGGGTGGCCACGAGAATGCTCCCGGAGACGCCATCTTGGAAGCCTCTGGAAATCAGGTGATGTTAAGACTGAATGAGGACTCTCGCCTCCAAATTGCCTACAGAACGCTGGGGACGCATTCTGGCGTGGCATTGTTCTCAAAGGAACGACACTATTGTGTATTGGCATTCCGTCTTAGCAAATAGATTATTGTCATTGGGATTTTAAAATGCCAGCTTTGTTTTAATTCCAAGATATTTTAGCTCATTACTTTCTAAAGTTGTTTGCTCGACATCTATCGATTCGTATTGATTAGAGCACAGGATATGATGAGACAGGCTGACAGAAGACATAGCCTAGCCCATAATGAAGGTGGGACTCAACAGAGAGTGTCACACATACACACACACACACGTTGCTGGAATATAAACTGGGGATAGCCCATTGGTATTAAGCACCTTATATTCCAAGCTCTGTCTGGAGACAGCAATAATCAAAATTAATTTTTTTTTCAGTAGAGAAATTTTATTTTTAAAAAGCTCCATCTTTAAAAAAATTTATGTTTTAGTTGTTTGAAATGTATAATACAAATGAATATAGAATATCAAGAATTTTTTCAAGGTACAAGATAGCAATTCTTATAAACAATCTACAGAGGTAATCTTTAATAACAAAAGCATAATATGCTAATTAGAGCAGACAGCTGAACAACCTTCTGGAGGAAGCTGGAGCTGCGAGGGCCTAGACAAGCCGCCGTGATTACAAGGACTCAGCCCCTTACACGAATTTCATGCACTGGGCCTCTAGTGTAATACTAATCAAATAAAAAAAAAACTTTTAGAAACATATTTTGTAGGTATTAACAAAATAATTCAAAAATGTATATGGAGAGTCAAAAACCATGATAGAGAACACGATATTGAAGAACAAGATCCAAGAATCGACACCACCTGACTTTGGGACATGCTGTAAAGCTGTGGTAATTGAGACAGTGTCCTGAAAAGTGGGCCCGTAGATCAGGTGCCAACTGCAAAGCCCAGAATAGACCCACAGTGTGGTCCTCTGGTCTGTGACAAGCAGCAAAGTCAGTCCATGGAGCAAATAGTCATCTCAACAGACAATGCTGAGACAACTGGACATCCGCACACCAAGAGAGTACCTAGTCCCAGAACACCTCTCTCACAGAGGCCATTCAAAAGTGGGTCATAGACTATGTCAGTGCACAACTATGAAACTCCTAGTGTCGCATCGTGAATCAGCGGGTGAGATATAGGACGCCTTAACGAGCCAATTAACTAGAGTCGTTCATTGTGCGCGGCCCAGAGGAAGGCATTTTTTCCAAATCTCTGAGCGAAGTCACACGGGAAGTTTGCCGTATTTATACCTTTTGAGCTTCTGTGTCTGCAGATTTTACAGTGAGCTCTGGGTGAGTTATTGTTACAGACAGTTTGTCATCTTGGACACAGAAAGAGCAAACATTTGGCATAAGAATAGGGGAATTATTATCAGTATTAGTCCATTACGTTAGATGGCTAGTTTGCTAAGTCAAACAGTTAAATTTTTCTTTTTTTTCTGTTATACAGACTAAAACAGTTATTTTACAGCTGAGGAGACTGTTTAAAAATGACAGTTTACAGAACAAGGGGCTGTATAACAACAGCAGAGAATTTCAAACAACAGTTTCTATACAAGATGGCGGTTACTACGCTTCACTAGGAGATAATGTAGGATCTTAGGGGACCTTGGGTTTGGCAATGATTTCTGACACAGGAAGCCCAAAGCCCAGAAAAAACTGACACGTTGAGTTTTTTAATTAAAAAAGAATTACTTCTGTTCTGTAAGAGGCACTGTTAATATAGGAAAAGAGAAGCCACACACTGCATACGACTACATCGTGAACACATGATTTGACCGTCATCATGGTTTGACCTTGACAATGGCCATGGTCACGGAGTAGAGCCTGAGATATGCTGAGATGGTTCTCAGGCTTCCCGTGCCAGTGACACCTCGGGGAGCGTGTGAAAGGCGGACGCCGGCGTTCTGATTCCTCGTGCGTCTAGAGGATCTCTGGGCCCAGGATTCAAAAGCCGAATAAAACAAGGTACCATTGGCAGTTCTTAACTGGCTCTTTGGAAAGCAAGGAGGATATGTTTAAAATTAGTGCCTGAACTTGCAGACTCCAGAGTGGCTGCCATTGGGGAGCCGCACGGATTCAATCCACTGAATTGATTTCAGTCCAGGCCTCAAGCAGGAAGCGTGGTGTGCTGAGATTAGCCTAGATTAGCTCAGGACGCCCGGCTCGGGCCTCGGCATATCGGGTATTGTTGGTGCCCCCGGGGAGGCCGGCGTGATGATTTGATGAGTGCCCTTTGGAGAAAGCGTTTATCAATCTGTTCTTCTAACAAGTGACCCGAGATCTCTTCTTCCAGCTTCAAATACAGTTTGCTTTGCTTTTAGTCTTTGCCCCTCTGGTTTCCTGAAAGTTGTGAAACGGCCTGTAGCTAGCATTTCACAAATGTTCTCAGCGACGTTGCTACGATGACTGATTAAAGAAAACATTTGTGGCATACCTAATTAACAGCTGCCGTGCAACAAGGTAATTTTGGCTCCCACGTGCAGAGTGCGATGTGCTCACTGGTGTCGCTCAGCGGCATACGTTCGCCCAGATTTCCCAAGCAATTCCATGGGGTCATGGACCTGGTTCCCACCTCAGGGGTCACCGAGTGCTTCCTGCCTTCCTGCTCCGTGGAGCCTCACTAGTCTGAGACTGCCCCTTCCGCCTCCCAGATGCTCCTCCCACATTTTGAACAGCAACTATGAGCTCTGAGAGGGGCATCCTGGGACAGCAATGGAACCAGTATTTCCTGAATCATAGTCATTAGGAGCGCTAGCCAGCTTGTGTCACAGCGGGCTTTAATCCTGACTTCAGAACCACGAAGTTGGCATCACTAGATTCATCTAAGGGAATAAACTCTTGTTAAAAAAACAACAAAACCCTGCGGAGTGCATTTTAAAGATCTTACTGGCTTTGTTTAATGATTCACAAAATAGGCAGCACCTGCACCGGCTTGGCGGAGAGGCTGGCACACAGTAGGTCAGCAACGTGCCTTCCAGGAAGTAAAAGTCTCCGCAAGAACATTCGGAGGTGGGTTTGACCAACGCTGAGCAGAGCCGACCGTGACATGAACCCACAAAGGGGCTCCTCTGAAAACAGCACAATTGGAAGGAAATCAAGAGTCACGCTGCTTTCTTCCTTCTTGTCCTGAAACAAGAGAAAGAGGCTTAAAAATCCCCTTCCGGCGACAAGATAATTGGACAACTTGACGCCCTTCCACTTCGTGTCACGTTATAAGCCACGTAAGCCCAGGAGAAGCCGGTCGGGGAAGCGTGTGCTCATTGTGTCTGTTTGGGAAGGCGGTTTGATCCCACAGCTGAGATCGCCTCCCCCTGTGGAGCCTCTGTCACTGGCGGCTCCCCAGGTGGCTCTCAGGGGGGGATCAGGGAGGACAGGAACTGGTCACGGAGACGATGTCAGACCTAATGCCTCCTTCACCAAAGGGAAAGGAGAGTAAACCCCTCGCTCGCAGCCTCCGGGTCTTTACATTTGTCACAAACGAACGGTGGAATGACCGGTCGCTATGATGTGCACTGACCACCAGAGGGCAGATGCTCAACACAGGAGCTGCCCCCAGCCAGCAGGCCCCAGGCCAGCCAAGGTGGTTGCCAGCAGGGACCCCTCCAATTGCCCTACTGGTCACCCCACAGAGGGAGGTTACTGCTGGCTGTGGCAGGGCAATAGGGAGGCAGGGCTGGCCGGTGAGCAAGTGGTACTAGGCCGACCAAAGTGGGTGCCAGCGGGAGCCCCCACCCCGATCATCCCACTGGTTGCCCCACAGATCAGTCCTGATCACTGGCCAGGCCTAGGGACCCTACCCATGCACAGATTTTGTGCATTGGGCCTCTAGTAAAAAATAATATTGCATTCCTCAAACAACTTCCATTTCTTTATTAAAATACTAGAGGCCCAGTGCACGAAATTCATACATTGGGGGGTGCCCTCAGCCCAGCCTGCACCCTCTCCAATCTGGGACCCCTCAGAGAATGTTGGACTGCCCGTTTAGGCCTGACCCCAGGCCTAAATGGGCAGTCCGACATCCTTCTCACAGTCCGGGACCACTGGCTCCGAACTACTCACCTACCTGCCTGCCTGATTGCCCCTAACTGACCACCCCCAACCAGCCTGGTTGCCCCTTACTGTCCCCCACGTCAGCCTGGTTGCCCCTCCACCCTGCCCCTGCCGGCCTGGTTGCCCCATGCAGCCTGCTTGCTCAGTTGTTTGGCCATCCCTCACTAAGCCCCCTGCTGGCCTATTTGCCCCTGTTCAGTCATCTGTTCAGTTGTTTCCATTGCGACAGTCACGAAGGCTTTTATATATATATATATATATATATAGACATTTTTATTGATTTCAGAGAGGAAAGAGAGGAAGAGAGATAGAAACATCCATGATGAGAGAGAATCATGGATCAGCTGCCTCCTGCACACCCCCATCAGGGATCAAGGCCACAACCTGGGCAAGGTACCCTTTACTGGGAATCGAACCGTGACCTCCTGGTTCCTAGGTCAATGCCCAACCGCGGAGCCATGCTGGCCGGGCAGACAACATTCATTTAAAAATAAAAAATAACTAGAGAAAAATCACTGCCTTCGGGGAATAAAGTATTAAATATTTCTAAACCTCTCTTAAGCACACACACTTCTTTGTGGGCCAAAACACATATAATGATGCTGGAAGAGAATCTCTTTCTTTCAGGGTCTGTTCTGTGGAACCCGAGTTCAGTCTCAGATCTCAGAGGCCCGGTGAAGTTATTAAGACGGTGACTGCTATCTCGGGCCTCCATATTGTCGAGATCTATAAACCTACATCATAAACCTGTTCCCTCTCCAAAAAATCCCTAAACACCTCGCCTATTTGCTCCGCCGCCGCCATCAAAACACCATCTCCGCGTCCCCCCGAGAGCAGCCTCGCGCGTTGCCAAGGGAACCGGTTTTGAAATTGGACAGATTCGGGTCCCACTCACGGTTTCAAAGTGTGAAGTGTGAGGAGTTGCAAATTGGCTTCGTTGCGCCCTCGCTCGCAGGACGATGACAACGATCGAGGGAGAGGACAGGTGTGGGGAGACAGGCACTCGGTCATTTCCTCTTCACCGGACACAGACAGCCAACACTGTTTCCAAACGCGGGGACCCCTGGAGACGTGAAACCCAAAGCAGCTTTCCAGAAGGAAATGAGGTCAGATCATAACTAGACACACACTTGGAATGACGATAAAGCCGGTGCTTACCAAGATACACTTCATTTTTCTCCTTGAGCTCTCAGCTGTTCCAGCGTGTGTGCCTTTTGGGGGCCAGCCTGTATTTAGACTTAGTCCAGCGGCCCCTCATCTGGGCATTGATGACGTACATGCGTGCCCACAGGCACAAGCGGGAGGTTTCCTGAGTGTAACCCACCTTTGCTCACAGGGACACTGTGGATCATTGGGCAAATGCAGAGATACAGGAAAATGACATTGCTTTGCTCATTTTTAAAAAAAGTTTTAAAAATCTTTGTTGTTCGAAGTATTACATATGTCCCATAATTTCCCTTCCACCCTCGTCCTCCCCCCACCACCACCACCTCAGGCCCTTCTCACCCCACTGTCCGTGTCCACGGGTGGGACTATATGCAGACAAGTTCATTGCTTGCTCTTCCCCTCCACCCTCTCCTACCTTCCCTCTGAGGTTCAACCCTCTCTGTTCGTGCTTCCGTGACTCTGGGCCTGTTTTTGTTGGCCAGTGCATTTGGTTCATTAGATTCCACATGTGCGTGAGATCACGTGGTACTTACTTTCTCCGACTGGATTATTTGGCTTAGCATAATACTCCCCAGGTCCATCCATGCTGTTGCAGATGGCAAGAGTTCTTTGTTTTCTACAGCTGTGTTCATGTGTAGAGGCACCACAGTTTTTTCGATCCACTCATCATCTGCGGAGGGGCACGTAGGCTGTTTCCAGATCTTAGCTGCGGCACGCTTTGAGGGACGGTTTCGGACTGTGCATTCTTGGAGTGTGCGCCAATTCCTTGACGAGGATCTCCATAGCCTTCCGAGTTTGTGGAGGGAAATTGCATCCCCTCTGTGTTATCATGTGTTCCTGAGGTCTTGAGGTGATATTTCCTCTCTGACCCTCTGACATAAACCTTCATTCATGATTGACCCAGATGCTTGACCCTCTGGGGCTCAGAACCGCCCAACACTCACGAGGAAACCAGCCTGAATGAGCTCAGGACTGCAAGAAACACAGGCAACGGAGGAGCCCGGTAAAGGACCCAGCGCACGCATGGCATGCGCAGGCACGGGGTTCAGACGGTGGGGAATTCCATAAGAAAACCGACGGGGGGTTCTGCAGTCGGTAACTGGCAAGGGCCGACTTAAAGGATGAAGACTCTCGGAGTAAAAGAACCTCAGGGCACACACATCAGCCAAACGCAGGATGCGAGCCTTATTTGGATTCTGATTCCAGTGATCAATTCCTGAGAAATAGGCAGTGTTGAGGAACACCTCACTATTGATTGGGTATTTAAAGGTAATGGGGAATTACTGTGGTATTTTAGTAGCTGTGATGGGAGTGATGACATTTGAGACATCAGCATGCATTTGCTGAGCCTACATGTTTGCTTCAGATTTTGTTGTTCTTTTCATTGTACTGCAGTTCCATCTACTTTTTCAATTTACCTCTAAACTTCTTTTTCACAATGAAGTTTTAGAAATATTTAATTTCCAGGCCTTGAGAGAGTTTACTGTTGTTTTTCTGTTTTTGGTGTTCTGTCTGTCTCCACCACAGTGGTGCCCTCTGTATGACGTCATTTCTTTCAATGCTGTCGGGCTCCAGTCAGGACCGGGGTTGCTCTGTCCACTGAATGTCCCCCTGGTGCCTGGGGGGGGGGGGGGGGGTGGAAGGCGGGGGGAGAGGGGAGCAGTGCATTCTGCCGCTGTCCATGGTGCTCGAAGCGTCTGCTTTGGAGAGCGTAGGTTAATTGTGTTGATCACATCTTCTGCCTTGCTGATTTTCTGTCTAGCGTTCCATCAGCGGTGTACAGGGGATTTCTGAAATATTCAACTATGGCTTTAAATTCACTTGTTTATTGTCTTGCGTTGATCAGTTTCTGCATATCCTTTGCTGATCTGTTGTCTGAGGCACACAGGTTTGTAATCAGTGTGTCTTTCTGATGGATCGTGTTATTGCTATGCAATATCTCTCTTTGCTTCTAGCAATTTTCTTTGCTCGGAAGTCTATTTTATCAGACATCAATACACCTCTACTGTTTTTGCTTTATTAATTTTGGCATGGTGTATTGGTGTTTTGTTGTGTTTTTTTTTTCGACTTTCAATCTTTTCCATCTACCTATGCCATTAAATCTGACTTTCGTTTTTTGAATAAAGCAGAACTGTGGGTGATCCTTATCTTCGCTTTACCCTCTGTGTTTTCGCTGGTACATCACCAATGATGATTGGTATGTTATTTCTTAAGTCCACCATTTTATTACTTGTTTTCTGTGCGTTTCTTCTGGTTCTTGCTCCTCTTCTCTGTTCTCTCCTTCCTGTGGATTACTTAACATTATGCAAATTCCATCCTGATTTCTGGGTGTCTTTCTTTGTTTGTATTTTAATGGCTTATCTGGGTATTACATTACGAAGACATGACTCACCACATCTTCCTAGTGTCAACATTTTCCTGCTTTGAGTTAATTCTGAAAACCGCATGACCACAGGTTTCTCTACTCTCCCCACTTTTAAATGTTATTGTCTTCAGTGTCACATATCCTATATAATAAAAGAGAAACATGCAAATTTAACCGTACCTTCGCTCCTGATTGGCTATGCTACCAGCTAATCAGGAGTGGTGGCGGGGCCAAGTGGCATGAGTGCGGGGCCCGGGGGGTGGAGATGAAAGGGAAGCGGCAGCGGCAGCAGCAGCAGTGGTGGTGGTGGTGTCAGGGAGCTCCCTGCCCCCAGGCACTGTGAGCAGAAGTGGCGGCGGCGGCGAGTGCCCAGCCCCTGGGGCCGGGTGGTCACAGGCAGTCAGGGCTGAGCTGAGCAGGGCGATGGCTGGGTGCCCAAGGCCTAAAGCCAAGGCTGGGGTGAGCAGTCAGTTGGACATCCCCTGAGGGCTCCCAGTATGTGAGAAGGGGCAGGTTGGGTTGAGGGACCACCCACCCCCAGTGCACGAATTTCATGCACCAGGCCCCTAGTTGTTAATAATTTTGTTTCATCTCTGTTTATAAATGCATGTGTTAAAAGATAATCTACTGATTGCATCCTCATTATGACTGCTGTGTTGTTCTTTCAAAATGCTCCAATAGTTTTGAAACAATCCTTGTCTTACTTTTCGAAAAACTTTTTCCTCCAATCTTTACAATTAGGTCTACTGGTGATGCATATCTGATGACGTTTTATCCCCCTTTAGTTTTGAAGGATTGTTTTTCAAGATACAGCAAGAGCGGCGACCGTTCTTTTCTCCCCCGAGGCGCTGCGCCCCCTGCCTGACGCCCTGCACCGTCATGTGAATTGTTCCCCCATAAGAAGCTCATCTTCCCTCGCAGACGGTCTTCAGGATTTCCACGTTGGATTTAGCTTTCAGAAATTTAATAATGAGGTGTCTTGGTGCGGATTTCTTTGGTTTAATACTGTTCAGGCTTACTGAGCGTCTTTAATCTCCAGTTTTAAATCATGTGTCATACGGGGAAGTTCTTAGCCATTATTTCTTCACATCCTCTTTCATTTGCAATGCCTCTCTCCTCTCTGTCTGAGACTGAGATTCTGATGATGAATACTTTGGATTTTCCCACCGATTCCTGCGGCTCTGTTGATGTATTTTAATTCTCTATCCCCTCCCTTGTTCCGATTAGGTAAATCCTTTTTATGGTCTTGAAGTTCACTGACTCTATCCTCTGTCATCCCCTCTCTAATACTGAGCCCATCTCATAAGATCATTAAAGTACCACTGTTTCCAATTTTACAACTTCTATTTGTTGTTGTTATTGTTTTTTCTTATAACCACTATTGGTTGATGTTATCTTAGTATTTTCAAGAGCGATACATTTGAGAAAATGTTGACCGTTATTCTTTTCAGACATCTTTCTCCTTTCTTTGTTGGGAATTGACATTACAAATAGATTTGTCTTCTTGTATTGTACTCCACCCAGTTCAATAATATGTTGTGGATTTTATTTTTATTTTTTATATTTTATTGATTTTTTACAAAGAGGAAGGGAGAGGGGATAGAAAGTTAGAAACGTCGATGCGAGAGAAACATGGATCAGCTGCCTCTTGCACACCCCCCACGGGGGATGTGCCTGCAGCCACGGTACATGCCCTTGACCGGATCGAACCTGGGACCTTTCAGTCCGTAGGCCGACGCTCTATCCACTGAGCCAAACCGGCTTCGGCGATATTTTGTGGATTTTAAAAAACGTTCCCACTCTGCGTTTTATTTGGGGTTGTTTTTATTGCTATGTCTTTCAGTCCACTATGACCAATCAGGACATTGTTACAGCTTCGTTCACGCATGGTGTCATCCGTGCGCGAGGGCCAATGTGCTGCTTTCTTCTCTTCCTCAAAGTTCACATTGTCCTGTGTCCTCATGGCCCCAGCCCTGGTTTCCGGGCTGGCAGATTCTGGGGTAGATTTTTAGAATTCTGTAAATCTCCCCGACTGTGTCTCGGACTCAGTGAGCGCACCTGCCTCTGGTGTCATCCTCTTGGCGCTTTGCTTCAAAGCTTTGTTGGGGCAGAGCCCACAGCCTTGAGTTCAGGATTGACTGACCCCCTCCCTGTGGGCAGGAACTGCCTGAGGGCCACCTTCTGCTGCGGATGACAGAAAACTCTGGTGACGTCAGTGAGCATTCTCCTCTCTGATCCCCTCGGTTGGTTCTTCTTGTACTTGGGGCGTTTTCTCACATGTCCGGCTGGTGTGCACACAAAGCATTCCCAGCAGTGGTGAGCGCCTCCTAGTCCAGTGCAGTGGTCTGCAAACTGCGGCTCACGGGCCGCAGGCGGCTCTTTGGCCCCTTGAGTGTGGCTCTTCCACAAAATACCACGGCCTGGGCGAGTCTGTGTTGAAGACGTGGCGTTAGAAGAGGTTTAAGTTTAAAAAAGTGGCTCTCAGAAGAAATGTCGGTCATTGGTCTGTGGGTATTTGGCTCTGTGGACGGATGAGTTTGCCGATCACTGTTCTGGTGCAGCCTGAGGGGGGTCATCACCAGGCTCAGCGCTTTCCTTCTGTGCACACGCCGGCCATGGCTTAGCGGAGAGTTGAAAGAGCTCTCTTCCTCTTCAGGTCTCTCTCAGCAGCTCTCTCTCTGCAACTCTCTCTCTCTCTCTCTCTCTTTCTGTAGCTCTCTCTCTCTCTCTCTCTCTCTCTTTCTCTCTCTGCAACTCCCTCTCCCTCTTCCCCCTCTCTCTTCTTCTCCCTCTCCCCCTCCCTCTCGCCCCTCGCTCTCACTCTCCCCCTTCCCCTCTCCCTTTCCCCCTGTCCTTGTCCCTGTTCCTATCCCTGTCTCTGTCCCTCTCCCTCTCTTCTCTCTCTGCTTCCCTCTCCCTCTCTCTCTCTCTCCCTCCCCTCCACTCCCTGCAGCTCTCTCTCTCTCTGCATCTCTCTTCCTTTCCAGGCTTCTTCCCAGTGCTTGCTTTGTGGGGCTCCACCCACCTGACCTTGAGGTCCTTCACTCCCACCTTCTGCAAGGAAAGGATCGGTGCTGCTCCACCCACCTGGCGCCCCCATCTGCAAAGCTGCAAAGGCCCCAGAGAGTGGGGCTAGGGCAGCCCTGGGCTCTCCTCTTTTGTCCCGAGGTTCCCAGAATCACTCTCTGGTTCCTTCTGGTGTTTGATGTCTGGTTACTGGTCTTTCAGTTGGCACTGGTATTGTTATCGCTATTATTTCTACAGGTGTGTTTTCACGGTGGGCGTGCATTATTACGATGATACTCCTATCGCCCATAGTTGTCCCATAAGGTCTCTTTCCTATCGGCCTCAGGGAGTGGTCTGGTGCCTGGGCCCGATCACTCCCCACAGCGCTGCCTCAGGCGTTCCTCAGGGACCTCGAGTTTCCGCCAGAATTTCACAAGTTACAGACTACCCGGTTCCTTTAATGCGGCCTCACCTTGAAAAAGTCACTTCCTGGTAACGCATCAGGGTCTAACTTTATTTTCAGCGACGCCAGCGTGATACCTCCTCTCTTGCGGTATTGTTGTGATAAGTAAATGAAAACTGTACAGAATACATCTTGGCAGCAATCCTGATGTTTAATACATGTTAAAACCCATTATATTATTTCGTATCTCTCTGCCTGAGAGATGAGAATACTTTTCAAGAATGATAAAGATATACGTGGGCATTCCTGCCACTGGCGTTCTAACTGTTCTGTCGCATCAGTAATGATTTGTTAAAATGTTATTTCCATAACTCACTTACAGATACATTTTCAGGTGTCTCCCCTTGACTCTCTCTCTCTGTGTGGACTCAGATAAGTGGGTCCATGATGGATGGCGCCCATGTTCACTGAGCATAATGTGTCCTTCATCCCGGAGCCTCCTGGGTTCCCAGAGCATCGTCCATACATCACACCTCACGTCTACCTGCCCCTCAGCAGGCTCGCTCTTCACAGCCCGGGGGACAGGAAGCCAGCGTCAACAACAGGGCCCGAGCATTCTTAATGGGCACTGCCCCTCCTCTGCAGGGAATTATGGGAGGAATCTCTCTATCCCTTTATTGGGGCTTTGTAAATGGGAGCCGTGACAATCCGTGGGCACCGCCCTGTCCTCCGGTCGCCTGCACGCCTGCGCAGAGGGACGGCCCCGGTGGAACCCTCTCCTCCCATCGCCGGCTCTCCCACGCTCACCTGACCCAGAGGACGGGGACTGGGTGCCTTCCGGTGCCAGCAGAGCAGGCGGCACACAGGAAGCACTCGCAGGCGTCTGCTGAGCCGGACGGCATTTCACCGACATCACCAGCCCGAACGGGAGACGCGGCCGTGGCTGCGGAACGGGTGCCAACAGGGAGCTGCCCGAAGCTTCGAGACCTTGACTTTGCCAACCCCGTTCTCTCTCGGGAGACTTTTCCACGTTTTGTTACAGGATAGAAACGATTCCTTCCACGGTACCACAAAAGGCAAAGTAAGCATTTCACTTTCAAAAGGGGTCAGGCCCGTTACACAGAGTCCAACGCAAAGCATGACCTTCAGCCTCTGCCAAGAAAGGCGGCGGCCATGAGCCTGCCAGGAAAGGGCGGGTGAGGGAGAGGGGTGTTCTGGGGAGAGAAATGCAAATGGCAGGCACAGTCCGTCTAAAATAAGCTTCCACGGTCCGGGGTCACCCCTCACGTCCAGATTTCCAGGTGAAAATAGACACCTGATGATTAAAGATGGAGGATAAAAGGAATACGTTATTTGGTGCCTGATGCTAAGACACGTTTATGAAGAAGGAGGGGGAAAAACCACCTGATTATTTTACGATTTCCCACAGCAAGAAAGGAAAACAGCGTGAAGCATCAGCTCCAGCAGGAACAGCCTTTGTAAGAAACCTTTCATTTAAGCTAAATGCTTCCTGAACTGGAATTACGGCTTTCCAAATCATTAAAACTTTGGAGAAAAGCTCTTGTGATTTATTCCCAGTTGTCCACCTAAGAAACTAATTCAGGCCTGGCCTCAGAAATACCTGGGGAGGGTGTGGGCAAGGCAGGAGTCAGAAACACCCTGGCTCTATCTCTCCACAGAAACAACGAAACACGAAGACAAAGTGTTAGGACCAGCACCTGGAATTCTGTAACTAACAAGATCTTCTGTGGCCCAGAAAAACGGTTCACGGAAAACAGAACAAGACAAAACTCCACAGTCCCAGGCAGTGAGGTCGGCTATGTCCCTGTGTTCTGTCTGCTGTCCGTGTGTTGTGTCTGCTGTCAGTGTGTTCTGTCCGCTGTCCCTGTGTATTGTCCACTGTTCATGTGTTCTGTCCGCTCTCCGTGTGTTCTGTCCACGGTGTGTGTTCTGTCCGCTGTCCCTGTGTTCTGTCTGCTGTCCCTGTGTTCTGTCTGCTGTCCGTGTGTTCTGTCTACTGTCCGTGTCTTCTGTCCGCTCTCCGTGGCTGCCTGGAGGATCGGCTCCTGGGGTTCTGCTTTTATCTCATCCCACTCAGAAGTTCCCAGGCAACTCCCCACGGAAGCTTAGCTGGAGATATTTCAGGAAATAGTTCAACAAACCCATCAGGCATTGCTGCCCGGACCCATCAATAACGTCAGGGGAAAGGCGGACTCAGAGGCTGAATGAAGCAGATTCTTTAGGGGCCAGAGTGGGTGAAGTCCTCCCACAGGTCCCTGTGGCTTCACGCCCTTCACTCTCCAGGCCCCGTGGGCCGGTGGGACGTGGCCAGGAGTCAGGACAAGGCCCTGGCTTCGCCCTCGGGACAGTCTTTGGGCGTGGTGCTTGGTGGGCACTATTTTACTGTTCCCCTTCCTTGGAGAAATGTCCTTTTAAGTCTTCTCCCCAGTATTTTGTTGTGTTTGACTCTTATTGTGGGGTTTTAAGAGTTTTAAAATTTAGTATTCTGCCGAAACCGGTGTGGCTCAGTGGATAGAGCATTGACCTGCGGACTGAAGGGTCCCAGGTTCGATTCCGGTCAAGGGCATGTACCTTGGCTCGGACACATCCCCAGGGGGTGTGCAGGAGGCAGCTGATCGATGTTTCTCTCTCATCAATGTTTCTAATTTTCTATCCCTTCCCCTTATTCTCTGTACAAAATCAATAAAATATATTTAAAATAAATAAATAAATAAATTGAGTATTCTGGTTGCTAGACATTTATCAGTTTCATGATTTGAAAATATTTTCTCTAAATCTGCATCATCTTTTCATTTTCTTGGTACAATAACTCTCTGTAAATGACAAAATGATTAAACATGGCCACGGTTAGAGATTTGAGGACAGTTCATTATAACAGAGTTGACAAAGGAATTTGGTTGTGTCTGTGAGTAATAACTAGAATCATGACGGGTAGCATTGTGCCGTATCAGATTTTTAGGAATTTTACACAATTTCTAGAACACACTTATATTAATAACTTTCATGCAAATAGGATCCAAAGAAAGCTTAGCATCCCTTCTCTCTTGACAATGCCCCCAGTGGAAGTTAGCACCAAATAAGCCTAAATACCTCAACATCTTCCTTAACAGGGAGAGAACAAATCCTTGGAGATGTTCCAGTGACCCGCTGGGAAAATCCCAAGTTCTTCAGAAATGCTTCATTTAGAATTTGATTTCCGAGGATATATTTGTCAAAATATCGAAGTTGACTGAGATCAAAGATGTTTATGAAACAATACTTAATTACCTATGTACGTGAAGTGAAAATAAAGTTTTATGGAAAACTCAGCAGATTACATAGTTTTGTAAAATCTTATCTCTTTTAATAGACAGATTCCGATTCCTTCACGAACCAAAGACCTGATGAAGACACCACAAAGGAAAGTGCAGGAAATTATTTCCATAAAACAGAATCCTGCCCGGCCCATGTGACTCAATGGTTGAGTGTCCGCCGATGAACCACAAGGTCACAGTCCCATTCCCGATCAGGGCACATGGGCCAGGCTGCAGGCTCGATCCCTAGTAGGGGGCGTGCAAGAGGCAGTCAGTGATTCTCATCATTCTATCTCTCTTTCTTCTGCCTTCCTCTCTGAAATCAATAAAAATATGTTTTTTTTTTTTATAAAAAACTAGAACCTTTATTTTTCGGGGCAGATTACTTAAAGGATAAAAGCACGTCACAATTTTATCAAGAAGGATCCAGAAGTATAGGAAAACTGTATCCTTTCACAGATGAAAGAACATTAAGTGTGAGTTATACCTACGTACTACCTTGATATTAAAGCCTTTTCTTTAAGCGAATTAAACAGAGCTCTTTCACAAGTTAATTTTGGCCGTACCCTCCAGAAACAGAAAATCATCACATACACAGAACATATCCGTAGATGCTCACAAACACACAGACAGACACAATCAGAGACCCTGCAGCTTTCTACCCAGATCTTCCCCAAGGGACACAGAGCAGACCACAGAGGTCACTAGACACAAAAGAGAAGTTATGCTGAAGAAAGCCACTGGATCCCATGACATTTTGGTGGGAACAAATATGCATATCAATCAAAGAAGAAGCACTTTTCTAAGTCAGGGAAACAAATTAGGAGCATGGGAGGTAAAAACAACCTTGCTATTGATCCAAACTGATATATGAAGGCTTACTTCAAAAAACTTTTTAAAAAAAACAGGTATTTAAAAATTAGAGAAAGCCCTGCAGGCATATTTGTGAATTTTTAGCATAATAGTGCTGAGTCATTGCGCATAGTTTATGTGAACTCAGTTTTGACATTCGGAAAGTATGGAGCAGGAAGTCATATAAATTGTGGCATAGAATTTGTTATAACATCGACGGCTTGTTTTTTCAACTGATTTGTAGTCTTGTCTGGTTTAGTCTGTGCCATCATGAACTATCTCATCCTTAAGAGAATAAAACACAACATAATTATGAAGTTCATTAATTTTTTATGATGCTCATACCAGATGTTGGCGCTGCTATAGCAAACACCTAAGAGGGTGGGATCCGCGGCAGAGTTAGATACTAGGTAGAGGCTGAGAAGTTTGGAGAGCCATAAAGAAAAGAAAAAAACACACAAAAAACTCAGATGCCATGAGAAGACTGCTAGCAAAACTATAAATATTAAAGGTACTTCTAATGAGAACTAAGACAGAAATGAAAAACTTGTTATTAGAAACTGGTGGAAAAGCAATTACTGTTACAGAATGGCAAAGGAATTAACTGGATTGTGCCCCAGTGTTTTAGGGAAAGTGGAACATGAAAGTGATAAACTTGGGTATTTAGTGAGGAGATTTCTAAGCAAACCATTACATGTGCGGCCTAGTTTCTCCTTGTTATTTATAGTAAAAGGCAAGAGGAGAGACATAAATTGAAGAAGCAACTGCTAAGCAAGGAGAAACCAGCTCTTTATGATTTGGAAGATTCTTAGCCTCTCCAGATGGTGAGTTCTGGAAACAAGGCCACGGCTGTGGCTAGACAACCACTTGCTACATAGATGATCTGTTGACTCATGGATCCAATTCCATGGGTTGTTTTTATCTCGGCAGACGCCAGACATACAGATGTGGTTCCCCGGGAAATACTCAGTCTCCTCCAATGGTACCTGAAGGCCTGAGGGACAAACTATGGAGGCAGAAGGATTCTCCCCAGGCCTTGACGAATGATGGAATTGCCCCGAGATATTTGGGACTTGCTTGGGCCCTTGTCTCCCTTCTGATCTCCCCTCTGGAGTGGAAATGTCTGCCCTGGGCCTGATCCTCCACTGCATTTGGGAAGCAGATAACTGATGGAGAAGTGCAGCTTACAAGTCCACCGCTAGAGAGGAATTCAGTGCCGGGAACCAGCCATTACCTCACCAACAGAAAGGTGTGGACAAGGAACCCGAAAGGCTTAGTCAACCTTGAAGCTCTGAAAGGTCAGAGCGAACCACTCCCTATCTGATTGAGATAAGGGTGGTAAGGGCAACTTCCCCACCAGATAACCCTGTAAATCCTTCCTGACAAGATAATCGGCCTATTTCCTGCCTAAGGGCAATGGGTGTATTCCCAAAACCTAAATAAAAGGAATGGCAAGGCCCAGGCAAAGGGTAGTCCTTCCACTAGAGATGGGCTGCCGCCTGGCCCCCCATTTTCCCAAATTAATGTTTTTCTGAGTCTTTGTCCATTTGCGTGCGGCCTTCTACAGAACCCGAACCCTGCACTGGAACCCTGAACCACGCGGGACGTGAAAAGGATTCCAACAATTCAGTCTCCCTCACACGCATTCACTTATATTTAGATGAGGTTTGGTACTTAGAGTTAATACCAGGATGAGTTAAAACTTGTGGGGCTGATTGGATCGGAAGAATATCTTTGCATGTGAGAAAGACATAAATTCAGGGTTGGGGGGAGGCTGAGGGAAGAGTGTTATGAGTAGAATTTTGTCTCCGGAAATTCATGTGTTGACGTCTTAGCCACCAATACCTCAAACCTCAGGGTGTTCCCTCCCATGGAAACAGGTTCTTTGCAGACAGCTGTACTAAACAGACAGCGAGGATGAGTCATACTGGAGCTGACTCATACAGCATGGCCACTGTCCTTACAAAGACGGGACACGTGGACACAGACACACCTGCAGGGAAGCTACCTTTTGAAGGTGAAGACTGGGATTTGCTTCCATCAACCAAGGAACCTAAAGATTTCCAGTTATCCAGCAGACATTCAGAAACACGAAGCGTCCCTCCCCCAGCCCCAGCAGGAACCCATGCCGCTGCCTCCGGGAGCTCAGCTGTCTGTGTCCAGACTGCGAGACGGAGAATTTGTGCTTCTTCACCGCCCAGTGGGGGCTATTCTGCAGCAGCTCCAGTAGATCAATACGGACAGCAGCAGGGCAAGAAAAGAAATGTGTCAGACACGCCGTCCCCACGAGCCAGCCATTTGCAAATTGGATATTTGTTAGTTCAAATTGCCTGTCTGTGATCCTAAGATTGTTTTAAAAGCTGTTTTCGTCACAAGTTTTCTTTCCTCGGACTCCCGTTTGCTTCTGATCTCTTCATACATTTTGTGAACGGACATTCCGGTTTTATCAGCGCTTCGCACTTTAAGGGAGAGAATACCAGTTATGTCATAATTTATATTGAAAAATGTGCCTGTTTTAGTTTACACCAGCTGTTCTCTAGGTGATTCCGCAGCACAATGGTTATTTCCACACAATTACTCACTGTTGAAGGTGCAGATTGAGTATGGGAGGTTGAACAAGTGAAGTGTAATTTTTAATTTTCCTCTCTGATTAATGAGATGTTTGATGTGAGTGGGACACAGGGGACACACACACACACACACACACACACACACACACTCCTGTCCAGGATTATATTGGTCTCAGGGACCACAGAGACTTTCAACCCTTCGGGCTCAGGGAGGCAAGGCAGCCCTTGGATTATTCCACTTCTGTGAACTGTGCAGCTACATCTGTGATCACGTCCTTAGGAAACGGAGTCAGGGAGGCCAGCTGAAGAGGAGGGCGACGTAACAATGGAGCAGCAATAGGACGCAAGCTGTCCAGCTGTTGGCCTTGCATCGGCAAGGAGGCCCATTTCAGGAAACACGGCCTCGGGTGGGTGTGGCCTGCTCACACCTGGTGCGGCCGGAGCCCCACGTCAAACCCGCTTCCTCACATCCAGACCAGGAAAGAACAGGCTCAGCTTGTTCCAGCCATAACTCCCTTCGAGTACATAGGAAACGGAATACAGACTCAGACACGGTGTAACTCTTTTGGTTAGTTTGGGGAAACTTTTTGAATTGGCAATTCATTATCTCAAGTATTTTGAAAAAGCGATTCCACATTTGATGACTACTTTCCTTTGCTAACTACGTGAAATGAATGGAGGGGTGGATGGTCTAGGACAGCGGTCGGCAAACTCATTAGCCAACAGAGCCAAATACCAACAGGACAACGGTCGAAATTTCTTCTGAGAGCCGGATTTTTTAAACGTCTTCTAACGCCACTTCTTCAACAGAGACTCACCCAGGCTGTGGTATTTTGTGGAGGAGACACACTCAAGGGGCCAAAGAGCCGCATGTGGCTTGCGAGCTGCGGTTTGCCGACCGCCGGTGTAGGGAGAAGATGGGGGCTCGGCGCCAGCTTTGAGCTTTGCCCCTATCGGGTCTTCCTGTTCAGCAGTTGAGCCTCTCCAAGACCCTAGTGGCCTTGTTTGCAAAACAGGAAGGTTGGCCCAGGTGCACTCTGACTGTGACGGCTGGTAAGTCAGTGGGCAAGCCAGCTTCCCAGGTCAGGCTGTGCCTCTGCACAGAAAAACTCCCCCAACCCCCCCACCCTCCATCCCCCGACACAGGGAGCGCGATGAGTGTCGGAGGCTGCACTAAGAAGGTGGGAGTGTGGAGTGCCGACGGCGAAAGGGAGGGGAGCCCTGGGGAAGGGCTCGCTGGACTCAGCTGGAAAACAGTGACTAGACGGGCGAGTTCTAAAGGGTTTTGTCCATGTCCTCAGTTTACAGACCCCCAAATACAGCAGCGAGCAGGAAGAGATGAAAGGGCAGAGCAGGACTGACTCCATCTTGTGTGACTGTGTCCCCTCTTTCGAGAAAACCACAGGCTGTGTCAGTTACTCAGCCCGCCCTTCATTCAGCCAATGGGAATACAAGGGGAACTAACCTGAGGCCAAAAGTATGCTGATCACATCCTGTCTTTGTGTCACTGGACCCTAGCTGCACCCTGCCTTTGCGTCACTAGCCCCACCCCTCACCCAACTCAATGGTTCGAGTCTGGCCCCACCTCCCTATAAAATCATCGTGCTTTCGAAACTCGCTCTCTTTTTGCATCCTGCCGCTGCGTCGGTAGAGGCAGAGAGCCGAGCTCGAGCTTGTAATAAAGGCTCTTGGCTATTGCATCGGACTTGGCTCCCTGGTGGTCTTTGGGGATCTTTAAATCTGGGCATAACAGAGACGGTCAGGGAGAGGTAGAAGTGATGTTTGGGGACATCAGAGAGGATGGGACACCCCCCAGTGGAGACAGTACCTCCGTGGGAAGCTTCCCGTGACAGGTCACATGTGGATCTTCAGAGCAGTCACGGTGGACAGGGTTCCAGGGCTTAGAAAAGTGCAGGCACAGGAGGTGAGCGGGAATTTCCTGTGGTTGGAGGGTAAGAAAAAGGAAAGAGAATAAAGGAAGAACTTTATGCTGAAATTCTCAGCAGTACAGAGATAGGAATAGACCTGCAGAAGAAAAGATATTCCGCAAGTCCCAGTTGAGTCAAAGAATGAAGGTTTCCTCAATACGGCAGGTCAAAGGCCAGAGTTCAAGGTCTGCCTGGAACTCCTCTGCCTCCGCTGGACTGGCCTTGGGCACCTCGGGAACCTCTCAGCCTCCGGCTTCCTCTGTGTGGGACGGCGTCAGGAGCAGAAATCTGCCACGTGTGGAAAAGCAGTGCCCTCGTTTGCCATTTTAACTGAGAAGAGCAAATGTTAAAAAATAAATATACTATCTCATATAAAAAATAAAAAGGCATAGGAGAGGAACTAAGAGGAAGCAGAAGAATGAATGAAGATAAAAGTGGAAATTTAGAAACTATATCTGGCCGTTTCACCATCAAAGCGTGGTTCAAATTGATTATTTGCTGTCGGCAGCGGTCAGTATTAATGGTTTCACCTAGCGGTCAGTATTAATGGTTTCACCTGGTTTTAGAAGCTCATACCACACCACACCATCCCATCAAAAGCAGAGCATTGTCTTCTTTCCGAAATGATTTGGCCTTGCAGTCGATGTGGATGGCTGACCTGGATCAACCCATGATTTTGTGCGTTTGGGATTCTCAAGATAAATCCATTTTTCATCGCCAGTAACAACAACAACAGATTATAAAAGTGGGGAAACTTTAAAAGTAATAAAAAGCTGTCTCGGAAAAATCCATAGAATATGACAGCAACTACTAAGACTAATTTTAATAAGATAGAAATACAGGTTTACAAAGTAATTATCTAGAGAGACAAAAAAGCAGACTCTAGTCCATGTCTGTATAAATAATTAGGAAACCTCAGTGAGATAAGTAACTGTCAGGGGCATGTAATTCGCCCTCATGGACCAAAATGGGGGGCAAATCCCCAAAGTGCCAGGTGCATCAGGACAGGAATGGACCCCTCGCCCAGGGACTACGGGGGTCCGGGAGGTGCCAGCTGTGCTCTGCCGGAGCCTGACGCCGGGTCTCCCGCTGGTCCTCGGCTCCACCCAGACGCCATTTCTCCGGGAAAACACGGAAAAACACCAGCAGCTAGGGACGGAGTCTGCTGGTGAAACAGACCACCCCAGCGACGACTCTGCCCCGAGAGCCAGCGGTGTGTAAATGGCATGTCCGCATGCCACTCTCCCCCGCGAGCCGAGCCCGGGAAGCGTGACGTGCGTGTGCTGTTGCTGGGGTGACAGGATTTAAGGACTGGGTCTATGTGTTAGGTCCCAAGTCGGTAAACCGCGGCTCGCGAGCCACACATGCGGCTCTTTGGCCCCTGGAGTGTGGCTCTTGCACCAAACACCACGGCCCGGGCGAGTCTGTGTGGAAGAAGTGGCGCTAGAAGAAGTTTACGTTTAAAACATGTGGCCCTCCAAAGAAAAGTCAATCGTCGTCCTGTTGGTATTTGGCTCTATTGACTAATGAGTTTGCCTACTGCTGCGTTAGGTGAATGACAAGGTCCAGGAGGCCATGACTTGCCTGTGGCCCAGGGGGGCCCTTGCATGCACCCTGAGAACATAGCGCGCCTGGGACCCCAGAGAGCCCGGGGGGAGACGAGGCAGGCGGCCGGAGGCCTGGCCACGGCGTTTTGCTGGCCCTGGTTCTTTTTTTTTCATTTTTATTTATTTATTTATTTTAATCTTTATTGTTCAGTTTATTAATTACATTGTTCCCCCCTTGTTATTCCCCCTATAGCTCCCCTCCACCCGGTACCCATCCCACCCTCCGCCCTCCCCTCCCCCGCACTGTCCTCTCCCATAGGTGCGTGATTTTTGTCCAGTCTCTTGCTGCACCTCCCACACCCCTTTTCTCCCCAAGAATGGTCAGTCCATCCCCTCTCCATGCCCACGATTCTGTTCTAGTCACCAGTGTATCCTGTTCATCAGATTTTTAATTCACTTGATTTTTAGATTCATGTGTTGGCAGATGTGCATTTGCTGTTCATAACTTTTATTTTTACCCAGCCCTGGTTCTTTCGTTAAGTTTCTCCGTCGGCTGTGCTTTCTGTTACATCCTCGCTAACAAAAGCCTCGTCCCGGACGGACGGACGGACGGACGGCCAGCACCCGGCTGAGCGAGGCCACGGCCACACCCGCTGACCAGCCAGGGGCGTCCCCACAGACAGGCCCGGCCCCGCCCCCTGCTTTCTCGGGGCACAAGTCGTGGGCATTGGCTTCACGTTCCAAGGAAAGGGAGTCCTGAGAGCCTGGCGCTGGGGCGGGTGGGCCTGTCTGAACCCCGGGGGGCTGTCCGTCCCGGAGTCGGTGCGTCCTGTGGCCTCCCACTGGCTGGGCAGGAGGTTGTCTCTCGCGCTGCAGAGGGCGCTGCGGCTCCTGAGGCGAGGAAAACTGTTTCTTCATGAGAAACGGTGCCCAAGAGGGAGCGAGGCTCCTGTGACTTTAGGTGCTCCTGGTGAGGTGCTCCAGGCACTCAAATAAGCTCTTCTTTATACGTTTTTAAAACGTCTATTGAATGTATTGGGGTGACATTGTATATAATAAAGAGGTAATGTGCAGATGGACCCTCAGGCCCTCGCACAAGATGGCCACCCCCATGTGGTCAAAGATGGCCGCCACAAGATGGCCAGCAGGGGAGGGCATTTGGGGGGAGCCAGGCCTGCAGGGGAGGGCAGTTGGGGGGACCAGGCCTGCAGGGGAAGGCAGTTGGGGGGCGACCAGGCCTGCAGGGGAGGGCAGTTGGGGCAAGGGGACCAGGCCTGCAAGGGAGGGCAGTTGGGGCAAGGGGACCAGGCCTGCAAGGGAGGGCAGTTGGGGCAGGGGGACCAGGCCTGCAAGGGAGGGCAGTTGGGGCAGGGGGACCAGGCCTGCAAGGGAGGGCAGTTGGGGCAGGGGGACCAGGCCTGCAAGGGAGGGCAGTTGGGGCAAGGGGACCAGGCCTGCAAGGGAGGGCAGTTGGGGCAAGGGGACCAGGACTGCAAGGGAAGGCAGTTGGGGGTAACCAGGCTGACAGGAGAGCAGTTAGGCGATGATCAGGCTGGCAGGGGAGTGGTTAGAGGCAATCAGGCAGCAGGCAGACAAGTGGTAGGAAGCCTGCAGTCCCGGATTGTGAGAGGGATGTCCACCTGCTGATTTAGGCCTGATCCCTCTTTAACCAGCAGTCAGATATCCCCTGGGGGGTCCTAGATCGGAGAGGGAACAGGCCGGCCTGAGGAACACCCCCCACCCCCCAGTGCATGAATTTTGTACACCGGGCCTCTTGTTGGTTCATAAAGTTAAAGAGGTTTCAGGCGTACACTTGTATACGACACCACCTGTATGTTGTATCGTGTGTTCATCACCCAAAGCAAACCAACTCTTCTATACGCCTTAGAAACCCTTATGAGTGCGCGAGCAATGGGTTGTTCTCCAAGTCAGAAGAACTTGGGCTTTAAGGTGTCCAGTGTTTCTGAGATGAAGCAAAGCTGTGGAAAGCGAGTCGGGGCTGCAGATGCGGAGACTGAGGGGCCGGGGCGGGAGCCAGGCCTTGTCCTGCAGGCACCGTGCCTCGGGCTGCGGATGATGCTGCGCCACCGGCCCCTCCTGCCGCACCTCCTGCCACATCGGTTCCTCTTCTTGTCTGCCGCTCCCTCCTCCGCTGCCCTCCGCAGGCTCTTACCTGTCAAACCAGCCGGTTGATTGGTTTGAGATCAGAGCTCTGTCTCCATCCTGTCTCCGTCTGGCTGTGTGAAACGATAAACCCCAGCCTGTAAACTTACAGATTTCATCGCCCATGTGCCAGCTGTCTGGATATTTCTTCCCGTTAAAAAATAAACTCTGTGAAAATCCTGGATCCACACGAATCCTCCTTCCATATAATTTTTTAATTTCCTCTGGAGAACCCTTTCTGTCCACGTTTCCATGCAGGGGGATTTGCTGATCCTCACATGTTAGGCACTAAAATAAAATCTTCTAATTCAGTGCCACGTGAGAGAGCTCTTACATGACCTCGAAGTTTGGATTATTTGGGGGAAATCAGTGTTGCCGACCGGTTGTTAAATCTCTGTGTTCAGCCGGGCCCGGTGGTGCGCGCCTGTAGTCCCAGCTACTCGGGAGGCTGAGGCTGGAGGATCGCTTGAGCCCAACAATTCTGGGATGTAGTGCGCTATGCCGATCGGGTGTCCGCACTAAGTTCGGCATCAATATGGTGACCTCCCGGAAGCGGGGGGCCACCAGGTTGGCGAAGGAGGGGTGAACCGGCCCAGGTCAGAAACCGAGCAGGTCTAAGCTCCCGTGCTGATCAGTAGTAGGATCGTGCCTGTGAGCTGCCACTGCACTCCAGCCTGGGCAACATGGGGAGACCTGGTCTCAAAAATCAATCAATCAATCAATCAATCAAAAATCTATGTATTCACCAACAGTAACGGCTCATCATCTCATGGGCAATAGAAACGCCCACCCAGCAGGGCGTGAGGATTAACTGAGAACTCGGGAGACTTGGTACGTTGCATTCGGGAAGCATTAGGTTTCTCCCACTCGTGCGGCACCAGCCCCGGGACCATCACACCCTGCGTGTAGGAGGGCCCCTTGGCCAACCCCGAAGCGCCTCCTACAGGCCGCACCTCCAATCCGGTGGCAGCCAGGGCGGGCGCCTGGGGAAGGAGCTGGGCTGGTGCGTTCCCTTCCACACGAGGCAGCTCTAAGCTCGCACTCCACAGATGTCTTCATTCAGCAGCGTCTCCAGGAAAGGCTGCCTTTCCAGCCAAAGGAGGAAGACCGCCAGAAATTGTCCTGATGAGCCCCTGAGAGCCGCGTGGAGCACGAGGATCAAACGCTCCGCGTTCGAGTTGTTCCTCTTGATCACAACATCACTGCCGTTATCTACGGCGCAAACACTGGCTAACTAGGCTCACACACCTGACAGGTGCCTTCTCTCTCTCAAGGGGATTGAAGGCAGGGTCATTCCTGACCGGCGAGTTCGAAGTTAATTCGGGAAACTGGTATGAGCTTGATTCGTCTGAGGAAAGCTCAGGCATGACTTGAGCAACCAAGGCACACGCCCTTGACCGGAATCGAACCCGGGACCCTTCAGTCCGCAGGCCGACGCTCTATCCAGTGAGCCAAGCCGGTATCAGCGGAAAGGCGTGTTTTAATGATCACCGAAGAGCGACTTGCTTCTGATCGCCGGTAATGGTCCTGCCCCCTAAACAGGGCCGTGCCTGCTGCTCTGACCCTCCGGTAGCTGGTGTTCCCTGGGGCCCCCTGGGGAGGGCTCTGGGAGCCGCCGCTCCGCATTTCCGGCCGCCCTGCACTCGTGTTAATGGTCGTGTCCCTTGTGGCGGCATTTATGCTAATATCACTCTAAATCTAATAACCATGCGTTTATAGAGGAGCCGGGCTGAATACAACAGGAGTTAGTAACGTGACACGCTGCTCTCGGAAACTGCTGACAGTGGGGACTGTCCGCTCACCGTCCATCCCCACCCGGCTGTGACTGCGGGAGGCCCGATGCTGGCTGAGCAGAGCGAACCCCGACGTCCACCCCGTTCTCACTTGCCTGCTCCGTCGGCTTCTTCCTCCCCCCGCCAGGAGGGGCCATGCGGGGAGGCGCAGGTTGAACCGCTCTGAGGCCTGTCTTCGCTCTTGCCCGTTTATCGGCCGTAACCTCCACCTTCCTTCCCGAAGGCTCCTCAGAGCTGCCCCCTGACGGCGCGAGGCCCGAGGAGGGTGACCTTCTCTGCTGCCCACCTGCCTCCTCCTGGGGGAACCCCAGCCACAAGGTGGTGTCTCCTCCGGCGGCCAGAGCTGCGGGACGGCTGTGCCAGCAGGTGTGGAGGCCGACGGAGAGCAAGGCTGGGGCTCCGCCCCACCCCCCGCAGGAGTCCACATGCCTGGAGAAACCAAGGCAGGAACACGGCGGCCCAGCTGTGGCAGGACCCCGAGATGGGCAGGAAGTCCTGCGTGAGGGACCCGGACGTGTCCAGAGTGAAGGCAGGGACCCTGGTGCCCGGGTTGGAGCCATGTTTAAGATGAAGCCTGAGTTCACGGGAAGAGCAGACGTGCCGAGGGTCAGACGCCCCTGTTGTGGGAGGGGTTCGGGGCTGAGCCCACGGCGGGGCGTGCAGAGCAAGTTCTGAGGGGAGGGGCGCTGCTGCTGGCCTGTGAGGGGCACGGGCTCTCTCCGTGCTGCCGGGAACCGGGGAGGGGTCGGAAGCCTAGGATGTCATAAAGTCCAGGACATCACCGCGACAGGAGCAGAGGCAGGTGAGGCCCACGGGAGGCAGGTGTGAGCCACGGGAGGCAGGTGATGCCCACGGGAGGCAGGTGAGGCCCACGGGAGGCAGGTGTGGCCCTCAGGAGGCAGGTGAGGCCCACAGGTGAGGCCCACGGGAGGCAGGTGAGGCCCACGGGAGGCAGGTGAGGCCCACGGGAGGCAGGTGTGGGCCACGGGAGGCAGGTGATGCCTGTGGGAGGAGGCAGGTGAGGCCAGAGGGAGGCAGGTGAGGCCAGAGGGAGGCAGGTGAGGCCATAGGGAGGCAGGTGAGGCCCACAGGAGGCAGGTGAGGCCAGAGGGAGGCAGGTGAGGCCCACGGGAGGCAGGTGAGGCCCACGGGAGGCAGGTGAGGCCCACTGGAGGCAGGTGAGGCCAGAGGGAGGCAGGTGAGGCCCACAGGAGGCAGGTGAGGCCAGAGGGAGGCAGGTGAGGCCCACGGGAGGCAGGTGAGGCCCACAGGAGGCAGGTGAGGCCAGAGGGAGGCAGGTGAGGCCCACGGGAGGCAGGTGAGGCCCACAGGAGGCAGGTGAGGCCCACGGGAGGCAGGTGAGGCCAGAGGGAGGCAGGTGAGGCCCACGGGAGGCAGGTGAGGCCCACGGGAGGCAGGGATGGCCCACGGGAGGCAGGTGAGGCCCACGGGAGGCAGGTGAGGCCCACGGGAGGCAGGTGAGGCCCACAGGAGGCAGGTGAGGCCCACGGGGGCAGGTGAGGCCCACAGGAGGCAGGTATGGGCCACAGGAGGCAGGTGAGGCCCACGGGAGGCAGGTGAGGCCAGAGGGAGGCAGGTGAGGCCCACGGGAGGCAGGTGAGGCCCACAGGAGGCAGGTGAGGCCAGAGGGAGGCAGGTGAGGCCCACAGGAGGCAGGTGAGGCCCACGGGAGGCAGGTGAGGCCCACGGGAGGCAGGTGAGGCCCACGGGAGGCAGGTGAGGCCCACGGGAGGCAGGGATGGGCCACAGGAGGCAGGTGTGGCCCACGGGAGGCAGGTGAGGCCCACGGGAGGCAGGTGAGGCCCACGGGAGGCAGGTGTGGGCCACGGGAGGCAGGTGAGGCCCACAGGAGGCAGGGGTGGCCCACGGGAGGCAGGTGAGGCCCACGGGAGGCAGGGATGGGCCACAGGAGGCAGGTGAGGCCCACGGGAGACAGGTGAGGCCAGAGGGAGGCAGGTGAGGCCCACAGGAGGCAGGTGAGGCCCACGGGAGACAGGTGAGGCCCACGGGAGGCAGGTGTGGGCCACAGGAGGCAGGTGAGGCCCACGGGAGGCAGGTGAGGCCCACGGGAGGCAGGTGAGGCCTACGGGAGGCAGGGGTGGCCCACAGGCGGAGGCAGGGGCTGAGTTAGGATCTGCGGCCAGTTCCTTACGAGAGGACGAGGGCTGCAGGGGAATAGGGAGAGCACAGGAGGCCATGGCTGGGAGCGGGCGTCACTCCAAAGCGCACAGAGTGTCATGAGCGTGGACCCAGGAGCCTCAAGTGCTCTGGACGGTACGGCTTACAAAGCTACGCCAGCGATGGAGCGCGTGGTGGCCGTTGCACGTACGTGCCTGACTGGGACCCAACCTGTCACTGAGGGGCGTGGGCACCCTCCACCCACTGAACACCCAGCCAGGCCACGGCGTTTGTTCTCAGCCACACGGTCAGGCGTGATTCATGACCAGTCCATGTGCTGGGGGAGGACTGGCCGGAGCGGTCGCATGTTTTGAAATAGCCTGTCTTATACACGCTTTCCTGTCGCCGCGTCTTTCTAACGCCTGTGTGACTCACGGCTCGCAGAACCCAGCAACGTGAGACCCGAGGGAAGGGAAGGCACACACACGAGCAGCATGCGCAGCGCCCGTGATTCATGACCCAGGACGCACTTAGGGAGCACTCGCCGTGGAACTTAGAGCCTTCCCTTAAGTGCCTCCTCGGGCTCTGCCGGAGGTATCATCCGCCTTATTTCAGGTCCGGGGCCCTGGTTGGTAAACATTTATCTCATAATGGGAAATTTAAATAGAGGCCGGCTCTGGCGCACTGTAAATCTAACGGCCTGAAATTGCTTTGTAAAACTTGGCAACTTAGCCAATTAGTTAAGTAACACTCTCAGAGCGGTGCGAAGATGTATTGACTTTTACGATTCGCGATATTCATGGAAACAACCTTCCAAGATACCTATTTGTAAACATTTTAATCGCAGGATCTATGCCATTAGGTGGTGGTGGACTGTGGGAGGAATATTAAGTTGCCAAGCACTGCATCATCCTTAATAGCTCAACACCACATTAGCGCTTATCTTCAGAAGCCATTTCCTCACCGCATTTGCAGGGAGAGTTCTGAGAAGGAAAAGGCTAAGAAGTTACAGCATCAGCTACCTTAGCCTTGCAGAACTGCTATAAAAACACCACAGCGATGGGCCGTCAGCTACACGGCATAGGACAGACCTTAATTCACCCATCCCGAGTTGCGGGTTTAAAAAAAAACACTAATTTTGGTTTGTTCCATAATTTTGAAGACATCCTTCAAAGACGCTTCGAAGGAGCGTTTTATGAGGAGTCATACAAAAGCCATAGGAAGCCATTCTTCTCCCTTCCGCTGGCCATGTCATGCACAAATGAATCCAATTAGAAAATTAATGCCTGAGAGTAAGGAACAAAAGACACCCTTAAGTACAGAGGGGTGAGTTAAGAGGATCATTGTAAATATAATCACTGTAGTGAAGCACAAGACAAAAAGCTGGCCTTGAAGATCAGATAAAAGCGTGATGTTGTTTATTTTTATTTTTTTAAATGAAACGAACGTCGCCCAGTAGTAAGGTGGATGTGTACACTTAGATGCGAGCAGACAAACCGGGCCAGCGTGGGCGTCCGGGAGCTCTGTGCGCATCAGAAACCCCAAACTGGTGGTTCTGTTCATGACGGATAATTAAGAAAATAAACTCAAAATACGTACTTGAGAAAATACATTCTAACAGAATACTAAATCCGGCTAGCTGCTAGCAGCCTTTCTAAAAATCTTCTTCCCAAATGGGTACAAAAAAAAATTAAGCAAAGAATTTTAATCCCCCAAATTACAGAAAGTACAGCAAACAATTATAACAAACAAACAAACAAAAAAATCCCAAAACATTTGGTGGGGGAAAACAAGGATACAGAAGATGGAATATGCAATTTGCAGAAAATAGGGCCAATGAAATACCTACTTGGGGACCATCTATTCCGTATGTCTATGGAAAAGTATGGCTACGTTTAGCTAACATTTACTGAGCTGGTTGAATGTGGTTTTCATGTTTAAGGATATTTTTTATTATAAAATGCTCAAATACTCCCCCCTGGGTTGGATCTAGACATGCCTCTCCCATCTGCCCTGGGCAGGCTGGGTCCCCATCAGCCTAGAACGGATGGAAGGGACATGTTTCATGGACTGTTGGGGCGATGCCCCAGAGTGGACGGTGTTGGCAGCATCTGTCGGCCAAGAGATCAAGCACAAAGGAAATCCTATGTAATAAAAGGCTAACATGCCAATCGACCAAACAGCAGAATAACCAGTCGCTATGACATGCACTGACCACCAGGGGGCAGACGTCCAATGCAGGACCAGGCTCACAGCTGGGGAGCTCAGTGGTGGTGGATGTCTCCGCAGTAGCTCTAAGGATGTCCAATAAGTGGTCAATTGGATATCCCCGAGGACTCCAGGACAGTGAGAGGGTACAGGCTAGATGGAGGGGACCCCCACCCCCCCGCCTGAGTGCATGAATTTTGTGCACCAGGCCTCTAGTAGTATTTAAGTCAATACTTCAACACAGTAGGAACCGGGTTACAGAAGGCAGTAAAAATATGAAAATAAGTAAGGCGAGGATTAACCTGTGGCCCTGGATTAGAATCCCCAGGTCAAGGTTGGCATTCATGGTTGTTAATCCTCTATAATAAAACCCTAATATGCAAATCAACTGAACTGTCAAATGACCAGCAGAACAACCGGTCGCTATGATGCGCGCTGACCACCCCGGGTGCAGACGCTCACTGCAGGAGCTGCCCCTGATTGGGCATTGAGTGTCTGCCCCCCAAGAGGAAGGCGACTGGTGGCAGAGGTGATATGGGGTGGCGGGCGGGCTGGCTGGCAAGCAGTGAGTGCCAGGCTGCTGCAGCCAAGACAGGTGCCAGCAGGGGCCCCCCAATCGCCCTGCCCGCTGTCGCCCCGTAGATGGCCCTGATCGCCGGCCAGGCCTAGGAACCCTACCCTATACATTGGGAACAGTCTCTTAGGTTTAAAAATTAAAACCTGGCCAGGCTACCCCAACCCTGAAAGCACAGGAGGATGCAGCGATGACATGCACGGACTCTGGTTTGTATGTGTTGTGGTCAGCCCTGATCCCGACCCTTATCACTGTGTGACAAAGCCAATGACTTACCTTCTCTCTGCTTCGGCTTTTCCACCCGTAAGATGGGGAATGGTACTACTGCCTCAGAAGGACTGTGTTGTGCACTAATTTTTGTAACCAGGGCAAAACATGTAGCTGCCCACCCAACAGCAAGATGCCTTTCACCTGCGTGAAGAGTACGGTCACTGGGGCAGGCAGCATCCCGGATTGCGAGAGGGATGTCCAACTGCCGATTGAGGCTTACTATCCCCCGAGGGGCCCTGGGTTGCGAGAGGACGCAGGCCAGCTGAGGGGCCACCCCCCACCACGTACGAATTGTGTGCATCGGGCCTCTAGTATTTATATAAAGATATGTGTTGCCCGGCCAGCATGACTCAGTGGTTGAGCATCAACCTATGAACCAGGAGGTCATGGTTTGATTCCCAGTCAGGGCACAGGCCCAGGTTACAGATTCCATCCCAGTGGGGGGCGTACAGGAGGCAGCCGATTAATGATTCTCTCTCATGATGGATGCTTCTACCTCTCTCTCCTCTCCCGTCCTCTCTGACATCAATAAAAATGTATTTAAAAAAAATAAAGATACATGCAGCTATAGATGTACGAACGTGAGTTTTTTCCGGCTCCATCTGCCAAGAGGGACTCTCTGTAATGACACCCCACAGCAAAGACCCGGCCGTCCCTCCCTGCATGGCTGGCCAGGGGACGTGCAGGCTGAGCCCGGAGGGGTCTTAGCACAGCAGGATGTAAAGAGGTAGTCGGAGAAAGAGGACACTTGTCAAAAGGACTCGAGAGCCGGCTTGAAGAATTCCCGTTGGCGGGGTCCGAGAAATGCCGAGCGTCCAAATACGCGGTGATAGTAATGGATTGCGACACATTGAGTTAAATTGGGATCTGTGAGTCCTCGCGGATATAAACCAATGCCGGGGAAGGGAGGTGAGCTCTGCCTTACAGTAGAGCACAACCTAATAAATGAAAATGGGCTGGTAGGAACAGAAATCTCCATTCGGCGGCCATCATTGTCATAATGGATTTGGGGCCGGGGGAAGGGGGGCTGGCAGCAAGTGTTAACGTGAGTGTGCGAAAGATTAACGTGGAACACGATTTTTATATAATTGTTTTCTACTGCATTTAAATTATCCTTTTATCACCACAGTTGAAAGTATTACAGACAAACCCTGGTCTCTCCCCTCTACTCCCCATCGACCTCTGCTAGTCCACCCTTTCTCCCACCCCGGGCCTTCATCCTGTGTCCATGGGTCAGGCATGTGTGCATATAAGATCTTCGGTTAACGTCCCACCCACCCCTCCCAATAAGCAAAATGTGATTATTAATTAAATTGCCAGTGGGGAAAAACTCCAGATATGGCAGCAAAGTGAAAAAGTTAGCATCCCCAGTAACAGGATACGTTAACTTCATGGTGTCCTGATAAAATGAGAAGTAAACAGCAAGTCTGTGGTTCGTCTGCCCAAAACGCATAAACCACGAGTGCTTTGAAAAACTTCCCTAAACATCTGACTGTCTAACCTTGAGTGACACATAGTCTTACACCACATGCATCCACTTGGCCCTCGCTGATAATAAACCACCAGGCACGTTAGGAGAAAGGGCAGCTCCCGTGAGGAGGCTGCCCCCTAGCTGTGGTGCTGTGACTGACAGACAGGTGGTGCTGTGACTGACAGGTGGTGCTGTGACTGACAGGTGGTGCAGTGACTGGCAGGAGGTATTGTAACTGACAGGTGGTACTTGACTGACAGTTGGTGCTCTGACTGACAGGTGGGACTGTGACTGATAGATGGTGCTCTGACTGACAAGTGGTGCTCTGACTGACAGGAGGGGCTGTGATTGATAAATGGTGCTTGATTGACAGGTGGTGCAGGGACTGACAGGTGGTGCTGTGACTGACAGCTCGCTGGGTTTGCAGCTGCCTCTGGCGCTCCCGGGGCCTGTTCACTCACTTGCTTGGGGGTGGGGTGGTAGAGATGCCAGTATCAAAGCCAGTTTATTTGAAGTTAATAATTTATTCATGTTTCAATGTTTAATTATTTAAAAACGCATAATCGTTACAGAAACATTACATTGCACACCCAAGCCAATGTAATAGGAAGGAAGCACCCACTCGCACAGCCCAGCAACAACCACACACCATGAATAATGGCAGAAACCCATCACGGATACATCGCTGTGTGCATCGTGTGCGTGTGCGTGATTGTGCGTGTGCGTGCGTGTGCGTGATTGTGACTGTTTAACCAAAATGGGACCTCAGGGATCTGCCATCCCCCACTGGCACCGACCGTCTGTTTTCTCACTGAGGGAACTTTCCTGTTTGGAGATAGATATTCATAAAACTTACGAATTAGTTGCAGAGTATTTTTACTTAAACTCTCAGGGAAATTTTTTATTTTTCATTTTCAGGATTGTAAAGCGGCGTCACAAGCAATCTAGTTACATCTTCAGCTATTTTATTGGAATGTATTGCTGGAAATTTTTATTGTAGAGTCCAGATGCCTCCAGTTCCTTAGAATTACTCCTTCGGATTGCCCGGAGGTGTGGGGAAGACTACAGCCCTTAAAAAGGGACATACGGTTTTCGTTCATCTCGGCCAAACTGAGGATTTAGAGGCCCCGATCGTACCTCTCATTTATACGAGTACCAGAGCCGCTGCAGGAAGAGTCCGATTCCTTTCGTTGTGTCCGGGGATGGCTGGCCAACCGCGGCTCCCCCAGCCGCTGCCGTCGCTGCTTCCTCCGCTCCCCTTGCTCTCCACGGGCTGTCCCCGCCACACCGCAGGCCGGCCCGGGCTTCCTGGCGCCCCGGCCTGGGGAGCGTGTCCGAGAGGTCACGCTTCAGCGCCTCTGTTTGGGGGACGTTTGGTTTTGTCGGCGACGATCGCCGTTGGTTCAGCCAATGTTGACCATCTCTGTCCTTCCAGGTCAGCGCCCACTCCTCACAGCTGAGGGCCCCGCGGCCCCCGTGTCTGCTCCCCAGCGTGCACAGAGGGCCACGGGCCAGCAGTCGATTCAACATAGATCAGTCAGCGCGGTCCGGAAATCACCGTCGTCCAGGCCAGCGGTCCGCAAATTCATTCGTCGACAGAGCCAAATGTCAACAGCACAAAGATGGAAACTCCTTTGGAGAGCCAAATTTTTTAAACTTCCTCAAAACAGACTCGCCCAGGCCGTGGTATTCTGCGGAAGAGCCACACTCAAGGGGCCAAAGAGCCGCATGAGGTTCGCAAGCCGTGGTTTGCTGACCACTGGTCTAGTCGGTGAGAGGGAGGGACTGAGGGAGGGAGGAAGGAAAGGAAGGAAAGAGATGTGGAGGAGGGAAGGGAGGGAGGGAGGGAAAGAGGGATGGAGAGAGGGGGAGGAAATGAGGGAGGGAAGAAGAGAGGGAGGGAGGGAAAATAGAAGCTAGCTGCCCCTTTGCTGCAGGAAACCCTCTCTCGGTCCATGCAGAACAGATCCCGTGACACTGGCTGCTTGGGGTGAGCCCCCCAGGCGCCCCCCCACACACACACACATACTTCTTCACCCACAGCTTGGCCCGGCCCCTGCTGCCTCTGGGAGCCGGTGCTGACCAGGAGGAACTGCAGGCACCTGCAATGGCGATAAGACTCTTGTTCAGACAGGAGGTTCCACTCTGCACTCGCAGGCCGCCTGCGTTGGGAGCGTGCTGTTGGGAGGGATGGTGCCTGTGTCCGGGTGAGAGAGGGACAGCCGCCAGCATCGCCGCGGACACGTTGTGCTGAGTGAAAAAGGCCCCCCGGGCCCGGTCAGTCCATGTCAGACTGAGAGGGCCCATCCTCCGATTCCCAGGAACGTTCCGGAGTCACCGCTCCACTGTCAGCCTCACTCCTCTGGCACCTGTCGAATCCTCTTTCCCGAGGTGATTGTGTTTTCGGGGAACACTCGGGAAGCCAGTTAGAAAAGGGCTGCGTACAGCGAGCGACACAGGTGTCACTTTAACATCCGTCCGTTTACTCTGGAAAGAAGGCTCATGTCCTTGAACAAAGCCTGCGGTTGGCCGGACGCAGAGCCGAGGCAGGCCCCGCTGAGCTGATAAAACACCGCATTTCTCCTGCTGAACGGCCAAGAGGGAGTGTGTGTGAGTGTGTATGTGTGTGAGTGTGAGTGTGTATGTGTGTGTGAGTGTGTGTGAGTGTGTGTGTGTGTGTGTGTGAGTGTGTATGTGTGTGAGTGTGAGTGTGTATGTGTGTGTGAGTGTGTGTGAGTGTGTGTGTGTGTGTGTGTGAGTGTGTGTATGTGTGTGTGTGTGTGTGTGAATGTGTGTGTATGAGTGTATGTGTGTGAGTGTATGTGTGTGTATGTGTGTGTATGTGTGTGTATGTGTGTGTATGTGTGTGTACGTGTGTGTGTGAGTGTGTGTGAGTGTGTGTGTGAGTGTGTGTGAGTGTGTGTGTGTGTGAGTGTGAGTGTGTATGTGTGTGTGAGTGTGTGTGAGTGTGTGTGTGAGTTTGTGTATGTGTGTGAGTGTGTGTGAGTGAGAGTGTGTGTGTGTATGAGTGTGTGTGAGTGTGTGTGTGAGTGTGTGTGAGTGTGTGTGTGATTGTGTATGTGTGTGAGTGTGAGTGTGTATGTGTGTGTGAGTGTGTGTGAGTGTGTGTGTGAGTTTGTGTATGTGTGTGAGTGTGTGTGAGTGTGTGAGTGTGTATGAGTGTGTGTGAGTGTGTGTATGTGTGTGTATAAGTGTATGTGTGTGAGTGTATGTGTGTATGTGTGAGTGTGTATGTGTGAGTGTGTATGAGTGAGTGTGTATGAGTGTGTGTATGTGTGTGTGAGTGTGTGTGAGTGTGTGTGTGTGTATGAGTGTGTGTGAGTGTGTGTATGTGTGTGTATGAGTGTGTGTATGTGTGTGTGAGTGTATGTGTGTGAGTGTATGTGTGTATGTGTGAGTGTGTATGAGTGTGTATATGTGTGAGTGTGGGAGGGGTGTGCGTTGTGTGTGAGAGTGAGTGTGTGTATGTGTGAGTGTGAATGTATGTGATTGAGTATGTGCACGTGTGTGTGTTTGTATGTGTGTGTGTGAGAGGGTGAGTATGTTTTGGTTTGTGTGTTTGTGTGGGTGCAGCCCATGGTTCTTTCGAAGGGTGGCATTGTGTGCACTCTGCGTGTCGGGCGGTCTCAGCCCCACTCCCGGGCTGACTCCACCAGGGGAGGACGAGGCGTCTTCCCTCAGGCCCACCACGTGCACCCCGCGCCAGACGGCAGCGCAGAAGGGTCTGGAACAGGCACCTCTCACACTGCACGCTGAGACCCGGGAACATCAACAAAGGTCATACAAGCTGCAGGTCAACCTTCAAAGTGTCAACAGCCAGCACGAGACCGGCCCTGAGCCCGGAATGGGGCCAGGCCCGCAGAGCAGCCCAGCCATCGTGCCCCCCGACAGCGCTCCCCACGTCCCCCACCCCTGTCCATGCCCGTGGACCCCACCAGCCCGTCCACGAAAACTCCGGACCCCTCAGCCCCCCTCCCCAATCTGCATTTAACATTTGTTTCAACAGCTATTGCTAAGGGACTGAGCTGCCTTTTTCAGCGAATTCTTCCCATTATTGAAATTGCCCACTCTTTAAAAAATAGCAGCATTTGCAGACGTGACCGCCTGTCCCGGTAGCCGTTACCTCAGATTCGGTAAGGTATGAATCACAACTCACTGTCATCCGAATGCCTTCGGTCACTGGACAGAGGGATACTGTTCCTGCCGCTGTCGGCCGGCAGCAGTAAGGGACACAGTGTCTCAGTGTCGCCCTGAATTTACCGGAGTTCCCACATTTCTGAGGGTAAACTTCTGGTGCTCGGTGGAAAGCTTGTGGACAGTAGAGCTGTGTAGCCCATCAAATATGTTGAGGGTTTGTGCACATCACTCTTCCCATCGCTCTATCGCTTCACAAAAGCATGCCGGCCACGGGACGTGGCTTCCGTGGCTCACATGGGGGGGTACCCGTCCCTTGCGTGGCCGCCAACGGCAGTGGCCTCCCTCCTGCCATGGCCCGAGTCCGCCGCCTGCCAGATCTACACACGACGGTTGTGGCTCTGGAAAACGAGACCCGAGGTATGACAACGCCATGGAAATGTCTCCCCAGTGGGAAGAGCTGGGTGATGGCATGAATCTACCCGCGTCCCGGAAGCACCACACGACCCCACGGCTCTGGCGGCGTGTGGGTCTCACCGGGCTGGGAATCCCAACGCAGTAAGCAGCCCTGTTGTCATGGGCGATCGGCAGCAGAGTTACCCTCCGAGCGTTTCCAGGTGTTTCCATTCTAACCGAGGAGCAGAGGCTGGAGGGCCTGTGCTGCAGGGGGGTCTCAGGGCCGTGGCTGCAGGGGCATGGGCCCCCTGACCCCTGACCCCGGGCCCCTGGCCCCCCTGTGCAGGCAGCGGGTCTGAGGCCAGGGCAACACTTGGGCAAATGACACCCCCTAGCCCCTGTTTTCTTTGAAGGGAATCAGGAAGATTCCCTGATTCGGGGTAGAAAGGAGGGACAGTGAAAAGGACCCCCCCACTTGGTACCCTTTTTGGCGATGAAGGTGTCCATGACCATAATCGCACCGATCGCAGTGATCTGGGGACACCTCTGAGGAAGGAGGGTGTTCTGGAGGTTTCCGAGGCCCCGCGGGAAGGATGGTGCGATTGCAGGAAACGAAGCGGACGCTGGACACCGTGCTCCCGGCCGTAACTGGACAGAGGCAGTGGCTGCTCCCAACGTAGCGGAAATCATTCACCGGAGGCTAGAGCTGGCTTCTCGGGAGGGACGGGCGACCTGGCGGAAGAGAGGGCACGTGGTCGGGGTTGAGGCCAGAGGTGGGGTGTTGCTGGTTCTTTGGAAAGAAGGGTGCTCCCCTGAGTCAGCCCGGGATGCTCAGACTCCTTCCCGAGGGCGCGGTGGGCTGTTTATCTGGGTAAACCAGCGGTGCCCAGACGCTCATTGCCATGTTTCTAAAAGACGTCTGCTCGCCGAAACCGGGGTGGCTCAGTGGATAGAGCGTCGGCCTGCGGACTGAAGGATCCCGGGTTCGATTCTGGTCAAGGGCATGTACCTTGGTTGCAGGCACATCCCCAGTAGGGGGTGTGCAGGAGGCAGCGGATCAATGTTTCTGACTTTCTATCCCTCTCCCTTCCTCTCTGTAAAAAAAAAAAAAAAATCAATAAAATATATTTTAAAAAAGAAATAAATAAGTAAATAAGTAAAAATAAAAGACAACTCCTGGCCCCTTTTAGGGCAAATAAGTAAATCCTATACACGTTACCTCCGTCCAAAACAAAAGGAAAAGCAACCTGCTTGTAAAAATATGAAATATGAAGAAATCGGCCCCAGTCCCTCAGCCACCAGAAGGTGGGGGTTCGATTCCCGGTCCGGATGCATACCTGGGTTTCGGGTTCCATTCCCGGTTGGGGCCAGTTATGGGAAGCAACCACTGTCACATCAATGTCTCTCCCCCTCCCGCCCCCAACCCCAGCCCCTTCCTTACTCTCTAGAATCAATTTTAAAAAAAAGAAAAGAAATCAGATTCATTAGAAATATCCTACAGATGTTTCCATAGTCTAGTTTGAAGGTGCTCTTGGTTGTAAGTGACTAGTCTTTGGCCAAGGTTGGCAAGGGGGAACAGCGAATGAGCTCCTCATTAAGCAGCATTTTTGTATGACGGAAACGAGCTGTGTTTTCCTTTCTCCCCCTCGGCCCAAGCTCCGTCTCTTCACTCCCAGCTGCGTCTTCTTTGATGTTCTCTGTAATAAGTGACGGCCACGCGGGCTCTCAGCGCTCATTTGCACAAATAAAACCTGGCAGAGCTTCCACGAACCGCCGTCAATACCGTATCACGAACCGCCGTCAATACCGTATCGCACCCCCCGCCAGCGCCCCGCGCAGCTGCGCCCCTTCCCGGAGCCAACGCTGCTGTCCGCACCGTTCCTCTGAGCGGAGGAAACGTGCTCCTGAAAGCAGCCTGCGCCCCCCACGCAGGATGGCTCCAGCCGCGAGGGGCCCGCCCCCTCCTTCTCCAATCCGCGGGCAATTTCTTTTTATTAAATATATTTTATTGATTTTTTTACAGACAGGAAGAAAGAGGGATAGGAAGTCAGAAACATCCATCAGCTGCCTCCTGCACACCCCCTACTGGGGATGTGTCCGCAACCAACATACGTGCCCTTGACCGGAATGGAACCCGGGACCTTTCAGTCCGCAGCCGACGCTCTATCTACTGAGCCACACTGGTTTCGGCCCACGGACAAGTTTTGTTGCCCTGTCACCCCTTCCCTCCCCCACCCCACCCCCCGCTTCTAGGAGGCTGAGTTATGTAGATCATGCTTATTTATTAAGACACGCTTTTAACACCAAGTGACCACGTGGAGCCGAAACCGGTTTGGCTCATTGGGTAGAGCATCAGCCTGTGGAGTAAAGGGTCCCAGGTTCGATTCCAGTCAAGGTCATGTACCTTGGCTGCAGGCACATTCCCAGTGCGGGGTGTGCAGGAGGCAGCTGATCGATGTTTCTCTCTCATCGATGTTTCTACCTTTCTATCCCTCTCCCTTCTTCTCTGTAAAAAATCAATAATATATATATATATATTTTTTTAAGTGACCAGGTGGAAGTAAGCATTTGGAGCGATTATAAATGCATTTATTTTTCTGTCAACATGGAAAATACTCCAGAAGTGCTTTGTTGGTTTTTTGAGGTGGAAAAGGATTACTGCTGACCATTGAGAACATTCACAAACGCTTGGGAACCCCGGGGGCAATGGCCGCCCAGTGTCTGAGACGGTAAAGAGGGCGTGTGGACGCAACCGAGGGGACGTGGGCCCCGACGGGAGAGGATGTCCCGGTCACCCCTCCTTCCGGGACTCTGTGAGCAGACTCAGAGACGGAGGGGACTTCACGACCAAGTCAGGAAGTTCTGACTCAGCAGATGGAGACTTCCTGTCAGATGAGCGGGCCGAAAGCTGGGCCTGCGGAGGCAGGAGCGCCAGGGAGTGTGACGGGAGGAGAGGCGGGAGCACCAGGGAGTGTGACGGGAGGAGAGGCGGGAGCGCCAGGGAGTGTGACGGGAGGAGAGGCGGGAGCGCCAGGGAGTGTGACGGGAGGAGAGGCGGGAGCGCCAGGGAGTGTGACGGGAGGAGAGGCGGGAGCACCAGGGAGTGTGACGGGAGGAGAGGCGGGAGCGCCAGGGAGTGTGACGGGAGGAGAGGCGGGAGCGCCAGGGAGTGTGACGGGAGGAGAGGCAGGCGGGGCCGGCGGCGCAGTCAGCGTTATCACGGTCTTCACCGTCACGAGGACGCTACGCTCGGACGGCCCGAAGGTCAGGCCTGAACGAGGAAGTCCTGGCCATCCCGCAAGTGTGATAGGATTTCGGGGAGAAACTTTGTGGGCAGGTTATCCCTCGAGAGCGGAGGGATTTGCCAGAAGAAACACGAAGGAGGAGGCTAGGAGGCGTGGCTGTAGAAAAGCTCAGATCCTGTGCTCAGAAAGTGGGCTGGAAATGTGCTTCCCTCGCTGACGGAATGCTCTCTTTTCCGGATGGCTTCTGAAGTTCCCATTGACTGCAGGGATACATTTAGAAAACCTTGGTTTAAAAGAGTTGAACGTTTCTTTTCTATGAGACATAAATTATAATCACAATAATTACTTTCCCAACAAACTGATGGCGCGCAAATGAACACAGCTCTATTTGACCCCAGAGCCAGTGTTATCAATGCCCATGATGCCTTGCAGGACTTCCAGTCCAGTGTAATCAATCAGAAAAAAATCTAGAAATGTCATAGGTCCCTCTTATTCTTTGGTCTAGAGATCAGTCATAAAATAAGAAGTGGGAGGAAACGGATCTAGCATCTGTGACAAGGCAGAGGTTGGTGAAACCTCACAAGACCTCCAGGCAGAAGGCCCGTGTCCCACACCCACTAGATATACCTTTTCTTCTCGGACACAATCCATCCCTAGTGAAAGCATTTGCCAAGGAAAATTCAACCCTCAATGTCAGGAAGGAAATGAAAGGCAGGACGATTACTGTCTCCAGTGGTCCAGCAGAGTGGAGTGGGACTCTGGGTAGACTGCAGTCCTGGGAGAGGGCGGGGGTTCTTTCCCTCTTTAAACACAACTCGGTGGACCCCTGGGTGTCCAGAAGTTCCCCGAGGCTATCTGAGGCTCCATCTCACAGCTGTGACGTGCTTTTTCTGACCTGAGCCGTCTGAAGATTGAGGTGGTGACTCTGGCCAGCACTGGCCTCGGGCTGGTTGCTGGAAGGGTTGAGGGGAGGACAAGACAGTGGGTAAGGCCTGGCCAGCGGAGGTCAAGGGGCGGGGGGATGGGAAACAGTGGCCTGAAAAATTCAGAGGAAAAGTGTTTTCTGGCAGCAAAGGGTCAGCCACTGGAGCGTGAGGACAGCAAACCTGGAGGGCGTCCTGTGTGACACTGGGCACGACGGCGGTGAGTTGCCAAAGGTCACCGCGGACACGTTTGGAAGGAAAATAACGAAAACCACCCCTTGAATGAGGACTAACTGGGAACACAGACCCACCGGCAGGCACCCCGTTTCTGAGCCTGGAGAAGAGGTGATGTGCAAACGGGTGTAACCTGATCTATACTGGTCATATACAGCAGGACGTGTTAGAGAACGGTTCCAGTCAATTCCCCTCCAAAAATGTGGCCTCTGTAAGGCATAAATATAACTGCATCCACTTAAAGGGCAAACAAATCAACGTAACCATAAAACTGGACAAAGCAAAACATAAGGACAGTTGAAGTTCAATGTGGTAAATTGGCTCAAATGTGAGAGGGGTGGAGAAAGGATCAAGACAATAAAAAGGCATACAGAATAGATACATCAATCATTGTAGTCCTATATAATAAAAGCCTAATATGCTAAGTGTCCAGTTGGTCAGTCAGCCATTCAACCAAACAAAGGATATATACTAAAGAGGTAATATGCAAATTGACCCTCATGCCCTCACATCACAAGATGGCCGCCCCCACGTCATCACAAGATGGCTGCCCCCACGTCATCACAAGATGGCTGGTTTAGAGGTAAGTGATAAAATAAGAAGTGGGAGCAAATGGACTGAGAATCTGTTCCTGCCAGAGGGCCGTTGGGGGCGACCAGGCTTTTTATAGACGTTCAGAGAGAGCTGCCAACGGGCTCGGCTCACCCCCCCCCCCTCCCATATCAGGACCGAGCCCCGGTCATAGTTTTACCGCCTTGTCCTTTGTCCCTCTGCTGGCCCCAGACGTCCTTTCTCAGGGGGGCTGTGCAAGGGGACGGTCTTCAGGAATTTCTGTACAGTAACCACTCGAGGGGAGCTGTGTGTCAGGCTCGGGCTCGGGCCCAGAGCGATTTCTCTCCCTGGCCCGCTCCGGGAGAGCCGTGCTCCGTCCGTTGGCCCTCCCGCCTCGTGGGGAGCGGGCCGTCTCCGTCCTGCGTGAAGCTGTCGTCACTGTGACGGTGAGGGAGGCAGAAAGGACGGTGTGTCACAAGTTAACCAGCAGCAACATTTAGTGTCTTCTCTTTGTTGGAACTCGTGCAAATAGGGCAAGTTTTATCTCCACGCACACATTATTGTTTCACCTCCACGCTATCGCGGGGTGACTTCACAACCAGTTGCCAATGACCACGGAGGCGGCTACGTTGGAAATAAGAATCGAGGATTCGTTGAGCTGGCCGGGTCGGTTTGGGTGGGGGGGCCCCCTGCACGCCGGTGGAGACCAGACACCCACGGCCGCCCCGTCCCGGTGCAGGCAGGCCTTTTAAAGGGTCTGAACCACGAATGTCCACTGTTCTGAATTCCGAGATCAGCCTTCAGGGTCGTATCCGGGATGGGGGTGTCAGTGGACTATGATGGATGCCTGTTGCCTGCTCCTTGTCTCTAACCACACCTCCTGCCGGGCGTCGGAATGTGGACCTGTCTTTAGATAGTACAGCCCAACTCCTGGCGTCACTGAGTCAACAAGAATCACTTCTTTATTCTTCTGGCCCTCAAATGGATTTATGTGAGCTTCTAGGTCTCAATCTGGAAGCTGAAGTAACTACCCTATTGTTTTAAGTGTTATGCCCAGATTTCAAGATCCCCAAAGACCACCAGGGAGCCGAGTCCGATATAATAGCAAAGAGCCTTTATTCAAGCTCGAGCTCGGCTCTCTGCCTCCACCGACGCAGCGGCAGGCTGCAAAAAGAGGGCGAGTTTCAACAGCACAATGATTTTATAGGGCTTAGGGGTCAGGAGGTGGGGCCATACTCAGACCGCTCGCTGAGTTGGCCGACTCTGATTGGTTGGGTGAGGGCTGGGGCTAGTGACGCAAAGGCAGGGTGTGGCCAGGGTCTGGTTACACAAAGACAGGATGTGATCAGCATACTTTTGGCCTCAGGTTAGTTCCCCTTGCATTCCCATTGGCTGCATGAAGGGCGGGCTGAGTAACGGACACATCCTGTGGTTTTTCTCAGAAGAGGGGACACAATTACATAAGATGGAGAACACGGTACAGAGTGGAGTCAGTCCCGCTCTGCCCTTTCATAAGCAAGTAAGTGTGTACAGAGGCCAGAATAGCAGGATCCACATTCAAACAGCAGTTTTTACCTGGGATGATTGCTAGCATACTTCAACTCCTCTCTACGTGTCCAGTCGCGACAGTAAAATCTGGTTCTGGTTCCCTTCGGGGTGCTCTGTCTGACCATGTAGAGTGGGGTCAGTGAAGCAGCAGTATCTGCTGCACCTTCCCAGGGTTCTCAGCGTGTGGAGGAGAGCAGAGGCCTGGTGTTTCCTACTCCCTTGTCTCCTCGACTCCGTGCCCAGCAAAGGCACCATCATGGGTGCACCACAGAAGTAAGTAGACGGCAGTAACACGCTTTTCAAAACCAAGTGATACATCCCCCGTTTCACAAACGGGAGGTTTCGAAGGATGCAGGCACCCTGCCGCCCCGCTTTGATGCTATCACAGGGGCGATGTCTGCATTCTTGGAGGTTCTCTCCCCCCCCCCCCCCCCCGCCCCAACACGCCTCGGTGGGGAGAGAGGAGGAGCTTTCTGTGGGAAGCAGCAGAGGAAGGAACCGCTATTTCACAGGAATGCGTGTCTCCTCCCTTTCAAAGGAAAACTAATTCCATGAACCTATTTCAATGTGAAACGGAAGAAAAGCACTGGGAGCAGCAGCGTTGTGGCCATTCAGCGGCATTGTGACCTTCCTGTCAAAGGCAGGCGCCCCTGGGCGGGATCTTTCTAAAGGGCTCGAGTTAGAGCTGCAGTTTTCAGAGCAGCGGCCAGCCAGCCCAGTCAATCTCCAGGGCGCTCCGAGGGAAACGTCCTCAGCTGTCTAGTGGTTGCCTTCTCCACCTCCGTGCCTCTCTTACTGTTTGCTGTGTCATTGTTTGCTGGCTGCTTGCTCTAAATTGTACGCAAATTACAAGAGCGAACATCAATGTGAGAGGAACCCCAAGGGCTAGAGAGAGAAATGTTTCTTAACAGATTCCTGGCTCTCCCTTGAAATGAAAATGTACCATTGTGTCGCAGTGAGCGCCAGAACCGGCTGTCACGGTGGGCGGTGGAAGAGACTGGACTCCGGCTGAGGATCTGAAGCTCCCTGTTCCCATCTCGTTGCCTTTCTGGTGCAGCGATTGCTTTCGCATCATGCGCGGGGCATGCGCCCCATGTGGATCTGGAGGGCGCCCCATGTGGATCTGGGGGGCGCCCCATGTGGATCTGGAGGGCGCCCCATGTGGATCTGGGGGGCGCCCTGTCTGAGTGCCACTGGGTGGAGCCTTGGCTCCTAGGACGGGTGATAACACAGCCGGCAGTGGCTCCGTGGCCCTGCAGGTCTGATCTGTGGTTGATGGGATTCGGTAGAAGCGGAGGCGGGGTGAGTAAGGGCGCCCTCGAGTTTGGGGCCGCGCTGCAGCAGTGATGGGAGCAGCGGAGGTGGAGAGCTTCCCGCAGCTCCCCCTGCGGAGCCCGAAGCCACAGCCTCTCGACAATGAGCCACCACCAAAGGCATCCTGAGAGCCAGCGGTGTCCACGCCTGGCAGCCACGTGGCATGGTGCCTGTGAGGTTTTCATCGGAGAAGTAAGATTGAATCTGACCGAAGCCAATACATTGACCAAGTCACGCAGGACACCGGCGAATGTTCGCGTTTATTAAATGCCCTCGGGGGAGGTCCCGAGTCTGAAAACACGGGCCTGGGGGAGTCACACCCGCCTTTGCCTGGCAGGGTTTCTTTTATGCTGCTGTCGGCAAGTTCCAAGGGAGTTCGTGGCAGGTGATGTATGAGCAGGAAATTCGTACAACTCGAACCTGCCACCCTTGATACATCAGGTGGTTGTTTATTGTCCAGCAGGATGTCAGCAGGATGGTATGTCCTTGGGGGCCGCTATTGTTTAACTCAGCCGATGGGGTAGGGGAAGTCCCTATTTTCCCAGCCCAAACCTTACACGCTCAGCAGGTGGGACGGGGGAAGTCCCTATTTTCCCAGTCCCAGACCTTATACCCTCAGCAGGTGGGACGGGGGAAGTCCCTATTTTCCCAGCCCCAGACCTTACACCCTCAGTAGATGGGACGGGGGAAGTCCCTATTTTCCCAGCCCCAGACCTTACACCCTCAGCAGGTGGGACGGGGGAAGTCCCTATTTTCCCAGCCCCAGACCTTACACCCTCAGTAGATGGGACGGGGGAAGTCCCTATTTTCCCAGCCCCAGACCTTACACCCTCAGCAGGTGGGACAGGGGAAGTCCCTATTTTCCCAGCCCCAGACCTTACACCCTCAGCAGGTGGGACGGGGGAAGTCCCTATTTTCCCAGCCCCAGACCTTACACCCTCAGCAGGTGGGACGGGGGAAGTCCCTTTTTTCCCAGCTCCAGACCTTACAACCTCAGCAGGTGGGACGGGGGAAGTCCCTATTTTCTCAGCCCCAGACCTTACACCCTCAGCAGGTGGGACGGGGGAAGTCCCTATTTTCCCAGCCCCAGACCTTACACCCTCAGCAGGTGGGACGGGGGAAGTCCCTATTTTCCCAGCCCCAGACCTTACACCCTCAGCAGGTGGGACGGGGGAAGTCCCTATTTTCCCAGCCCCAGACCTTACACCCTCAGCAGGTGGGACGGGGGAAGTCCCTATTTTCCCAGCCCCAGACCTTATACCCTCAGCAGGTGGGACGGGGGAAGTCCCTATTTTCCCAGCCCCAGACCTTATACCCTCAGCAGGTGGGACGGGGGAAGTCCCTATTTTCCCAGCCCCAGACCTCACAGTGCCCACATCAGGCGTGCATGGACTGTACACGCTCCGGGCTGCCGGAGGCAGAGGTCTGTGATGCAGCCCCTGGGGCTGTGATTAGAAGGGAAGCGGGGACCAGCCCTGGGATGCAGACATTTGGGTGAACGACACGGAAACTCTAGAACACAGACCCATTCACAGGCCTTTCTGGTCAGCAGCCTCCGCTCCCCAGGCTTTCTGGAAGGGGGTCCTCGCCGGGGGCCACTTGCTCCTGGGCCACTGGCCAGCACCGAGCAGCAGAGCTGAGCCCGGAACCGAGTTTCCCCTGAGCAGCCTGGCATATAAGGCGTTGCAGGGCCAGGGAGGGGGGGGGGGGTACGCTCCAGCAAGAAACAAGGTGATCGGCCGGCCGGCGTGGCTCAGTGGTTGGGTGTCGACCTATGAACCAGGAGGTCATGCTTCAAACCCTCACCAGGACACAGGCCCGGGTTGCAGGCTCCGTCCCCAGTGAGGGGCGTGCAGGAGGCAGCCGATCCATGGTTCTCTCTCATCATCGATGTTTCTCTCTCTCTCTCCTGTCCTCCCCGAAATCAATAAAAATGTATTTAAAGAAAAAGGAAATAAGGCGATTGCCTGAGAATCGTTGGGGAGGGCATTAGATCCAGACGTTGGGCCGGGTAGGAGCCACACGGCGACACGGGACGCTCACGTCAACGCTGGCATCGATGTCTGGACAAAAACACGGAGACCCGATGCCAGCCATTTGCTTGTTCAAATCTGGACACAGACGGACCAACTCTCCATGGACTCCCTTGCCAGAGGAGTAAGGAGGCCCAGGGGCGAGTGTGTCTGATTCCTTCGCATAAGTGACTTGAGCACCAGCCGACCAGTGCCCGCCCCGCCCCCCCCCCCCCCCCCCCCCCGCCCTCGGGAGGAGCCCGAGGACGTCAGCAGAGCGAGTCCCTGGTGCAAGGTGCACGCCCGCGGAGTGGCGTCCTGCTCCGTCTGTGTCGTCACAGACAGGTTAGAGCTGGCAGGAGGAGGGCCTTGGCTGCTGCCACAGGCAATTTCAGTCCCACCAGCACTCACCAGACCTCATCGGGTTGCAGTGCTGACAGGAAACAATGTTAATTGATCCAAGGGGAGCTCAGATCCTTGTTAGTGAGAACTAGCAACAGCCCCGCAGACCCAGCAGAAATCAGCCTCTGCTCCTCCCTGACAGACTCGTTACCGGTCGTCACCATGTGTTCGGCCCAGGAACACGCTCCTGCGTGTTGGGAGATGGCGTATGAGGGGGTTGGAGCGGAAACCTGAACCAGATGTTGCAGAAGGACGTGGCGGTGCGCTGTTAGATGGGGAGCTGACAGGGCCGGCGACGGACGGGTGGGTTTTGGTGGGCTGCTTGTTTTGGGGGTGTGGGTCTGCTTTTTCTCAGAACAAGTCAGATAGGTCTGCATGGCTGCCAAGGAAGACACGGGGCTCCGTCCATCATTTCCTGCGGAAACAGTTAGCAAGGTGCAGCGTGGCTATGGCTGTGGCGGTGGCTGTGGCTGTGGCTGCGTCTCCCCTCGTCTCACCATGGGCAGGCATCTGCGGGCGTGGGCACTGCTAACTCATCACCCCCCGCAGTCCTGCAGTCTCTATTCTTTTAAAGTTCTCAACGCTTTTGACACACACAGCTGCCGACAAGCATGAACCATTGCAACAACGGCCGATAAAGAAATGATTGCGGAAGAAATTTAGTTTTTTAGTTTTTGACCTCAAGATCAAACTTACGTCCACAATTTAAAAAAGCATTTCCGACACGGCTCTACTTGCCGCTAATAAACGTGAGCTGGTATTGTAAATTCTGTTTTTAGAAGTTTACAAACATCTGACATCAGTTACGTGAGCCTTACAGCCTCTGCGTGGTCTTCTGAACCACACTGAGCAGACAGGACAGAATGTCGATGGGGAAAGGTCTGCTTTGGTTGCTTTGTTTGTCTTCCGACCCAGGCGTGCCTAGCAGTATGATTTTTTAACATACGATTCCTATTATAAAAGATGCACGGAAGTCATCCTTTTCCTGTAACCACTCGTGCAGATTTATTACTTAATTAGATTTCTTACCTTTGTTTGACAGGGCTTATGAAGTCCCGCCTGGACCTCTGTGCAGCCAAAACAAAATCTAAGTCGTCTTTTATAGAGCCCGACATTCAGATGCACTGTAACTAGATAGTAAAGGGTATGAACACAGCTCGGAGAGATCTCCGCTGCCATATATTTCAGGCACTTGGGAAAGGTGTCCAAGCGGTGACCTGTTTCCCGTAAGGGAGTCTGTCACTCAACAACAAGATTAAATCAGTATTTCCTGCACGATTGAAAGGGTCGGCCGCTCACGCCCTGCTGCCTATGAAGGAGAAACGGAGATCCACTCGTGGTTGAGGGAAGGAATGTGAATCCTCACAGTGAACACTGAGGACACCGCACAGAGAGGACCAGCTCAGATCGGACCCATGACACAGCCCGACCAGACCCCTGACACAGCCCAGATCAGACCCCTGACACAGCCCAACCAGACCCCTGACACAGCCCAGATCGGACCCCTGACACAGCCCAGGACAGACCCCTGACACAGCCCGACCAGACCCCTAGCACAGCTCAGATCGGACCCCTGACACAGCCCAACCAGACCCCTGACACAGCCCAGATCAGACCCCTGACACAGATCTGATCAGACCCCTGGCACAGCTCTGAGATGTAGGTGCTGCTGCTGCAGTCATGCCGACTTCACACGGACCTGATCGCCTGTGCTGACGTGCAGGACGGAGCCCTGGGGTGGTCTAGGCACCCACGGCAGCTGGAGAAACAGCCCTGTCTCCAGGAATAGCTAACATCGGGATGCAAATATGAGCGTGAATCTGAGTATGAGTATTTATGTATCAAACGGAAATGCATGCCCCCGATTTTGCCCGCGGTCAGCCATTTCTCAGGTTCCCGGAACTCACGCAGGATGGAGGCGGGGAGGTGTCGGCTGCTGTTTCAAAATGGCCCCTTGCAGTTTCTAAGAGTTTCTGTGGTGACAGGTTCTTTGTCTTTGGGTCAATGGCCATCAGTGAAATAGGGGGTAAAAGTATAAAGTCAGCCAAAACCGGTCTGGCTCAGTGGATAGAGTGTTGGCCTGTGGACTGAAGGGTCCCAGGTTCGATTCCGGTCAAGGGCATGTACCTTGGTTGCGGGCACATTCCCAGTGGGAGATGTGCAGGAGGCAGCTGATCAGTGTTTATCTCCCATCGATGTTTCTAACTCTCTCTCTCTCTCCCTTCCTCTCTGTAAAAAAAAAAAAAATCAATAAAATATATATAAAACCAGCCCAACCAAATTTTTTCTTTGAAACAAACTTTAATTAGATTGAGGCAGACAGACAGATGGGCAGAGAGGGAGGAGACCCGAGTGACGAAAGCAGGGACGACAGACGGACCATCACAACCAGCCATGGCGGGATGGGGAGGATCCTAGAAAAACACCACGAGCAGCTGCCCACCGCCAACGGAGGCTGTGTCTCCTCAGCGTTCGCAGGTGGGCACCTAATCCCCGATGTGATGGCTTTGAGAGGTGGGGCCTTGGGGAGATGATTAAGCCAGGAAGACGGGGCCCGGGAGTGGGGGTCTCTGCTCATAGGAAAGAGACCCCACCGACCTCCCGCAACGCGGTGAGGACACGGAGGAACCACAGCTGCCTGCCAACCGGGAAGCCGGGCTTCACTGGCCACCGGATCGGCTGGGGCCGTGACTGGGCTCCGGACCCCAGCACCGTGAGAAGATTTCTGTAGCTCCTGAGTCACCCGGTATGTGGTGTTCTGTGCCAGCAGACCCCTCGGGCTAAGACAGTAACCTCAACTCAAGGAACACATTCCTACAAGGCGACAAACTACTTGGCACAGAATCTAGAGAAACCAGAAAACCTACGTAGGCTTAAGAGATCAAACTACTAATAAAAACACTCCCACAGCGCAAAACCAGGCCTCGTGGGATTCCCGGACAGTGTTTCTAACTTAGAAGAAGAATGGACAATACACTCGGACAAGTTCTTCCCAAAAACAGAGGAGGAAGGATTACATCCTGAGATGCAGTCCCTACATCTCAGAGCTGTGCCAGGGTTCTGATCAGGCTGTGTCAGGGGTCTGAAAGAAAGAAATCACAAGGGAAAAAAAATGATGCATCAATTTCTCTTACCAATGCAGACCCCAGACTCCTCAACAAAATACTCGTAGACCGAATCCAGTAACGTAGCTACATATATATCAACGCTTAAGCAACCCCCTGATCATTCAACTGTCCAACCGGTCGCCATGCTACACACTGACCACCAGAGCTGTGGTGATGTGGCAGCTCTGGTTCTCGGGTGATGCACTTAGAACCAGAGAGGAGGGAGCCCGATTCCAAGGTGCGTCACCAAAGAGCTGCTCTCTCTCGATCTTGGATACCCCAGGGGATGTTGGAGAGCCAGTTTCAGCCACAGTCAGAATGAGGGTCCCCACCAGTGCAGGAATCCATGTACCAGGCCTCTAGTAAACATACAATATCCATGATAATTGAGTAGCATGCATTTCAGGAATGCAAGGTTTGTTTCACATGTAGAAATCCTTTTCACACCCTGTGTGCCCAGGGTTCTCAATGTCAGGGTTCGGGATCTGGAGAAGGCCGCACACAAATGAAGAGAGACTGGGAAAGCATCAATTTGGGAATCATGAGGGCCAGGCGGAGTCACCTCTAGGGGGAGGACACCACCAGCTCTGGCCTTGCTGTCCCCTTTTATTAGGACTAAGTGATACACCCATGTCCTTTAGGTCAGGAAATTCCAACAATGAGTCAATCAGCGAGAATTAACATAAGACTAATAGTGGCCGCTTCTTCAACTGCCAATGTCTCACCTAAGCAGTGAGTGAATAGTTCAGACTTAACATAAGACTATGAAGGTTGATCAGGTTTCCTGCTTATTCTATTTACATCTCTTTTGATGAGGCAATGACTGGTTTCCTGCATCCCATACAAACAAACAAAACATCAGCCAATAGAATAGACTCTGTTATTAGAATGAAAGGGGAAAAACATAGGATCATTTCTACGGACTTCAATAATCACATGGCAAAGTGACATTCTTTAATGATAAAAACACAAAAAACTAGCCATAAAATGTTACTTCAGAAACATCTGGAATTTTAATCTAGGACTGAGTGCAAACTCATGACCCACAGTGCTTTAGTCTTTCCACAAAATGAAAGAGCAGGTAAGTGTTCCGGGCACGTGGAGGCAGCCAGGGTGCCTCTCCCGGAGTTACCGCGTCAGACCCATCGCTGAGGGAGGAGACCCGGAGGGCCAGCCTTACTGGGGACCACCTTCCCTCCATCAGTCACTGGCTGCCTCCTCCAGGGAGTATATGGAGGAGACACACCATGTCTCCCATTAACCAGACCCAAGGAATTGCGTGTTACTTTCTTCCCTTCCCTCATGAAACCAATGGGCTAATTTATCTTGCATTTACCCGTGGAAAAAGGATGATGCCCCGATACCTCCTGATTGGCGGATAACCAAGAGATGCGAATGTTCTGTACGCACGCTGAGATGCTTGCTGAAGAGACCTGAAAATATCTATCATCCCCATCTGCTAAATTCGGGAGATTTTTGAGGTCAATTGCCCATCTGCACAGGAGAGGCACTGTAATTATTCCGCAGCCTGTGAAATATGGCCGCCTTTTAAGGTTCGCTCGTTTTCTGAAGAAGCGATTATTGCACTCGTTCAATAAACAGCGGAAGGAACGCATCCGCACGCGCCCGCGTGTCGCCCTGAAGGATCACGCTCCTCTTCTGAAGGGCTTCTGATTCCAAGCCATTTCCTGAGAATCAGCCTCAGCCTCACAGAAACTCACCTGGAAAGCTCACAACCCGGGGGCAACGCGCAGCGCTGGGGAACGGCTTGGATTTTCCACTCGGGAAGCAGGATTTTTTCCAGGTTTGGTTTCCAGAGGCAGCCTGGCCCAGGCTTCTTCCGAGCCACATACTGAGTCTCCATCCACAAGAGAAACCACATTCCTACTGGGCAGAAAAATAAACAAACAGGCAAATGGGTGACATTCACTTTCTTTTTTCTTTTCTTGTTTTTTCTTTCTTTCTTTCTTTTTTTGCAGTATAACTTAGATTTAAGAGTAGTACATATGTTTTCCTTCCCCCAACCTCCCCTACACCCGGCACATGTCCCCACCGGCCCCCCACCCCAGTGTCTTGCCTCCATTGGTTATGCTCATATGCATGCATACAAAGGAGCTTCTAGTTTTACGTTTAAGCGTTTTAGATTTTGCCTTGAAACAGCCCTAAAGTCCATCCGGGGGCGCTTTCTGTGTTCAGAAGAAGTCCTTTTATCTTTTGAGAGTTCAGAGTCGAGGAGAAGAGGAACATGGGACACATACCCCTGTGCCCTGGCTTCCTGAGCCCTTCACACCTTGAAGTCCAGAGCACATTCCCTGGTGAGAATGGCAGGAGTGAGGATCACCAACAGACACTCCCTATGGTGACGTTTGCCTTTATTAACTCTTTTCAGTCCCGCAGCAATCCAGCGAGGTGGGTCCTAACAAACACCCAGTTTCGAGGCGCGGGCGAAGGCGTGGGAGGGGGGGGAGCTTTGCCGGGGAAACAAGCACCAAAGCGCAGGGACAACGGATGCCATTGGACTTCAGTTGGTCTCTGCAGTGAGCCTCGACATTTGTGTAACCCCAGGATCGGTGAGCATTTTAATTACGTGAACTTATTTAACGTCTGTCACAGTCCTCGGCTGAGGTGGCAGGGACTCCGTTTCCTCTACAGAGACATCAACGATGCCGCTCTTAGGGTTTTATCCCCTGATCTTGGCCTTCAAGCAGCCCCACGATCAGTCATACATAAGATCTGGTACTCGGCCTGGCAAATCATAGTTACACACAGTGACTTTCTCTTCAATAATTGCTTGTTGGACATTATTGAGAGTTTCAATTGTAGTGCGACTTGGGATTTAATCGTCTGTGCCCGTAGACAGCTCAGCATACCCTGCTGCTCCACACAGAGCGGACGGAAGACCCACGCATGACGAGTTGGGAGTTCTTAAGAGGTGGAAGAAGACACAGCTTTTGTTCTCGGAGTAAACACAAATATGTGTGCCAATGAATAAGAGGCAAAGCAATAAAAGCAAGGGAGAGATCTGGGATGGTTTTTGAAAGAATGAGTAGACCTTGCACCGGAGCAGGAGAGCCATTCTGTGGAGCAGACGCCGCTCTGTGTCCATCCCCTCACCACCTCCGCTTCGTGGCGGCCTCCCTGACCAGATCCTGCGTCCCCTCTCCTCCCCCCCCCCGAGGGAGAGGATCCTACACTGAAGGGCTGTGAGTCCACTGCTGTGCCCTCCGTCCCCACCACGTCGGCTCTCGTCTGGGTTCCTCTGTAGCCCTTAGACGGACCCACCTGCCTCTGCTCTTGTCCACTTACGGTTTATTTCTCAAATAACCACATCTATCTTCCAAACACACAACAAAAAACTCCACTGACCTATGTAATATGGACCCCACCACCATGAGTGTAACGACATCAGAATTCTTCAGGATGGACGCCACCACCTGGCTGGTTCTCCATGGCCCTATGACCTCCTTCCGACACTCTTCTATTGGTTGACGGTGTTTCCCCGATATCCGCCTGTTAACAGTTTCAGGCGTTTTCCTGCTTCAGTCCCTGTGCACGTCCCTGTTTTCTGCTGGGCATGCTCTCCTGCTGGAACGGGGTGACAGCCCCCGTATCCGTGCTGAAGACCATCGCTGCGACCTCAGAAAGGACTCTCGACACCCCCGCCGACGCCCCCCTTCGTCACCGCTCCTCAAAACCGCTGTCTACGCACTCACCGTCCATGTTTGTCGCTGTCACGAACCTCGCCAGAGGACGTCTCTACGTGGCAGAGGAGAGACCACAGACCGGCTTCCATCCTCACGAAGACCCGCCCTAATGGTGAGTAGAAGGGTGTTTCTGTGGGGCGGGACTGTATCTTCTCAAGCTCCTCCCATTCGCTCGTTCCCGACTGGCTCACCTGTAGCCATTGGCAAGGTCCGGACCCGGGTGAGCATGGGCTCTGGGGAAGCGCCCCCGAGCAGCCTTCCCCTCGCACCGGGCTTGTCCGGGGAGGAGGGTGCGGGCGTGGCATTCCAGTGCACTCCCTGGGCGGCTAAGATGCCACGTCGGTGCCAAAGCGTTTTGTTCCTTGGCCTCAGCCGGTCGGGATCCATCCAGACCTAGTGTCATTTCCTGTTTTTGGCACGTAAACACTCTATGCATGGATGCTCTGGCCCGAGACTCTGCCCATTTGGCAGAAGCCTGCAGCCCTGCTGTCGCCGCTACGGGGACTGGGCCAGGGCGCCTGGTGCTCTGGACAGCGCCTGGGAGCACTCCACTGTTCGGGCCTCCTCGGCACCCTTCCCTTTTCGGCTTCAACTACGGTCAGACCTTGGTACCTTTAAAACGCAACACGTTAGGGCAAACACGGAGCATGCGACCACCGCCAAGTTCAGGAGACAGCATCCTCCTCGGCACCCTTCCTCCTGACTGTCCTAGCCCAGTGGTCGGCAAACTGCGGCCCGTGAGCCACATGCGGCTCTTTGGCCCCTTGAATGTGGCTCTTCCACAAAACACCATGGCCTGGGTGAGTCTATGTTGAAGAAGTGGCGTTCGAAGGAGTTTACGTTTAAAAAATGTGGCTCTCCAAAGAAATGTCAGTCGTGGTCCTGTTATTTGGCTCTGTGGATTAATGAGTTTGCCGACCACTGTCCTAGCCCCTCGCCTGCCTCTGGCGCGGTCATAGCTGTTACACTGCTTTCTTCTAACCTTTTAGACAAATGAAGTGGTGTATTTTGTAGTATCTTCTGTCAAGTATGGGATAATGCCAAGAATGGTATTTTTAACCACTTATGCGAAACTGGTGACTCCTCCCTTTCTTCATCAGCTGGAACAGGATCGAGAGGCCAGCCAGTCTACTTTGGAAATGCTTCGGGGAGATAAGAGAAAGTTATAAATATACAGGTGCTTCACCACCCCCAAAATGGTAACTGTATGAGGAGGTGATGTGTCCATTCGTTTTACTGTAGCAATCATTTCTGTATATTAGAGGCCCGGCTACAAATCCATGCACCAGTGGGGCCCCTTCACCTGGCCAGCAATCTGGGTCAATTAGGGCCGTATTGCCCAGTCCCTATCGTGACCAATCAGGGCCAGCGGCCAGGAAGGGATAGCAGGAGGGACCGCTGGAGGGCTCTAAGGTGTGTCCAACCCCATCTCACCTTCTATAGACTGGATTCTACCAGCAAGAGTGTCTTCCCACACCTGGTGGTCGGTGCATGTCATAGCAAGTGGTTGAGTGGCCTTAGCCTATCATTAGCATATTATGCTTTGATTGGTTGAACGGACACCCAGACACTTAGCATATTAGGCTTTTATTATTTAGGATGTATATCAGGTCATCCTGTTTATAACTTCAACAACACGATTTTTATTAAAATAGGAGACAAAAGAAAATAAATAAAAATAAGTGGGCCTTCATACTCAGCCCATTGGTGTGCAAGGAGCACTGATGGATATTCTCAGCGTGTAGTTTGGTCGTGGTACAACTTAACCGCCAAGCTTCCCTTTCCTGGACCCTGCACTTTCTGGAACTGCCATTTAAGGGCACAAATGACTCAATCTACGTTTGTTTTAAACCAGGGCCATTTGAGATTTACATTTTGATCACTAATCATTTGAACAAGTGTCTCGCAGGCCCTTTCCAACGGTCCCATTATTTCTATTGAAAAGACACTTTAATCTCATTACATTTCTGATCCAATTATGCTTCTGAAGCACTTGTCATTTGTCCTGCTATCTGAAATTTCCTCTATCTGGTGCATTTGAGAGAGATATATTTACTTTCTCACCACGTCGCTAGGACATGCACATAGGCAGCACTTGTAAAAATTCACACCTGTACCCACATCTCAGAGATGGACCTGCTTCCTCACCCACTGTCATCATCCTCTTCATCATCCTCTCCAGTCTCACCTTCTATGGCCTTTTTCTTTTTGTAAAAAAAAAAGTATATTTTTATTGATTTTAGAGAAGAAGAAAGAGGGAGAGAGACAGAAGCATCAGAGACATCAATGATGGAAGATAATCACGGACCGGCTGCCTCCCACACGCCCCACACTGGGGATCGAGCCCACAACCCAGGCCTGTGCCCTGACTGGGAATCAAATCACGACCTCCTGGTTCAAGGTCAAGGCCACGCCGGTCAAGCTCTGGGGACGTTTTTCTCTCAGGAAAGGCATAGAATTGAAACACATGACCAATGACAGCAAAATACACAGACAGCCACGGAGCTTCACCAGGCCTGGCGGCGTCCCCAGCAGATCTCGATCCCGTTCCCCCCACAAGGCCCATGTGTTCCTCCAGGTTGAGGACCAGCACCGGGGAGCTGTGGCCCCAGGAACAGCGTCTCCTCCTCAGCTCCGGGCCCTTCGTCCCGTAAGAGGGGTCGATCACCTTTCCCGGGACTTTGAGCAGATGGACTAGTTACCCCCACTGTCAGTGCCCCTTTCCTCCCCTGATTGCAGAAGCTCTGCGTCTCATCTTCATGAGGCCCAGAGAATGCTCTTCCCCGAAAACGGATTTAGATGCCCAAAACGGATGTGCTGTTATGGTCTGTACTTGAGCGTCTTCTGCATGTGACGGGGTGACGTCCGTCCAGGGAGGTGAGGAGGCGTGCCGTGGGCGGTCTCTGTGCCCTCGGAGCTGCTGACAGCACCTGCTGCCTCTCCCTCTTGTCTCTCTTCCCTCCTGAGGGACAGAATCCACGGCGGGGGCTGCTGCATTTATTTATTTGGGGTGAAGCACAAACTGCTCCGAGTGGAGGCTGTGTGTGGGGGGAAGCACAGCAGGAGGAGTCCTGGGCTCAGTCATTTCCGGTGGAGTGGTGCCCCCAGGCTGCCAGCCTGTGCAGGTGACTTGGGAAAATGCATTGAACCCCAATCAGACCTTAGGCGGCCTCGTGGGACGGGGTCATTTCCTGGCCAGCCCGTGACTGGCGACACAACAGCTTCCTTCTGTGTATTCACAGGCATGTCTGTCAGATGTTGGGGTTTTGCAGTTGCTCCAGACTTGCGTTTATAGTCATTACTTGTATTGCTCTCTTAAGCTCAGTGCCGCCCGGGGCCTCCCCTCACACAGCAAGTCCCGGGGCAGGCGCTCCGGCCCTAGGCAGGCCATCTGCCCAGCTCCGTGTCACAGTGAGAGAGCAGACGCTGCTGGAGCATCCCCGACACCGTTTCCAATGACACTGCATTTGGCTTGCTTTGGGTCTAGGCTCAATTTGTTTCAGACAGCCGTGAATCCGATAAGGTTTATAGTTTACTAGGGGCCTGGTGCACGAAATTAGTGCACTGGGGGTGGGTGGTCCCTCAACCCAACCTGTCCCCTCTCACATACTGGGAGCCCTCAGGGAATGTCCAACTGATGGCTCATCCCCAGCCATCGCCCTGCTCAGCTCAGCCCGGCTGCCTGCGACCACCCTGGGCCCTCCCTGCTGCCGCCGCCACCACCACCGCTGCTGCTGCCACCGCCGCTTCCCCTCACAGCGCCCGGGGGCTGGGCTCTCGCCACCACTGCCCTTTCATCTCCACCCCAGGGCCCAGCGATTACGCCACTTGGCCCTGCCCCCGGTGCTGATTGGCTGGTAGCACAGCCAATCAGGAGCGAAGGTACAGTCAAATTTGCATGTTTCTCTTTTCTTATATAGGAAACGTAGGTGTCTTCTGGGATTGGCTTTCTTCCTAACTGAATACAAATCTCTTCCTTAGGACATCATGTGGGAAAGATGCTTTCTAAACAGAAAGTGATAGTCTCCTTTATTTCCTTCAGCGGTGAGCGCGTGCAGCCCATCACATCTGGCCTGTGTGCTGCTTCTGGGAGTCGGTCAGCAGGAAATCCTAATCATCGTTGTCATCTCCTCTTTCGGTCAAGCTCCTAGAATTTTCCTTTGTTCTTGGTTGTCTTGAATTTCACCGTAATTCACCACGGATGGTTATTGTATTTCCCCAGTCGGGTCTGAAGGGCCCATAGAGGATTCTCCTTTTCCTGGGAGTGAGGGGGACTCCGGGCCTGGAGCAGGGTCCGGTTTCCAGGTCTGCCCCAGGTCAGGCATTTTGAAACGGGGCTGGGACTCCAGTGGCTTAGTGTTCTTGTCTGTAAAATGGCGTAACCATGGTGAGGCAGTGAACACATAAATGAAACACTGGCAGGTTTCCATATACTTGGTGCCTCCTTCCTGCATCTGAGTCCCCGGGGCTGTGTTTATGATGTTTTATCCCGTTAGCCCTCTGGAGCATCGGTGCGAGGGTCAGGGGGGAGGAGAGGAGGGACGGGGACCGGCACACACGGTGTGAACTGTAGGGGAACAGGGAGGGTGTTGGTGAGACTCGTTCTTTACGATGATGGACCAATCATTTTAAGCACAAAGGGTTTATAACTGGGAATGGAAATGGAAAATCTGAAAACACTTTTTAAATGACAAACGCCACCGCACGTCGGCCGGTCCCAGGGCCGTGTGGCTCCAGAGCTGAGGTCGCTGCGAGGCTGAGAACAGCATTTGTGGGGCGAACACATCCACCCCCGCATCTCTCACTAACACCTGCTTCGTTCGCGGGCACAGGCACCAGGAAGGAGTGGGCGTTGATACTCTGTCCTCGGAAAAGGAACCGCTGGGTCTCGGTGCCCTGTCTGAGATGGCCTTTTTATCAGCCCGTCCTCCCCAGCCATACCCGGGATGGACACTGCACTGGGTGCACCATTGGTCTGGGCTCGCACAGCCTTGGAGAAACACGTCACTCAAAAGGAGGCAGCAAGGCAGTGCCTCGGTGGAAGTTCTCACCGTGACTCATGGTTCCATCATCATGCGGGCCCCTAAGGGCAGAAAACACACCCAATGGCACCAAGCAGGAGCTGGTGCAGAGGACACTGCATCAGGCGGTGGGCTCCATCACACAGTGGGTCCATCAGACAGTGGGTCCATCAGACAGTGGGCCCATCAGACAGTGGCTCCATCAGACAGTGGCTCCATCAGACAGTGGGTCCATCACACAGTGGCTCCATCAGACAGTGGGTCCATCAGACAGTGGGTCCATCAGACAGTGGGTCCATCAGACATGGGCTCCATCAGGCAATGGGTTCAGAGCAGGCTCCTTTGCTTGTGAGAGCAGGGGTTTTAGTCAACGACATCCTGGTAGTAACTTAGTTACTGAACTCCCCAAAGTTGCCACGTCCACGTTGCATCACACGGTCCAGCTCGTCATTGGAAAGCCCTGTCGCTGCATCCCATTGGTGGGAGCCGCTGGGGTAGCATTGTGTTGTCCAGACAACAGCCATCAGCTTCCCTGTGTGGCTGTGCCGTGGGTGGGGCCTGAGGTACAGTGTGGACCCTAGCCCTTGAGAATGGGTGGGTTGTTCAAAAGCCTGTGGCTTTGTGCAGAAACTCAGTGGCATTGGGCACGGTCTGCAGGGCAGTGCTCGGCCCGCACTCTGGGCAGTATTGTTCTGTGTAATTGAATGTGTTGGAGGGACACTAGTTAATAAAATGACACAGTTTCAGGGGTACACATCTGTAGCACAGCATCTGGATGTTGTCTTGAGTGTTCACCAACCCAAGTCAGGTCTTCTTCCCTCACCATTGATCCCCCTCACCCTCCTCTACCTCCCTGCCCCTCCTGCAGTCCCCCAATGGTTGTCTGTGTCTGAGTCTTTCTTTCTTTGCTTCATCTCTTCACCTTCTCACCCAGCCTCCACCTGCCCCCTGCCCACCCACCATGACAAACTTAGGCTTTAAGACCTGGCTTCCTGGGTCCCGTGAGCCGCTCCCCTGGTGACATGGTGCTGAGTAGCATGGTGAGGGCGACGTGTAGGCACCATCAGTGACCTGCTGTGGCACTTACATCCCACAGGGTAGGGGGAGACGCCATGGTGGTGAAGTTGGGGGCGGGGTGCCATGCCTCTGGCAGCAGCGATGGGGAACTTCCTATTTTGTCAAGCAGTCCTGTTCTCCTGCTGGGCTCTGGGCATGGCTGAGGCCCGGACCCCCAGACACTGACCCCGATCCCATACCTCTCGCCCAACGCCTCATCTCCTCCAAGGGCAGCACACCTAGCCAGTGAGCACGAGAGCGGCTCCATCAGCTGGCTGGGCCGAACCTGAAAAGCCACATGACTGGAGGGAGAGGCGGCGTTGGGAATGGCTCCTGGGTTAGTCCTGGGGCGAGGGGGTGTCTGAATTAGTTTCATGGCCTTGAGAAGCTCTGCACCGGCCACATTGTCAGCTTGCTCACATGTGGAATTAGGTGTTGGATCTAGATTTTCTCAGAGTCGGAGACCTCCGGCCTCTGAAGACACAGGATTCCGTGGCCAAGGCGCTGCCAGCAGCCTCAGGCGCCGGCCCAGGAGGGGCCTGTTAGAAAGCCAGAGTCTGGCAGAGTGTGCCAGAGGGCTCACTCCTCACTGTCCACACTGAAAGGATACAAAGTCGAGTCCTGAATGGGAAGACGCCGAAAGAAACATTGAAAAGCGAACGAACCAAATTAAATCGAAGCAGAAAATAAGGATAAAAGTTCCTCTGAGCTCTCTCAGAGATGAAGGGAGATGTTGGAAGTGAGAGAGACAGTCAGACAAGACAAACCGCCTCGGGCATCTTTTACCAGCGATCCCCTCTCCTCTCCCCTGACAGCTCACACTCCCCCCTGCTCTTCTGTGCGTCTGACAAGCCAATCAGAGTAAAACCTCTTCAGAACCCCCAGGAGCAGGTTACTTTCTTCTTTCTGCCTTTGTTGTTTTCAAAGGACCGTCCCCTGTGGCAACTGTCCTCGCAAGGAGGCAGAAATCAGCCCAAGACTGAAGCAGGGGTCCCTCTGCTGGATCCCCAGGGCCAGACTGGGGGATGGCTGGCTCCCTTAGGGAGGGGGAGGACGGCAGGACCTGTGTTCCCTGTGTGTTCTGGGACTTTCACGCCAGGGCATCCGCCAGCCCACAGGGCTGACTGGTGTCCAAGCTTCAAACAAGTTCAGTCTCTGCTCCTGACCATTGTGATGGCATCTGTTCAGGGGAGAGGTAACCCTTTTATAATCCCCCGTGAAAGATGAGGCCTGCGACCCATTTCGTTAATGATGTACGTCGCACCAGAATCCTGGCACATGAAACAGCCATGAATTCACTGAACAAATGTGCTGGGATCCACTGTGAGCCGGAGATGGAAAGACAGCTTCCTGGCCAGCAAGTAGCCAGAAGCACGGACACAGCTAAGGGCACGGAGTCCAGGGACGTGTGAGGGGGAAGGGGGGGTGCTTAATGAGGCAGGAAGGTGTACGCGTCTCTTCAATTGGGGCTCCAGGGAGTGCCCCTGTGTACCAGACCAGCCATGGACTAGCTCTCAGAGAGAACTGCTACTTGCAGAGCAGTAGACAGAACACAGGAACCTGGGGAAGGGGCAAGGGTTGGCAAGGCCTCCGGGCCATCTGGTAGACCGAGTCCTGGTTGTGGGACGTCCGTCAGCCCGGTCTAGTCCTTCGCTCTCTCCTTTAGAGCTCGTGGCCGTCTCTGGCCGTGAGACGTGATTCGGGGCACCTGGAAGGTGACCTTGCAAGCAGTTTCAAGGGTGGCTGATAGAGTAACGAGGACTGGGCTTTGGGAACAAGAGGAGGGACGCGCCCTGCGTTCAGGTTTTTATTTCTTTCATCCCCTGTGCGCCTCCAGGCAGGTGGCTTCCCCTCTCTGTGGATTAACTGAAATCAGTGCCTTAATGTCTCACCTGTGAAATGTGGACCGCTCACACCAACTCATTGCAGTGTCATGTCTGTTGTAATATGTATGTGTTTCTTACAGTTGGATAAACCATAGAAACACAGAATGCCTTTGCATGGTGCATGGTAGCTGCTCAGGAAACCTGTGTGTGTGTGTGTGTGTGTGTGTGTGTGTGTGTGTGTGTGAGAGAGAGAGAGAGAGAGAGAGAGAGAGAGAGAGAGAGAGAGGGTTCTTGGGAATTGCAGGTGGGGGAGCAGAGAAGAGCACGGTTGAGTAGCGTGACTGTATGAACGGAGCTTGGTCACTACCACTGGCCAGGCCCAAGTGTCCATGTGTGCCATCCCTGCCCACAGAGCTAGTGCTGGCTGAACTGGGACCCAGCCCCAGCGACATCTGTCCTTCTGCCAGGACTCCTACGAGGCGTGCCAGGGCTGGAAGCGCTCTGCGGGCTGCTGAATCTGGTCCAGGGGAGGCGATGGCCCCCCACAGCTGTACCTCTCCTCCTTCCGCCACATCATCCAGCCTGCCATGTCCGAGAAGGCTGCCAGTGTCCACAGTGTGCACCTCCCCCTGGCCCCTCCACTGCACACCAGATGCTGTCACGGGATTTTTTAAAAATATATATTTTTATTGATTTCCGAGAGGAAGGGAGAGAGACAGAAACATCCATGATGAGAGGGAATCATGGGCCGGCTGCCTCCTGCATGCCCCACACTGGGGATGGAGCCCACAACCTGGGTCTGTGTCCCTACCGGGAATCGAACCGTGACCTTCTGGTTCCCAAGTGGACATTCAGCCACTGAGCCAGGCCGGCCGAGCTGTCATGTGATGTGAACCCTGACCCCATCAGCTGCCTTCGGGTGCAGAAAAGCAGCAGTCTGGCTTCCCCTCCGCCAGGGTCAGGAGTGGGGAAAGCCCTCCTCGGAGGAGCATCTGCCGGCATCCACGGTCCAGCCGATATAAGCAGGGCTCGCTCGCCCCGAGGCCCTGCAGTCACGGGAGGAAGGGAAGGCGGAGATCGTTGAAATGGGGACCAGGCGTGAGCACAGGAAACCACGGGAGCGCGTTTATGTTGGGGCCCCAGGGGACGTCTATGAACCCTGAGGCGACCGGGAGACGGGACAAAAAGGCAACGGGGGCTAAGGGACGTGCCAGGAGTATGTCGACGACGGTGGGCGCAGGCGGAGAAACACGAAGATGGATGAGAAAACGGGAGAACACAGAACCAGCGAAGCGGAGCCCCGGGCCCTGAGCTTCGGAAGCTGGAGGGCACTGCAGACGGGCGGGCGAATGCGACGGTGTCACACGCTGCCGAAGGCCCACCCACGGCTGGGACTCAGCAGCCACCTTAGGGCAGCTCTACCTCAGCTCGCTGCTGCGTGGTGCTGCTGTGCATACTAACTCCACGCAGTCCTCACGGAAACATGACTTGGTTTTCTGATGGGGACACTGAGGACCAGGGGCTTAAGTGACTCCAAAGACTGGGCAGACTGGGGGTCCCATGCAAGGGGTCCTGGGCTCCCTCCTTTCCTCCCTTCCTCCCTCCACCCCCACCTCTTTCCGGGCCAGGTCTTTTTCTTCCCAGATGGCTCCCTCCTGCCTTGCCTGCCCCCAACCTCAGTCCACTCCAGTCTAGTCCAGGACAGAGAGCCCAGGGGAAATTACAAACAAGATTCGTCTTCAGAAATATACAGCTCGGCTGGCCTGGCTCGGTGCTTGAGAGTCGACCTAGGAACCAGGCGGTCGTGGTTCAATTCCCAGTCAGAGCACATGTCTGGGTTGTGGGCTCGATCCCCAGGAAGGGGTGTGAAGGAGGCAGCTCCATGATTCATGTTTCCCTCTCTCCCTCTCCCTTCCTCTCTGAAGTCACTAAAAATCTAAACAAAGAAATACACATTGCTGAGTCCAAATGGCTGGAGAGGAGCCCCTGAGATTTATCTTCGTGAACATGCCAGGGAAGGAAGAAGCATTTTAGGAATAAAACGTTAATCACACTCCAAGTTTATTTATGAACCAATGAAACGGTCCAGTGACCAGGCCTGCCTCTCTCGTTAACTACGGAGAGCCCCAGTGACTTACCTCGGGGGCGTCCCTCCCAGGAGCACAGGTCAGAGTCGAATTAGGAAGAACGCTGGCGGCCACTCCCGGACGTGAGATCCCAGGCAGGCCCCACTCTCACGGACGGAGCTCGGGCCTGTCCACAGGATGGGAGTGGAGCCCAGGCTCCGTCTAAGGGCCTGCAGTCGGCCAGACGCTTCAGCCAGAAAGAGTTCACATCTGGCACAGGAAAGCATGGCTAATACGGGCAGTGCTCGGGTTATGTTGTCATCTCCAATTCACAGTATTTATTTATTTAATGCCGAAACCACCGAGACCGGTTTGGCTCAGTGGATAGAGCATCAGCCTGTGGACTGAAAGGTCCCAGGTTCGATTCCGGTCAAGGGCATGTACCTTGGTTGTGGGCACATCCCCAGTAGGGGGTGTGCAGGAGGCAGCTGATTAATGTTTCTCTCTCATCGATGTTTCTGAGTTTCTATCCCTCTCCCTTCCTCTCTGTAAAAAACCAATAAAATATATTTTGAAAGAGAGAGAGAGAGAGAGAGAGAGAGAGATAGAGAGAGAGAGAGAGAGAAACGCCGAAACCTGTTTGGCTCAGTAGATAGCGCATTGGCCTGCGGACTGAAGGGTCCCAGGTTCGATTCCCGTCAAGGGCATGTACCTTGGCTGCAGGCACATCCCCAGTGGGGAGTGTGCAAGAGGCAGCTGATTGATGTTTCTCTCTCATTGATGTTTCTGACTTGCTATCCCTCTTCGTTCCTCTCTGTAAAAAAATCAATAAAATATATTTTTTTAAGAAAAGGATCTTCTTTCAAAAAAAAAATTTTAAAAATAGAGTTCCGTCATTCTGACATATACACATATGTGCTTTACGTTTTTTATTATTTATTTGCCACAGGTAAAGGTCAGGAATTGTTACCTTTCTTTTATTTATTTATTTATTTATTTGTCTATTTATTTATTTTACTGTTTCACTTTATCACTGCTGGGTGTGTGTGAGTGACGTAGGTGCTTATGTAGGTGCAAAAACTGAGTTACGTCTCTGCGTAGGAACGGATCTCCGGCGTAGCTGAGGCCTGCCTGTGCAAAGAATTGGCGGAAGAGTGAAACGAGTGAGTGATTTTCATCAGCCCAGTACTCGCTCTGTGTTGGGTTAGAGTCAGCGTTAGACACCTGTGACAAGCCTGTCTCTGGGAGAAATTAATTAATCACGTTTTGTTGTGGACTTGAGGGCGTGGCCTGGAGTTTAAATCTTAACTGCACCATCAGTGACTGGTGGTCACTGTTCGGCACGACAACGACATCTTGGTTTTCTGGGAGGAAGAAGTGTAGATTGTGTCCCTGGCCTATCGTAAGAAGTAAAGGAGCTCCCAGAGAGACAAGTGCTTTACATATAAAGGACTTCATTATCCCGGTACCCGGCGGCCTCCCTAATTATTTCAGCGTTAACATTTCCGGGTCTGAATGTCTCAAATAGGCTGGTGGCTCCTTCAAGACAAGAGACAAGCACATTTGTGGAGTAGCTTGTATGGCTGAGTCCCACACAAATCACCCTTCGTCTTCTATACACACATCCCAACAGTCCCAAAAACTATCTTACTCTCTCTTTCTTGAAAAATGAAGAAACTAGGTATCTCATTTTGTTGTTGTTGTGATGGTAAATGAGATTATTTTTAGTACCTCTTGTTGAGAATTTATTATTGGTATATAAAAAATGGCATTGATTTCTGTGTATTAATTTTGTATCTTGCAAATTTGCTGAATTCATTTATTAAAACCAGTAGTTTTTTGATGGAGTCTTTAGGCTTTTCTACACACAATTTCATGTCATCTGTGAATGACAGTTTTACTTCCTCCTTTCTAATTTGGATGCCTTTTATTTCTTCCTCTTGTCTGATGGCTATGGCTAGCACTTCCAGTACTATCCTATATAATAAAAGCCTAATATGCTAAGTGTATGGTTGTCTGGTCATCTATTCAACCAATCAAAGTGTAATATGCTAATGATATGCTAAAGCCACTCAACTGCTCGCTATGATGTGCACTGACTACCAAGGGCCAGACAGTTAACCAGTCAACCAGTCGCTATGACTTGCACTGACCAACCACCAAGGGGCAGACACTGACCAGTAGGTTAGCTTGCTGCTGGGTTACAGTCGATTGAGACTGAACAAGATGAGCTGGACATGCCCTGGAGGCTGCCTATAGTCCCTCCCTGACTGGCCAATCTCCCACGTCCCTCCCTGGCCCTGAATGTGCACTGGTGGAGTTCCCTCAGCCTGTTCTGCACCGTCTCTCAATCCAGGACCCCCTCAGGGGATGTTGGAGAGCCAGTTTCGGCCTGATCCTGCAGACCAGGCAGAGGGATCCCACTAGTGCACGAATTTGTGCACTGGGCCTCTAGTGTTGAATGAGAGTGGTGAAAGCAGACATCCCTGTCTTGTTCCTGTTCTTAGAGGAAATGGTTTTAGTTTTTGCTCATTGAGAATGATGTTGGCTATATGTTTGTCATATATGGCCTTTATTATGTTGAGGTATGAGCCCTCTATTCCACTTTGCTGAGAGTTTTTTTAAACAAAAATGAGTGCTAGATTTTGTTGAATGCCTTTTCTGTGTCTATTGCTCTGATCATGTGATTTTTACTCTTCATTTTGTTTATGTGCTGTATCATATTTATTTATTTGTGAATAGTGTATCAGCCTTGCATCCTCAGAATAAATCCCACTTGGTCATGGTGTATGATCTTTTAAATGTATGGCTGGATCCAATTTGCTAATATTCTATTGAGGAATTCAGCATCTACATTCATCAGGGATACTGACCTATAAATTTCTCTCTTTCTTGTGTCTCTGAGGGCAGCGGGGAGGGGAGGGATCAGGGAAAGAGATTAACCAAACAACTCATATGCATATATGTGTAGCCCATGGATACACACAATAGTGTGGTGAAAGCCTGGAATAGGATGAGGACTGGTGGACAGAGGAAGTGTTGCGGGAGGGGAGAGAGTAGGGGACACCTGTAATAATGTCAACAATAAAAAATTAACTTGAAAAAAAAGCCTGGCCAGTTTTGCTCAGTGGTTGAGCACTGACCTATGTGGATGTTTTTTTCTCTTTTTCACCAAAGTGTGGAAAGAAGCGTGAGTCCATTTTCTGAGTAGAGGAGCTGGGGATTGAGAAATAAAAGAAAAAATAGAGGACACAGAAATAAAATAAAAAGCTAGGGCTGGGTGGAATCTCTGTTCTCTCTGATGGAGAGACAGGAATTCTAAACCCAATAGCAGCGTGTTTATTTATACCAAATAAAAGGGGTTTCACATGAAAAAACTTAGGATCAAAAGAGCTTAAGTAGGCCCAGGCCGATACCTGGAGCAAATTAAGAGTTAGTACTGATAACATCTAGCCTTCTTGGTGGATGTGTTTCCAAGACACGGCTCTGCCTGGTGCCTCAGATTTAGCTGACAATGATTTAAAGAATGCTCAGGTGTCTTCCCTGGGGGCCCTCTACAGACCTATGAACCAGGAGGTCACTGTTAAACTCCCAACAGGGCACATGCTCAGGTTGTGGGCTCAGTTCCCAGTGTGGGGTGTGCAGGAGGCAGGTGAGCAATGATTTCATCATTGATGTTTCTATCTCTCTCCTCCTCTCCCTTCCTCTCTGAAATAATTAAAAATACATATATTTAAAAACGAAACAGAGCAAAGGGAGGAGGGTGGCCAGTCAGCTCTGCCCCTGTCCGTGGTGCTGAGTAACTCTGCTCAACTTCTGTTTCTCTTAATCCCAGAATCCGGGGACTCTGCACAACTTTCCTTTGCTTTCCTTTCCCTTCTTGATGACACTTTAACAATTTTCACACCGCTGCAGCATAAACAGACTCTGTCTTGTGTTTTAAAGAGAATAAGAAACGAACATTCAGAGATCGGGCAACTCAACTAAGTTCATGCAGCAAGAGTCAGAGATAGAATGAACCCCGAGTGTCTGATTGTGAAGTTGTCCTCCTGGCAGTGACTCCATTCCCTGCCCCTCCTGCCTTGAGCTTACACATCCTGGATATGGCTCTGATGTAGGCTGGAATCTGCTTCCGGACTGGGGGTCCCAGACTGACCACGCCCACCGGCTGCTGTTCTTATCAGTTGCCCCTTTGGCCTGCAATTTCCTTCCGTTTCACGTCTAAGGCATCTCCTACTTTCCAATGTAAGTAGCGCATGCTCCCTGTGTGATTCTGTTACACAGACGTTACGATGAGATTATAAAGTCATACAGACCTCTAAGCCAGACAATGTTCCATGTTGAGCTTTCAATATTTTCTTCAGTAGAAATAAATGAGATAGATACCGATGCATCTATTGAAATCATTTAGAAACACAACTTATCATTGCACACTTACCATTGCATTGTGTAGGCAGCCTCTCGTGTAATTTACAGGGATTCTATTCACCATGCTGAAGGGATTTTATCCACCATCTTCCGCCCAATCATCTGAGTGGTGTTCTCACCAGTGTAGATAGAACTCATCATGGATTCACGTTGCACTTGAAGAATCCACTCCTGTGAAAACGAAAGGGGAGCTTGGTGAATCCTGGTATTTATTCCAGGAGTCAAGCGAAGGGAGAGGTTGACCTCACTCACAGCTCTTCTCGAAAAGCCATGTTAGAGTTTCCCTTGTTTGTTTCTTCTTACTTTCTCCCAAACAGCTTCCTAACAGCCTCTCTCCGTCTGGGTCACGCTCTGAACCGTAGAAAGCCTCTATTTTGCAGAGAAATTCATTGCCAGCCTAACTCCCTCCCTAAACTGCAGGGGTAGCCGGCCACACGAAGGGCTGTGTTTCCTCTGAAGGTCTCATCCGAAGGCACGTCAGGGGCGGTGGTGTCTCATCTCAGAGCACGTTGGAGCCTCGTGTGTGGTCAGAGGCCTCTGACCAGCTTAGTTCTCCTCTTGCCGCGCTCGTCCCGAGGCGTTCTTCCCAATAAGGATGCCTCTTCACTTGCACGTGCCTCTCTTCAAATTGTTGTTTTCCTTTAACCGACACGGACGGGCTGATTTCCTAAACTTAAGAAGAGTGCCTCGTGGGGTTCTGTAACGTTATACACGAGCCAGCTTGGAAAAGTGGGTCCCAAGAAGAGGGGTGAATGCCCCTCCGCTCAGAAACAGCTAGCCGTGGTTTTTACAAAGAACCAGCGAGCGTGGGAAAGCGTTTCGACACGGCAGCGAGGCTGTACAGCTTCTGCCCCGAAGAATAACAGCCTCCAGCTCAGGTCTGCAAGTCCTGTTGGCGAGCCTTGCCCCGGGGCTGTTTCTGTTGGGCACATCCCATGGGGAACTCTCCCGGGTAACAGTTGCCACTCGGGCCATTTCTCCTTCTTCCTAACTTGTCCTCCGCCAAACCCAGGGCTCCTGGCACCCTTGTGAAACACACATCTAATTCTGTCACTCCTGCTTGCCTGGACGTCCGGTGACTTCTTAGCCTCGATATTCAAATCTAAAGGTTTCTCAAAGTGTGTGCTAACCCGTTTTCTCCGCGTTCCATCTGCTACTGTCTACCTTCCCTGCGCTTGCACTGGAAAACCACACGCGTTTCCCTTTCTGTTGTAGTGTTTGCTCCCAGCCTTTGTCAGTGGACATTCGTTTGCCCGATGCCCGTTCCACCTCTCTCTCAGGAGCCTTCTTTGGACCCCAATCTATGGGCAGCTTGTTGTTTGTGAGAGTTTGTTTATTTCCCTCCCTCCTTTTCACACCGGATTGGAGTTTGCCGGGGCCAGGAAATGTAAGCAGTGTGTCTCTTGTCCCCGAGAGAACACGGGACTATGGGAGGGAAGGAAAATATTGACAACAAGACGGCAGAGGTATTGATCTGCTCCCACTGAGCGGGAAGAAGCGCAGGGCATGTACGCATTCGGTTATTGACTCTGGCAGACAATGCATCTGAGCGCTGGAGGAGACATCATACGTGAGAGCTGTTGATCGGCTCGGAAAGGCGGTTCACGCTTCAACGTGCATGAACGTTTCGTTCTGCACCAGACAGAGTCACATTCTGAGCACAGTGACTACCAGGAAAGAACGTACCTACCGACCATCAGCAGAAAGTGTGTGTGGAGGAGGTCCTCGTAGAGATGAACTTTGAGAGAGAGGTGGGGTCTGAGACTCAGACCCCATGGTGGGGTCTTTCTAGGTCCTGAAAGGCTATGAATACAGAGGGAGGGGCACGGACACCAGGAGGCAGTGGGGGGGGGGGTGCAGCTTTAGTAGATGGATGTGAGGACACAGCCTCGCCACATGCCCTCAGTGACACGTCCACACACTCGCACCCTCTTCCTGACCTCGCCTCCCGCTGCCCTGCCCTGCTCCCCGCATCCCCACGTGCTCTTGGGGGGCTGTGTGCAGGCTCCTGGTGCACAGCTTCCCAACACCTCTCCTGCTCCGCCGTGCTGACCTGTCCTCGTTGCCATGGTGAATGTGCGCTGACCCAGATAGGGCTCCTTTCTGCACGGGCCTCTCGGCTGCAGCAAAAGGGAACCGTGTGGCTTTGCCAGTTGAAGGGCACGGAAGGTGGGCAGGAGCAGACGGACGTGAGTGCAGACTTTGAGAAAGCTTTACACCTAAATACCAAGACCAAGAAGTCACCCAA
>CM050521.1:86236059-86338559 GCA_027563665.1 Antrozous pallidus
GGTGGCCAGGACGAGGGGCGGTGAGCGTCACTGTCGGGGAAACTGGCCTCCAGCGCCTCCCGGCTCTGACATTCTCGGAGGAAAACTGCACCAGCCCTGGGGACCAGCCAACTTCTCGCCCACCTGTGGGCCTCCGGCACCCCAAGGTCTGGAGCTTGGCCTTAGAGGGGAGCCTCAGGGCCTGGGCTCCTCCCCTGGGCCTCCCTTCTGGCCCGAGGGTCTGTCCCAGGGGCCTCTTTTACTCCTCATCCCCGGACAGGAAATGTGGAAAATTACCTGGAGGGAATGCCACTGAGTGGGACCAAGCTACCAAAGAAAAGGCATGACTCAGCAAAAAAAAAAGTCAAAAGCATAACCCGGCAAACAATGAAGAGCATGACTCAGCAAAAGATCAAGGTTAGAATTCGGTTGTTAAGGTTAGGATTAAAAGTTACGTTGTGTCATAAATCAGCAAGGGAGATACAAGATGCTTTAATGAGCCAATTAATTAGGAGTCTTTTATTGTGCACAGCCCAGAGGGAGGTGTTGCTTCCAAATCTCTGAGCGAAGTCACACGGGAAGTTTACCGTATTTATACCTTTCGTGCTTCTGTGTCTGCAGGTTTTACAATGAGCTCTGGGTGAGTTGTTGTTACAGACAGTTTGTCATCTTGGACACAGAAAGAACAAGCATTTGGCATAAGAATGGGAATTAGTATCAGTATTAGTTCATTACGTTAGATGGCTAGGTTGCTAGGTCAGACAGTTAAGTTTTTGTATTTTTCTATTATTCAAACTAAAACAGTTATTTTATAGACTAAGAGACTGTCTAAAAATGACAGAGTTTACAGAATAAGGGACTATCATGAATTTCTAACAGTAGCAGAGAATTTCAAACAGTAGTGTTTATACAAGACGGAGGCTACTATGCTTCAGTTATATTTAGGTTTAGAGTTAGGTTTAGGATGTATGGTTAGGGTTATGATACGGGGTTAGGGTTAGGTTTTTAGGTTAGGGTTAGGAGTTAGGGTTAGAATTTTAGGTCAAAGTTAGGATTAGGGTAGGGTTTAAGGTTAGGATTTATGATTTAGGGTTTGGGTTGGGGTTAGGTTTTAGGGTTAAGGTTAGGGTTATGATTTAGGGTTGGGGTTAGGATTAGGATTTAGGTTTAGGATTTCAGGTTAGAGTTAGGGTTAGAGTTAGGGTTTCAGGTTAGGGTTAAGGTTAGGGTTTGGGGTAGATTTTCAGGTTAGGGTTAGGATTTCAGTTTAGGGTAAGGTTAGGGTTAGGGTTTCAGGTTAGAGTTAAGGTTAGGGTTTGGGGTAGATTTTCAGGTTAGGGTTAGGGTTGGAGTTAGAATTAGGATTTAAGGTTAAGATTTCAAGTTAGGGTTATGGTTTAGGACTGGGGTGTTTATCCTGAGACTGTGGGTCTTCTTGGATTTCTCTGTGTCAGCTCTTTTCAGGGAGTTTCCTAGGACGCAGGCCAGACTGCCTTGCTGTTTAGACAACATCAGAGCTAAGCCTGCCCGCCTGTCCCTGCTGGAGGTCTTGCTTTTCATGATCTCCCAACGCGACCAGCAAAGCTGGCATCCTTGGTCTTCGTCAGCCGGGATTTAGGAAAAGGACAGCCAGCGCCATGGAGATGCACAGAGCAGATGGGAGGGGAGTGTGTGTGTGTGTGGGCGGGGGGTTAGAGTTAGGGCCGCAGGCTTTCTCCACAGTGGTTCAGGGACTCTGAGCTCCAGTGCCCTGGAGCCAGGGTTGAATCCACATTTGTTTCCCCACAAAAGGATGAAATGTACGTGTACACACGTATGTATCCCACTGTTCTCAGCGTGTGGAATGCAGCCTGCACATTTCTGAGGTGGGTCCTCAGAGAGCAATTCTTGTTCATCCAACTCGTGTTCAGAGCATTTATTTTATGTCCAGTACGACAGCAGTTCTCATTCGACAACACATTTTCAGAACCATTCTTGTCCAAGACTGTGCCGGAAAACACCTGCCTTTCTTTCTATTGTTTTTTTTTTCTCCCCTTGCAGCAAATGTAAAATTGTAGAAGCAAAATATTCAAAATATCTAAATTCTGAATTCTCATTGTACGTTCAGGAGGGTCAAACCACCAGCAACGCTGAGTGCCAGTGCGCTGGCCCACGGTCTCCGGCCCCCCATGAAGGCCTCTGGGAAAGTGAAGGAACATGAGCACTTGCGCTATTTGACGCCAAGCGAAACCATGGACGGTTCCTGAGAGACGGGTCTGCCTCTCGCGTTTCGGGGACACCCTCCCCCCCCCACCCCGGCTGCCCTGTCTGTACTGCTTCTGTTGATAATTTGCCCGGGGACATGTCAGATTGATTTATGGGAAAATGACTTTGTTAAATGTAATACCGTACAATTTATCAGACTTTCAGGACCGGCATCAGTGAATAAAGGAAATATTGTCCACAGGGAGCTCTGAGCCATGGTTTCCTGGGATAATATGAAAATACACCCAAATAGCACACCCACCCTCTGGGCTTAATAAGCATTCTTGCCTAATTAAATAGCCCTGGCTCCATCGCTTGAACAATCAAATGTTCTGGAAGCTAAAAAAAATACACTCAGATCACAATGTTTATTTATAATGAATATTGAACATCGTTTTACAAAATTATTAGAGTTTCAAGGCCTGGGTGACTTTGAAATTGAACTGGAGAATTTCAGCCGGTGGAAAAAGTGAAGCCTAACCCGTGTCGGGGCCTTCGAGGAGCTGCAAGTACACAGAACAAAGGTCCGTCCCCCAGAGCCGCCCCGGGAGAGGGAGAAAGACAGTAAGAACAGACTGCCTGCTTCCATCACCACTGAGCGGTTAGAAAAACCTTAAAAATGCCCTGCGAGTGCATACCATTTAAATTGCGGATTTTTCCTTTGCCAAAACCCATTTTCCAAATGATAAGTGTGCTGGGTGGGGAGGGGGCTCCTGCTCTGTAACTCTGTTGGCCCTAAAAACAGGAAGAACAGCAGCGGCCTGGGGACAAGCACATCCTGGAGACCAGGCGGCAGCAGCTCCCGTGGCCGGACGGGCGGGCGGGGCTCCCGTAACTGCTGCTCCCGCAGGCCAGGCATCGCCCAGCTCACACTCTTGTGGGGCGACTTCCACGACCAGTTGCAAACAACCACGGAGGCAGTTACGTTGGTGATAAGCGGGCAAGGATTTATTGAAAACTGGCCGGGAGGGTCGGAGACCTAACACCCACGGCCGCCCCACCCCGGGTGCAGGCCGTCCTTTTAAAGGGTCTGAACCACGAATGTTACTGCCCTGCGTTTGGCGAACAGCCCCCGAGGCCGCATCTGGGAAAGGGGTGCCAACAGACTATGAATGACCCTATTGCTGGCTCCTTATCTTCTAACTATGTACCTGCTGGACGTTGGAAAGGGGTCCTATCTTGTAAAAACAGGTGGTGTAGCTGCATAATTGGTGCCGACCGGTGACTCCTCTGGTTCTAGTATTCAAAGGGTTTTCCCTCTAGCCTTCAAGGTCTCCAGCTGGAAACTAATTAGTCTTTTATTTCAAGCAAGCGGGGGTGAACGGAGGCCAACGTTTCAAACAGCAGTTTTACTCCAGATAAAGGTTCTCATGACCTCATTTCACACACGACGGAAATGGTGAAACCGTCCTGAGAATGACCGCAATGTGACCGGGAAACCACGGTGAGCAAATGCTGGGAAGACGGCGCCAACAGACGTGCTCAAAATGGGGACGCTGCGGCCCTTCAATTCGCAGAAACAGTGACAACAGGCAAACCGCACCCCCCCCCCAAGCCTTCCCTCCCTTCCCCTCACCCCTCCACTTCCAGTGGGTCCTGCCCCTCCCCAGGCGCTGAGGTCCCCGAGGCACCAAGATCAGGATTACGGTCCTGATCCCCAAACCCAGCCTCGCAGCCGCATCCCCCTCGCCCGAGGCCGGGAAAGGGGAGCGTGGCTGCCCCCCTCACGTTGCAGCTGGGAAAGCCAGGATGGCCCTCAGAGCCAGCGGCAGGCCCTGCCTACCCTCAGTGGCCGGGAGGAGCCACGCCTGCAGCTCCCACGGTTTCTGTGCCTTTGGACACACCGGGTGGCCGCTGCAAGGGCTGTGAGGGCAGGAGGCTGCGGGCAGAGGGGCGGTGGGAGGATCAGGGCACAGCAGGGAGCCGCTGCCCAGGACACGGAGAGCCACAGATGCTCCCACCCTTCCAACAGGCTGTGCCTCACTTTCCCAGGACACTCACCAGCCTGGGGCCACCCGGGCCAAAGGCCCTTGAGAGGACACCTGCCCCCCAAGCCCCGAACCCCTCTTCCCGGCCAGGACAGGGGGATGGCGGGCTTGTGTGTAGGGAGGGCACCGCAGTGTGGAGATGGGCTCGGGGGGCAGCAGGAAATGCCCAGGGGCCCAGAGGAGTGGCTCCTTGCGGGGGGTGGGGGGAGAGGGAGGGGGTTTGGGAGGCGGTGAGGGTTGAGTCCAGGGGCAAGGCCTGTGCTCTCCAGGTCTCACTGAAGGAGGAGCTGGGAGAGCGGCAGGGGCAGAGTGTACCCAGAGTCCCTGTTCCCCACCCCACCTCAGGCTGCCCCTGCCTAAGTTGAGGGCTACGGAGCCCCTCAGAGCCTCACACGGCCCCACAGAGCTCCACAGAGCTCCACACAGCCCCACAGAGACTCACAAAGCCCCACACAGCCCCACACAGCCCCCACAGAGCCCCACAGAGACTCACAGAAACTCACAGAGCACCCACACAGCCCCACACAGCCCCTCAAAGCCCTTCAGAGCCCCACACAGCCCCCACAGAGCCCTGCAGAGACTCACAGAAACCCACAGAGCACCCACACAGCCCCACGAAGCCCCACACAGCCCCACTGAGCCCCTCAGAGCCCCCCACAGCTCCATGGAGCCCCAAACCCCACACACAGCCCCTCGGAGCCCCAAACCCCCCACACACAGCCCCACAGAGCCCCTCAGAGCCTGTGCCTGCAGCCCGCCTCCCCGTCAGGAACCTGACTCCTCTCAATTCTGATTTCCTCGGGAAGTCTGACCTCCTCCTCTGGTTCACTGCGTCCACTTCTTGCCCTGAGAGAACCTCCGTGGGCGTGAGCACCCATCGCCTCTAACGGCTCCGTTCCTGCGAGCTGACGGAGAACTGCGTTCCAGTTCCGAAACGTGCCGGCTTTGTCTCCAAAGGAACCCCCAGAACCCACCCTCCAGCAATTGCTTCACCAAAAGTTGTTGCAAATACTTTAACTGCAGGCATTTTTCTCACTTCGTTAGCTGCCTTAGAGGCTGGCAGAACGCATTTTTATCAGCGACGATTCTACGGTCTTTTAGGGGAATTAACGTAAAAGCTCTATTGAAAGTTGTGTGTGAAGGGATTTGAATATATATCCACTCCCTGCACGCTGCGGTTTTGTAAAAGGTAATTACATGTGAGATTGTCAGGGGGGGCCCCGCAGGCCCGCCCTCCGGGAGGAAATGCGTGCCACGTGTACACGTGACATTTCATCGGCAACCGCCGTGACTCCCCCTTTTCCGAAGGACAATCCCTGTAGCAGGAAAGTGAATGCATTTCCAAGTGATAATAAGTGGATCACTCTGAATGGCAGTTCATGGAACTCTCTCAGCATAAAATCTGTGCAACTCATTGAAAAACCTTTAATTAGATGTCTCTCGTGGAAGACTCCCGGCAAATGAAAAGGTTAATTTCTAAATCAGTAGGATCTATAAGAAAAGCATCATATGCTAATTAGACCGGATGACCTTCCAGATGACCTTCCCGATGACCAGGCCAGGCCAGGCCATCACCCTATGATCGCCCTGCAGAGGGAGGCCCAGGCCACTGGTCGGGGGCCATCAACTGGGGGACCCCATGGTTGCTCCTGAGAGGGATGCCCAGGCCACCAACCGGTGAGCTATAGCTGGGTCCCGGGTGCCAGAGGGAAGCCGGTGCTGGCAGCTGGGGGAAGGAAGGCTGAACACCCAGGTCCCCGACCACCAGGAGAGAGGAGTCTGAGACCCCCCAACTCAGGGCCCCACCCCCACCCCACCCCTGGGGGGTGAGAAAGGGCCCAGAACCCAGAACGGGGCTGAGCGATGCCTCTGCTCCCCGAGACTCCCCGGCTTTGTTCCCAGTCAGGCCCCTCTCCTTGTGCTGGCCCACCTGTCTGCCCCCTCGGGGCTGTTTGTCCGGTTCCCCCTGCACTGGCCCCCTGGGCTCCAGCGTTCCTAACACGGCGGTTCATGGCGCTGCTCGTCCTCCAGAACTCACTCCACGCAGCGGGTCCACGTGAGGTCGGAGGCAGCTGGCGGCCCACGCGTGTCCACGCCTCTGTGTCAGTTGGCAGGTGCTCCCGTCTAAAGCGTGTTAGAGAGCCACGTCACTGTCAGAGGCCCGACACAGCGACGCTGACAGCCTGGCCCCTGACTTTTGTGAACTGCCGGGGTCGGAGCTCCACGGGCCGTGAGACGCGTGGACGAAGACCCTAAGACACGCAGACGGCGGACAGCTCATCCCGTGCCTCGCTCATGCCTGCTTGTGCCACCCCCCCCCCCCCGCGGCCTCAAAGGGGTGCTTACCGGAACATCCAATCCGCACGAGGAATACTCGTCGGCTGTAAAAAGGAAGAAACGTTTGCCCGTTGCGACTGCAGGGAAGGACCTAGAGAACATCGGGCTGCGTGAACGGAGCCGGTCAGAGAGAGACAAGCTCCGTGTGACTTCGTTTGTGTCGAATTTAATGAACACACTGAACTATTGGGCAAAATAGAGGCAGGGTCATGGACAGAGAGCAGGCAGACGGCTCTGGGGCTGGGGAGAAGGATGGAGGGGGAAAGAGAGAGAACTCGTGGACGTGGTTGGCAGTGTGGTGACTGTCGGGTGGAGGGAGACAGAGAGGTGGCAGAGGGCATGGGAAGGGATGGAAAAAGTTAGTTTAGAAAGCGCCTTCTTTGGGAGTCAGCTCTCTGCATAGCAATGAGTAAGGTGAGGTCACCCTAGGTTAGTGGATGCTGTCCCTGCAGGAGAGGAGAGGACGAGACACCCAGGGAAGTGGCGCGTGGCAGGGAGGTGGAGATGGGAGGGACACAGCTGCAGGCCCAGGACCCAGGGATTCCCCGGAGCCGCCGGAGGCTGAGGGGAGACAAGGAAGGAACCCACCCAAGACCCTCAGGCGGTCTGGCGCTGCAGATCTCACTGGGCTTGGGAGAGAATATGGCTCTGCTGTTTCAACTACCCAGGCCAGTTTGTCACAGGGACCCTGGGACACAGACACACGAGAGAGCCGCGCGCCGGTCTCCAGAGCCGATTCCGTCACGAACAGGACGGGCTTTCCAGGCGGGTGAGCACAGCGGGCAGAGTCAGGAAGACACGCCTGTAACGGAATAAACTCCGGAGAAGGCGATGGGCAGGTAAAGCCGGAAGAACAAGAATACTGAGGTGCACGGGCTGCAGTGGTGCAGCGTGTGACCACGGAGGCATTGACACGAGGGCCTGTGGCAGGTAAGGGTGTGGCCGTGTGGACGCTTCTGGGCAAAGCAAGTGCCAAGGTCCTGAGGTGAGGATGTGCCTGGAGTGGCCAGGAGGCCCCTGTGGCCGAGTGAGCAGGGCCCGGGTGGGCAGGGAGGTGCCCTCAGTTGACTGGTTGGGACTTGGGTGGTGGCTGGGACAGGCATGGGCACATCGGATGGGATCTCTTGTGGTGGCGTGCAGACAGATGGTGGGGAGAGCAGATATGATAAACCACACCCCCCATTTCTGTCCTCTGCTTCCCTTTTCAAGCAGATTTGAGCTGTTCATTTAGGACAGAAATCAGGAGGAAGGGAGCACGATGCCTCATAGTCGGAAAGAGTCCTTTAAGAATCAAACGGATCTGGGGTTGAGCTGCAGCTCCACCATTTCCCGGGGAGCTGGGCGAACCCTTCCTTTTGTTACGTCACCTCTGAAATGACAGCACGTCCTGGCCGTGTCGTGGGAAGACTTGACCAGTTAAGGCTTAGACAAGTGCCTTTTCAGGGCTGCCGGGAGCCGATCACTGTTTTAACGACAGAGAGCGGTGGACAGGGAGTTTGGAGGGCTGGTCAACCTTGATTGCTCTGAGGGGTCCAAGCTGGTTACTGTGATGTTGGTGGTTGAAGCAGCCCCCACCTGTTAGTCCTAAGAAGATCTACTGATTGGCTTTTACTGGTGTTTCTGGCTGGGAGAGACAAGTGCATCTTATGATTTTAATCTTAATAAAAGGAATGGTAAAGCCAGAGCGGGTAGTAGTTTTGCCACTAGAGTTGGACTACCACCTGGCCCTCATTTCCCAAATTAATATTTTTCTAAGTCTCTTTATTCATTTGTGTACGGCCTTCTCCAGAAACCTGAACCCTGAACCGGGGACCCTGAATCACGCGGGATGTGAAAGGGGTTCCCACATTTGACGCCTGCCTGGGGACGTCACAAGGGCCAGCAGCATAAAGGAGTTGGTCCGTATGTAGGTTTCTGCTCCCTGGTATCCTTCTTGCAGGTTGATTTCATGTCTATTTACCTTCACAAGCCCCTCTCTTCAGTCTCAGCTCTTTACTTGGTACATATCATCACAGTACAAATGTTTAATTACTAAAGAAAGAATGGATGGATGGATGGATGGACGGATGGATGGATGGATGGATGAGTATATAGATGGATGGGTGAATGGATGGATGGATGAGTAGACAGCTGGGTAGGTAGATGAATGGATGAGTAGATAAGTGGGAAGATAGATGAATGAGTAGATAGGTGGGTGGGTAGATGAATGGATGGATGAGTAGATAGGTGGGTGGGTAGATGAATGGATGGATGAGTAGATAGATGGGCCAATGGATGAATGAATAGATAAGTGGGTGGATGAATGGATGAGTAGGTAAGTGGGTGGTGGGTGGGTGGGTAGGTGGGTAGATGAATGGATGGATGGATGAGTACAGGTGGGTGAGAGAATGGATGAGTAGGTAAGTGGGTGGATGGATGAATGGATGAATGGATGGATGAGTAAATAGGTTGGTGGGTGGATGGATGGATGGATGGATGAGTAAACAGGTGGATAGGTGGATGGATGGATAAGTAGATAAGTGGGTGGGTGGGTGGGTGGATGGATGGATGGATGGATAACTATGTAGCTGGGTGAGTGGGTGGGTGGGTGGATGGATGGATGAGTAGATACTGGTCTCCAGTCTGCTAGGATGTCCTTTCTCTGTGCTCTTCTAGCAATCTTCACCTACCTCTCTGACAGCTGTCTCTTTATTTTGAAGCCTCGTGAACTCTTTCTTCCTCAGTTCATGAGCTGCTACAGGATTGCTAGCCAATGTCTTAAAATAGGTTAAGGCTCAAAAAAAAGAAGAAGAAGGAAGCTGGTGTTACACAGTACAAATTGAGAGTTTCTTAAAAGCAGTTGGGTACATAATTGAAAACTAATTGAATGTTCTAATCCATATGCATGAAAAACAATTTGCATTGCTTCATTATCAAAGCAAAATAAAGATGAGGATGTGGTGGGGATCTGTGTGGGGAGCGTTCCTCTGAGAATATTCACAAAAAATAAGCTTAGCTCCATAGATCTCAGAAATATAGTTTGGAAACACCTAATGCTGCAATAATGTATGTTTTGACATTGATTAAGATTAATGAAAATTGTATTAGAATAGGTATAGCCACATTGTACCTTATAACCTAATTCCAATCTTTTTTAAAAATATGTATTTTATTGATTTTTTACAGACCGGAAAGGAGAGGGATAGAAAGTCAGAAACATCGATGAGAGAGAGACATCGATCAGCTGCCTCTTGCACACCCCCTACTGGGGATGTGCCTGTAGGCAAGGTACATGTCCTTGCCGGAATCGAACCCGGGGCCCTTCAGTCCGCAGTCCGACGCTCTATCCACTGAGCCAAACCAGTCTCGGTCCTCATTCCAATCTTAAACTTGTTTCCCATAGACACAGAAAAACAGACAGCTCCGTGTTCCACATGCCTCCCATCGATACTCTGTGACTGGGAAGCCATTAGTTCCAGAATCGTTCCTCAAGAGGAAAAACAAGAGGAATGTAACGGGAGGAAGCGAACACCTCCGCCGAACCCTGTGCCGGACATTTTGGTATAAAACTTGCTACTTAAGTTAGATGCAATTCAAATAGTCATGTACTGTCTGCCCATGGTCTCGCATAGTCTCTTGCTGAAGAGGCCCATTGCAACCACAAAGTGAGACCCATAACTCCGTAACAGTTTGAAAGCCCTGGTGTTCTGTCTGGTTTTTACTGTCCTTCATAAAAACGGTATTTAGAGGGAGGCTGATTCCTGATACGTTGGAGGAAGCAGGAACAGGATTTGCCTTCCTGTCTTAAACAACTAAAAAGGATGAGAAACGCCCGCCCATGGTTGAGTGTTGACCAATGAACTAGGAGATCACAGTTTGATTCCCGGTCAGGGCACACGCCCAGGGCGTGGACTTGATCCTCAGTGTGGGGTGTGCAGCAGGCAGCCGATCCATGATTCTCCTTCATCATTTGCCGGGAGCCGATCACTGTTTTAACGACAGAGAGCTGTGGACAGGGAATCCGGGGGGCTGGTCAACCTTGATTGCTCTGAGGGGTCCGAGCTGGTTACTGGGATGTTGGTGGTTGAAGCAGCCCCCACCTGTGAGTCCTAAGAAGATCTACTGATTGACTTTTACTGGTGTTTAGGGGAATACAGGTGTATCTTATGATTTTAATCTTAATAAAAGGAGTGGTGAAGCCAGAGCGAGGGGAAGTTCTGCCACTAGAGTTGAACTACCGCCTGGCCCCCATTTCCAAATTAATATTTTCCTGAGTCTCATATTCATTTGTATGCGGCCTCCTCCAAAAACCCGAACCCTGAACCGGGGACCCTGAATCACGCGGGATGTGAAAAGGGGTTCCCACAATCATTGATGCATTTTTCTTCCTCTCTCTCTCTTCTTCTCTGAAATCAACAAAAATATCCTATAAAAGTGTAATGTGCTAAATGTCCAACCATTCCACCAGTTGCTGTGACACGCACTGACCACCACCAGGGGGCAGACGCTCCGAATGGTAGGTTAGGTTGCTGCTGGAGTCTGGCCCATCGGGACTGGGCGAGACAGGCCAGACACTCCCTGGAGCCCTCTTGTGGTCTCTCCCTGGCCAGCTGGCCCTCATCAGCCCCAATCGGGACTGAGCGAGACACAGCCCCATCTCCATGATTGCCGCCAGGCCAAGGGACCCCACCCTGCACGAATTCGTGCACTGGGCCTCTAGTGTATAATAATGAAAGTGTGATATGCTAATTAGACCTGACATCATCCCGGCTACCCTTCCAGGCAGAGCTGGGGCTGGAGGGAAGCCTGGGTCCCAGGTGCCTGCTGGTGGCCAGAGCAAAGCTTGGGTCCTGGGTGCCACAGGGAGGCCAGTGTCAGCAGCCAGGGGAAGGAAGGCCTGCTTTTGTGTGAATTTCATGCACCGAGCCTCTAGTATTTTAATAAAATAAAATAAAATAAATGAGAAATCATGTCTGAAACAATGATTCTCAGGTGTGAGAGACCCTCTGTGCTAGAGACACCAATACCCGTTGGAGACGTGGAGCTGAGAGTAAGAGGTGGCTGTCACACAAGCAGCCCCCCTTTTCCAGAGAAAGGGGCGTGACTTAGGAATTGGTCCTTCTAACCCCAGGCCCACTTCCTTCCTCTGCCCTGAGCCTCCCAGCACTCCCTACAGCAAGATGGGGGTTGGGGATGCAGGGGGAGGGTGTGGGGGGGAAGCTTCCGACCAGAGGAACTATGGAGAGCAGGCTCCCCTGGGAGAGAAGCTGGCGCACTTGGCATGAGGGTGGGGGCCCCCTGAGGTGGCGGGCCCACGGACACACATGGTCTGCAAGGCTGGGCCAGGCCGTCTGCACGTGCTCTGTGGACCCCAGCGCCCTCTTCAAGGGCCCGAGCGAGACTCACTCACTCAACCACACTCACTGTGGGCTCCAGGGAAAGGACTTAGGGAGGAACAGAACCACCTGGCTTCAGGGCGGGCTGAGGGGCAGTTCTCCGGGGCCAAGAGCAGTCACTGTCCCTGGCTGAGCATCCCACACACACACACCCCACATGCACACACAACCCACATGCATACACATGCACACACCCCCATGCACACCCCCACATGCACACACAATCCACATGCATACACATGCACACACCCCCATGCACACCCCCACATGCACACACAACCCACATGCACACACATGCACACCCCCACATGCACACATGCACACACATGCACACCCCCACATGCACACACCACGTGCAGGCCCAGGTGCAGACAGACCAAATCCGAGTCTCCACTCACCTGCTCACAGGCTCTCCCTACCCCCAAATCAGTGATTCTCCCAGACCCCAGCCAGCCCATTCACAAGTTCTGTAGACTCTTTCCGGGCTGGTCCACACGATGGGCCAGCCTGGACTCGCCCGTCAGCTCCCCTAAAATCTCTCCAGGTCCACGGCCCCCAACAGCGGCAGCGGTCTCAGTCCCCCACACACCCTCCTGGGTGCTCCCAGCCGCGGGCTGGCAACAGTCACGGGTGACTCTGGAGCTCTTACTGGGGGGCCCGGCCCTGCATCCCCCGCCCAGCAGCTCTGTGCTGCCGTGGCAAGTCCTCCTGGGACCCGGACTGGGCAGGAGGCGCGGGAGGACACGGGGTGGGGGTGGTGAGAACCGATCTCACCAGCCCTCGAGGCCTCCAAAGGTTCGTCTGAAGCAGGTCCCAGTTCTTGCTGCACAAAAGCAGAAAGCGAACACACACCCTCGATGGCGCTGCAGGTAAACCCGACACCACAGATGCCGCGTTGAGCAGGGTTCCAGTGTCGCCATCTGCCGAAAGAAGACGCCGAGACGCTAGGCTGCTGTGTCCCGGGCGAGCCCTGCGGGCTGAGACGTGGCAGAGCTTGGAGGACCCGCTCCTCAAAGCGCTTTCCCGTGAAGAGAAAGGGGAGGGCTCTCCGAGGAGGCTGTGCAAGGTGGCCTGAGCCGCAGCCCCCACAGCGAGGACGCGGGAAGGAGCACCGACTCCCCCGCAGGAAAAGCTGCCTTCCGAGCTCCCACCGGACCTCTCGGTGAGGACAGAGGGCGCTGCCGCTGCCTCGGCCTCACGGGGGCGCCAGCAAGCCCTGCCTCTCCGAGTCCCGAGATGTCACCCTTGATGTGGCAAAGGTGCCTGGAGCCCCCACGGCATCTGACCTACAGCCCGCGACGCGGAGCTTCCATCCTGCAGGTGGAAACGGGGCACACGACACGTCCCATCGCTTCAATCCTGCCCCCACGCAGTGGCCCGAGCACGCTCCGTGTCCTCTCAGCCTGCACCCCCTCCGTGTCCCATGTCCCGTCCACCAGCACCAGATCCGTGTCTCGTCAACCAGCACCCGCTCCATGTCCCATCCACCAGCACCCGCTCTGTGTCCCGTCCACCAGCACCCGCTCCGTGTCCCGTCCACCAGCACCCGCTCCGTGTCCCGTCCACCAGCACCCGCTCCGTGTCCCATGTCCTGTCAGCCAGCACCCGCTCTGTGTCCCGTCCACCGCTCCGTGTCCCGATGGCCAGCTCCTCCCTCACGGGCCACTCGGACACTGCACGCCACATCCTGCAGCGGAGGGAAGGCTCTGTGGGTGTCCCTGGCCCAGGCCACAGCCTCAGAGGAAAGCAGATGCCAGCGGTCCCAAGGCTGGCCCCCAAACCCCCTGGGTCCAGCTCTCCTTGGCTGCTCTGAGCACTGTGGTGGCCGAGCTGCAGCAGCCACGCAGATGCGGACAGAGGGAGCGACGAGGTGGGAGCGCGGGCCTGATGCTGTGCGGCCCCCACATGGGTCCCGGGGCGAAGACAGCACCGCGTCCCCAGAACTAGCTGGTTTGCTCTGGCATCTCTCTCCCTCCAGGGCCTTTCCCCTCCCCTCTAAGGTCGGCTCCCTGCCCCTGGCTGGAAGAGCCACGGGTGACCACTGGGCCCGACGTCTCCCCTGCCTCCCGGCTGCTGTGCACCTCAGGGACAGAGCTGGGGCGTCCTCACCTGTCCTCTCACCCAGTGCCTTGTTTAGGGTGCCACCATCTCCCAACGTGCAGAGTGGGCTCAGGGGGGCTGACTGATGGTGTGTGTGTGTGTGTGTGTGTGTGTGAGTATATGTATGAGTGTGTGTGTGTATGAGTGTGTGTGAGTGTGTATGAGTGTGTGTGTGTGAGTGTGTATGAGTGAGTGAGTGTGTGTGAGTGTGTGAGAGTGTGAGTATGAGTGAGTGTGTGTGTGTGAGTGTGTATGAGTGGGTGAGTGTGTGTGAGTGTGTGTGTGTGAGTGTGAGAGTATGAGTGAGTGTGTGTGTGTGAGTGTGTGTGAGTGTGTGTGTGTGAGTGTGTGAGAGTGTGAGTGTGTGTGTGTGTGTGTGTGAGTGTGTATGAGTGAGTGAGTGTGTGTGAGTGTGTGTGAGTGTGAGAGTGTGAGTATGAGTGAGTGTGTGTGTGTGAGTGTGTGTGTGTGTGTGTGTATGAGTGTGTGTGTGTGAGTGTGTGTGTGAGTGTGTGTGTGTGTGAGAGTGTGTGTGTGAGTGTGTGTGAGTGTGTATGAGTGAGTGAGTGTGTGTGAGTGTGTGAGTGTGAGTATGAGTGAGTGTGTGTGTGTGAGTGTGTGTGAGTGTGTGAGTGTGTGTGTGAGTGTGAGTGTGTGTGTGTGAGTGTGTGTGAGTGTGTGTGTGTGAGTGTGTGTGAGTGTGTGTGAGTGTGTGTGTGTGAGTGTGTGTGAGTGTGTGTGAGTGTGTGTGAGTGTGTGAGTGTGTATGAGTGGGTGAGTGTGTGAGTGTGTGCACGCCAGGAGAGTTCTGAAAGGGCTTTGAACGGTGCAGTGTGTGACATTGAGCTGTGGCACCACAGACACCACGGAGCTGAAACAACGCCGACAACGAAAAGCCAGAGGCGGACACGCCGTCAAATCTGTCTAAACATGTAAAATGTCTGCGTTCCACGTGTGCAGGACCCGGGTGACAGAGACACTGACTGGCGGGGTCGGTGCCACGTGCATGTGTGAGGTGTCTCTGTGAGCGGGGGAGCTGCTTTTCAACGCAGACCCACCAGCCATGCTCACGGTGGCCTCCCGCCCGCTCCTGACCGCCACGGACTGGTTTTCACCGCCTGGCACAGACCTCAGTGGAACGCCGGCGTGGACACTCGCTGTCTAAACGCCGGGGACAGATCGGCTCTGCCTGGCGCCCCGGGGCGGAGCCCAGAGCCAGTCGGTGTCTCGGCCGCGGGACCTTCCCCACGGGCCTGGACAGACGGTAAGTCTGAGCCCCGAGTGCCTGCGTGCACCGACGTGGTGACTTCTCACGCGAGCGCAGGCCTGACGGGCGTGGCCCGGCCCAGCCCGGCGACCGGGAGAGGAGCCGGGAGCAGACCCCGCTGAGGGGAGCACACTCCGGCGGGAGCCTCTCGACTGCGAGTGCCCTGGGCCCGGGGTGCCCTCCCCCCCAGGTGCAGCGCGTTCTGAGGAAGGGTTCGAGGCACAGCTTGTTCTCACCAGGCGTGTTTTTTAAAATATTCTAACCTTTACTGTTCAGTTTATGAATTACATTGTTCCCCTTTTTCCCCCTATAGCTCCCTTCCACCTGGTACCCATCCCACCCTCCGCCCTCACCTCCCCCCCACCCGCACTGTCCTCTCCCATAGGTGCGTGATTCTTGTCCATTCTCTTGCTGCACCTCCCACACCCCTTTTCTCCCCAAGAATGGTCAGTCCGTTCCCACTCCATGCCCACGATTCTGTTCTAGTCACCAGTGTATCCTGCTCATCAGATTTTTAATTCACTCGATTTTCAGATTCGTTTGGGGATAGATGTGTATTTGTTGTTCAGCAGGCGTGTGTTGGCTTTCTTGGTGCAGCAGCCGCCGTAACACAGGGTTACCTCTCCGCTGGACCCTGAGCCCGGGGCTGGGGCAAAGGCACGCGGGGAGGAGGCACCCTGAAACTGCCCCTCCCTCTGCCAGGGCCCAGCCTCCGGGCGGGCGATGCCCGCCGTGCCCGCAGACAGGCCTCCCGGGCGCTCCGGGGCCGCCAGCCGGCGCTCCACCCGAAGGAAGGCGGGCCCTGGGCTGAGGCTTGTGTCACTCAGAGCGGACTGAGGGTGTCAGCGCAGCCCGTCCCAGAGCGGCTGTTGTGGGGCGACTTCCACGACCAGTTGCAAACGACCACGGAGGCGGTTACGTTGATGATAAGCAGGCAAAGATTTATTGAAACCTGGCCAGGACGGACGGAGACCTAACACCCTCGGCCACCCCACCCTGGGTGCGGGCCGGCCTTTTAAAGGGGTCCGAACCATGAATGTGATCGCCCTGCGTTTGGCGAACAGCCCCCGAGGCCGCATCTGGGGAAGGGGTGCCCATAGACTAGGAATGACCCTGTTGCTCGCTCCTTATCGTCTAACTATGTTTTCTGCTGGACGTGGGAAAGGGGTCCTATCTTGTAAAAACAGGTGGTGTGGCTGCAGAATGGGCGCCGACCGGTGACTCCTCTGGGTCTAGTCTTCAAGGTCTCAAGCTGGAAACGAAAGCAATAATTCAGCCAAGACCAGTTTGGCTCAGTGGATCGAGCGTTGGACTGCGGACTGAAAGGTCCCGGGTTCGATTCTGGCAAGGGCATGTACCTTGGCTGCAGGCACATCCCCAGTAGGGGGCGTGCAAGAGGCAGCTGATCGATGTCTCTCTCTCATTGATGTTTCTGACTTTCTATCCCTCTCCCTTCCATTCTGTAAAAAATCAATAAAATATATATTTTTTTAAAAAAGCAATAATTCTTTTGTTTTCAGCAAGCAGGGGTGAACGGCGGCCAAAGTTTCAGACAGCAGTTTTACCCCAGATAAATGTTCTCGGGACCTTATTTCACGGCCTCCCCGCAGACGCGGACGTGTCGAGGGACTGTCGGGGGCCGGGTGTCGCCGTGAACCCTCCACCCCTGAGGACGGACAGCATCGGGGCCGCGGGGAGATCCGTGTGCCGTACGCCGTGTGGCCGCGCGTGTGGCCGGCACGCGTGTCAGAGTCACGGGGGGACTTAGTTAGGATCCGGGTCACGGGGCTCCCCCGTGTCTCAGACCCACGGCCGCCTGCCGTCCACAGGCCCGGGAGCTGCTGGGGCTTCGGGAAACCCGGGGGCTCACGGGTTAAAAAACGGAGACTGTGGATCCAAACTAGAGAAGGAAATGCGTTTACATCCTGTCCTCTGTGTGCGTCCGACGTGATCCCCTGTGGGACGCTGACGGAGCTTTCACAAAGGACACAGAGTGCCAAGCTCACACTGCTGAGCTCTGTGCACGCAGGAAGCCTTGCACAGCATCTTTGAGATGGGAAGAAAGGCGGTTTCTCGTGTCACGCGACACACCATTGCCCAGCGCGAGGGAAAGGTGCCTCTGACGCCCCCGGGGTTCTCGTTTAGACCCTGGAGAGCTCAACCCGGGAAAAAGAGGACGAGTTCAAATGGAACCCGGACTGTTCCCTGGACCCGGGCTGGGAAGGGGCGTGGTCTCAGGCCTCAAAGGCTGGGGAGGTAAAGTGTGCCAGTGCCGCTCCGGCCTCTCTGTGCGCTGCCTTCTGAGACACCCCTCCCCCCCAAAAAAACAAAGGCTTGGTTATTGATGATCGGAGGTCGGAGTAAAAAATGCAGGAGGCAGGGGGATCCCAGGGCAGTGTCCCTGAGCTCCCTGCGTGGCCTGGGGACAGACTGGGCTGGGATCTCCCCCGTCTGTAGCAGTGACGGGGTTCAGACAGGCAGGAGCTGTGGCTGGGGGTCCAGGGCGGGCGGGTCAGAAGGGGCTGGAGGAGGGTCAGGAGGGGCTGGAGGAGGGTCAGTGGGGGCAGGAGGAGAGTCAGCAGGAGAGTTAGGAGGGGCAGGAGAGGCAGGAGAAGGGGCAGAAGGGGCTGGAGCAGGGTCTGGGCTCAGACAGGCAGGGGCTGTGGCCGGCAACCCCGGGCGGGCGGGTCAGGAGGGGCTGGAGGAGCCTGCAGCTGCTCAGCAGCAAAATCAACAAACACCTGAAAGGAAGAGGGAACGTCATCATTAGCTGACAAGAAGGCCGGCCACAGGCTCCTAATGTCTTAACCAGGAAACCACCCACAGCACCGCCAGCTTTTCCTGAACCTCAACCCTCTCTCCCACCTTCCCCCCCCAGGCCTGCTCTCTCCCATTCCCCTCCACGACCTCCCTCTCCCACCCCCTACACCCTCCCTCTCCCACCCCCTACACCCTCTCTCTCCCACCACCACCCCAGACCCTCTCTCCCACCCTCCCAGGTCCCCCTAAACAGGTGAAACCACTGAAATCAAACCCGGGAGGATGGCCCTCTGGGCAGGAATGAATGCTGGGAGTTCTCGGCCATCAGGCCCGGAGAACCAGCTGTGAGGCATCTGACCCCTGACTCTCCTCCCAACCCGGGCACCTCCTCCCCAAAAGGCGCACCCCCTCTGCTGCAGGGCGTCCCCGTGCCTGGCAGGTGTCCGGTGGACAGGGAGGCTAACAGGTGCCATCTCCCGACTGGGAAGTGTGTGTGGGGGGGTCACTATGAGCAAATGGCAGCCTGGAGGCCGGGCGGTGCGGAGCAGACAGCAGCGGCCTCCCTGCCCCGCCCCCCGGCGCCCGCACCTGCTCCAGCGAGGCAGGGGCCAGGGCGAAGTGGCGGACGCTCCCGGCGGCCTTGCCGTCCTCCAGCACCTGGAACAGGTCGGCCAGCCCGGCCCAGCCCGCGGGCACCCGGTACTCCAGCAGGTTCGGGCGCTGCGCCTGGAACCAAACGTGTCCCTGACACACACCGGCAGCAGCACCACTGCCCTCCCCCACAGCCCCCACGCTCGCCCCGCCAGCCGAGGGGCACCCTCCGGCCTCCCCCTCACCGCGAGATGCACGAGACCACTCAGCTCCCACTGGCCCCCACCGGCCGCAGCCCCGGGCGCGAATGTCCCCGGGCTCCAGAGCGACCGGAGGGGGGTCCCCGCGTGTGTGCTCTGCCTGGGGCCCTCCTCCATCACGGCGGGAATCCGGGGGAGCCGACAGCCCCCTGGAGCCAGGGCCCCCGGGGCTGCCGCTGCTCAGGGTCGGCCGGCAAAGCGCCACCCGCACTCAGAGGCCGCCGGTCCCGCCCGCCCGTCCGTCCGTCCATCCGTCCATCCATCCGGCGGGAGAGGCTGCCTGTGGCCGCACTGCGACCGGGGGGGGAGCGGAGAGCAGCACAGGGGCTGCAGGAAGCAGCTGAGCCTGGCTGGTCCCACCTCGGCCCAGGAGGAGGCAGCATTGGCTGCTCTCCGTCCTGGATGGAGGGAGCCAGGCGCTGAGCCGCGCCCAGGACAGGGTGTGACTGCAGCCTCCTGGGGGCACCCACCCGGAGGCCCCTGCTCAGCGCCACCGGCCCCCGCCCGCTCACGTCTGCAGGCCCGAGGCCCACGGTGAGCGGTGTCGAGGGGCAGCAGACGGAGCGGGAAGCAGCAAGCGCAACCCCAGAGCCTTCGCAGCGACAGAGCCTCAGCAGGAGGTCGGGGCCCTACCGTAAGCCGGGCTCCCGGGAAGCGGAGCTGCAGGCGGTCGGAGAGCTCGCGCTGACTTCCTCCCGCGCAGAGCCACACGCGGACGGTGTAGCCGCCCCCGAACCTGCACGGTGCACAGGGGACCGTGTAACTGCCCGGGACCCAGACAGCGCCTTCGGAGCCCGCCGCTCAGGACGCAGGAGGGCTCAAAAACATCCGTGGGCCGGCTGGCGTGGCTCAGTGGTGAGCGCCAACTCAGAACCAGGAGGTGCCGGTGAGATTCCCCGTCAGGGCACAGGCACAGGGGAGGGGATCAATCTCCAGTGTGGGGCGTGCAGGAGGCAGCCGGTCAGTGTTTCTCTCTCATCACTGATGTTTCTGCGTCTCTCAGCCTCTCTCTCCCTCTCCGAAATCCTATCTAATATGCAAATTGACCATACCTCCGCTACACCAGCAAGCCACACCCACCAGCCATGCCCACCAATCAGGAGTGAGTATGCAAATTAACCCCAACCAAGCTGGCTGCGGCCACAGAGAGAGGAGGAGGAGGAGGGCGTGGGTGTCCCCAGCGATGGAGGAAGCCAAGCTTTTCGCAGCCCTGGCCTGCCTTCACCTCTGCTTAAGGCTACAAAGTTTCCCTTATTGATACCAGGGCCTCCGCTTGGGTCACTGGGGGGCGTGGCCAGCCTGCAAAACCACCAAAGTCCCCTCGCCCAGGCTACCTCATGCCCCAAGGACACCCCCACCCTGATCTGGGACACCCTTCTGGGCAAACCAACTGGCCCCCACCTCTGCACACTCTAATAAAAGAGTAATATGCAGATTGACCATCACTCCAACACAAAAGATGTCTGCCCCCATGTGGTCAAAGATCCTGCCCCCATGTGGACACAAGATGGCCACCCTAGATGACCACCCAAGATGACCAGCAGGGGAGGGGAGTAGGGAGGGACCAGGTCTGCAAGGGAGGGGAGTTGAGGGCAATCAGACCAGCAGAGGAGGGAAGTTGTAAGCGACTGAGCCTGCAGGGAAGAGCAGTTGGGGGCAAACAGGCTGGCAGGAGAGCAGTTAGGCATCAATCAGGCTGGGAGTCAGAAGCGGTTAGGGGCAATCAGGAAGGCAGGCAGGCAAGCAGTTGGGAGCCAGCAGTCCTGGATTGTGAGAGGGATGTCCAACTGCCTGGTGGGATCGGGCCTAAATGGGCAGTTGGACATCCTTCCAGGGGTCCCAGATTGGAGAGGGTGCAGACTGGGCTGAGGGACACCCCCCACCCCCCGTGCACGAATTTCATGTACCAGGCCTCTAGTCAATAATGAAATATATGTTAAATATATCTATATATAAAAGGCTAAGTGGCCAACCTTATGTTCATCCAACCGACTGGCCGTTTAAATTATAAAGTTAATTTTGCATTTTAATTTTATAATACTATGTTACATATACTATTCTGACATAATTTCTTGCAGTAACATAATTACCATATGAGTCTTTCCTAAATTAATTTCCGTTCAATATGCATGAATCCATGCTCGGGACCGCTAGTTTATGTATATGTGTGTATATATGTATTCAGAAATTAATTATAGCCCGGTTATGGAGTTTGCTCTAAGTCAACTTATATTGACACAGAAACGAAGTTAAACTTTTTAAAAACCATCAAATGCTGGAAGCAGCACCCATGTGATAGGAGGAAGGTGAACACACGAACTGTGAAAGGGAGCGCTGAGGGGGGTGCTGAGCTGTGGAGCACCCCCTCCCCCAGGGCTGTCAGGTCTGCAGGGACTGAGGTGGGCGGGGAAGGACAGAGGACGAGGGAAGGGGAGCAATCAGCCACCACGGCTGTTATTGAATCACATCCACCCCACTACCCCCTCCCTGTGTGTGAGACCACCAGCCCCAGGAGTCTCTGCGGCCCCAGGGAGGACAGCCTGTGGCTGAGGGAGGAGGACAGGCTGATGGAGGAGGACAGGCTGAGGGAGGAGGACAGTCTGAGGGAGGAGGACAGTCTGTGGCGGAGGGAGGAGGACAGGCTGAGGGAGGAGGACAGCCTGTGGCTGAGGGAGGAGGACAGTCTGAGGGAGGAGGACAGTCTGTGGCGGAGGGAGGAGGACAGGCTGAGGGAGGAGGACAGCCTGTGGCTGAGGGAGGAGGACAGTCTGAGGGAGGAGGACAGTCTGTGGCGGAGGGAGGAGGACAGGCTGAGGGAGGAGGACAGGCTGAGGGAGGAGGACAGGCGTGGGCACACGACAGCACCGCCGTGCCGAGTGCAAAGTGTGGCTTCTGCGCCTGCACACATGACAACGGTCACAAGACAGGAACCCCGTCCAGCGGTCGGCAAACCTCAGCTCAGGAGGCACACACGGCTCTTTGGCCCCTGGAGTGCGGCTCTCCCAGAAAACACCCCGGCCTGGGCGAGTCTTTGGGGAAGAAGTGGCGTCAGAAGACGTTTACGTTTGAAAAATGTGGCTCTCAGAAGGAATGTCAATTGTTGTCCTGTTGGTATCTGGCTCCGTGGACTCACACGTTTGCCGACCCCTGACCTAGCCCACGTCCCAGGCCCCGGCAGAGGGGGGGCCGAACCCGCGGCGAGCAGCAGCGCGGCCGTCCGCACGATCAGGTCGGGATGGATGGGACAGAGAGAGAATCCATGAGACAGGCCCTGGTTCTCCCCAACGACCGGCGAGGTTCGCCCGCCGTGAGCCCGGCCGACCGGCCAGAGGCCCGACTCCGGCTCCAGGAGCAGGGGGAGCGGGCTCCTCACAGCCTCGGGGGAGGCAGGAGACGGGGGGGGGGGGGGGGATGAGCATCTGGTCTCCACGCACCGCCGTTGGGCACACGTTGCTGACCCGACCCAGGAAGAAAGGGGACAGGAACAGACCAGTGGCCGGAGAGGAGATTAAACGGGTTCACACCAGCCAGGAAGGAAGTGCCCGCCGCGGGGGGGGAGGGGGGGCCACGACCGGAAGGCAGGTTTCTCTCCACGACAGAAAGGGGACCCCAGCACCCCCCCCACCGGACCCGGGAAAGTGGCCTTCGCCTCCCAACCCCTGTCACAGGCCCAGCCCCCGCAGGGTTTTCTCCCAAAATAAATGCGCATTCCCCTGAGGTCTGCGCAAGACCTCTGCCTGCCAATTAACGGTCAAAACAGGGACAATGAAACCAGGAAGAGAGGTATCAGCTTAACAAGTCAACCTGTATGAAAAAAAACAGCTGAGAAAAATCAATTAAAAAATATATTTAAAAAAAAAAAACGTCAAACAAGTTAAAAGGAAAAGAGACTTTGAAAACAATTTGGACACCGGATTTGTAAGAACTTATCTTGGGACGTAAACCCTCCGAGAAATGGATGACAGCGTCGCCAACATTCCCACAAGGAGCGGAGAGAACACGGAGAGGCTGAGCCAGGAGAGGCCGCGGGGCCAGGGGGTGCCCGGGTGCCGTAAGCTTCACCCCCAGACGGGAGCGCCCACGGCGCCGGCTCCCGCCCTCCCACCCGGAGGGCCTTCCGCGGCCAGCGTGCCTGCCTCGCCCTGGCCAGGGCCACGGCACAGCCGTGCAGGACAGACAGCCTGTCCGTCTTCGCCTCGCTCTGCCGTGGCACTGCCAGCCCTCCCGGAGCCACGGAGGGTGCCGGTCCCCGGGAGGAGGCCGCGGGGGCCGCAGGGGAGGGCCGGGCCCCAGCTGAGGCCATCACCCCCCTCCGGGCCGTCACCTCCGTCCGGCGAGGAGCCCCGGGCCGGGCTGGCGGAGAGACGCGGACGTACCTGTCCTTGATGTGCTGGGGGGTGCCCAGGCACCGGAGGCTGCCGTCCACCATGATGGCGAGCCGCGTGCACAGGGCCTCACACTCCTCCATGCTGCGGGGAGGAGGGAGCACGTCAGCAACACGGCGAGATGCTGGCCTGCAGGTCAGAGGCCAGCTGGCACCCACACCCGCAGGTCAGCGGCCAGCAGGTCATAGGTCAGCTGGCACCCACACCTGCAGGTCAGCCGGCCTGCAGGTCATTCATAGGTCAGTTGGTACCCACACCCACAGGTCAGCGGCCAGCAGGTCATAGGTCAGCTGGCACTCACACCCATGGGTCAGACGCCACCCGCACCCGCAGATCAGGTGGGCCCACCGGCCATAGGTCAGCTGGCACCCACACCTGCGGGTCAGCCAGCACTCACAGGTCAGAGGTCAGCTGGCACTCACACCCATGGGTCAGCTGGCACCCACATCCACAGGTCAGCGGCCAGCAGGTCATAGGTCAGCTGGCACCCACACCTGCGGGTCATTCAGCACCCACACCCACAGGTCAACCAGCACCCACACCTGCAGGTCAGTAGGCACCCACAGGTCATAGGTCAGTCAGGACCCGCAGGTCATAGGTCAGCCGGCACCCGGTCAGCATCGCAGGGAGCACCTCTCAGTGGCGGGCGCCGACCCACAATAACCAAGCGCCTGAGCGTTTCCAGCCCAGGAAGCGAGGGCGATCGGCGAGGGCCCCCCAGAAACAGCACAAAGTGGGATGCAGCGAGACCCTCCCGGAGCGGTGACACTGACGGACACAGACGAGTTTACAACGGACTGACACGAAGACTTCCACCAACAGAAAGGTGTATTTAAAACAGGAGAAGAGCAGATATTTTCATGGTGGGGAATACGCAAAATTCTTGTAACATAAAATAGTACTGGTAACTTTTTTAAAAATATATTTTATTGATTTTTTACAGAGTGGAAGGGAGAGGGATAGAAAGTCAGAAACATCGATGAGAGAGAGACATCGATCATCTGCCTCTTGCACATCCCCTGCTGAGGATGTGGCCGCAGCCACGGTACATGCCCTTGACCAGAATCGAACCCGGGACCCTTCAGTCCGCAGTCTGATGCTCTATCCACTGAGCCAAACCGGTTTCGGAAGTACTTGTAACTTTAAGTGTTAAATATGATAAGCATAAACATTGAATGTGATCAGTGAATAAATTGTATAAAAATGTTTACTACAGCCAAAACCAATTTGGCTCAGCGGATAGAGCGTTGGCCTGCAGACTGAAAGGTCCCGGGTTCGATTCCGGCCAAGGGCATGTACCTTGGTTGCGGGCACATCCCCAGTGTGGGGTGTGTGTGTAGGAGGCGGCTGATCGATGTTTCTAACTCTCTATCCCTCTCTCTTCCTCTCTGTAAAAAAAAATCAATAAAATATATGCATTTTTAAATGTTTACTATATCCTATATACTAAAGAGGTAATATGCAAATTGACCCTCATGCCCTCACAAGATGGCTGCCTATGACTAGGCCAGCAGAGGGGTTAGTGAGGGACGAGCAAACCACAAAACAGCAGGCTGCATGGGACAACCAGGAGGGCAAGGGGGGCAGTTGGGTGTGACCAGGCTGGCGGGGGGAGGGAGGGAGCAGGGAAAGGGGGAGTTAGGGGCAACTGGGCCAGCAGGGGGGGGAGGGGGCCGTTGGGAACGACCACACTGGAGATTGATCCCACAGCCTCTGCCCAGGAGGCGGCGGTGAAAGCCGGGGAGAACCCCAGACTCTGGGCTTTAAAATGATGACATTTCCTGGCCGGCGCGGCTCCGTGGAGAGAGCACTGGCCTGCGGACTGAGGGTTCCCAGGTTCGACTCCCGCCAAGGGCACGTGTCTGGGTTGTGGGCTCCATTCCCAGTGAGGGGCGTGTACAGGAGGCAGCCAACCAATGGTTCTCTCTCATCACTAATGTTTCTCTCTCCCTCTCCCTTCCCCTCCGAAACCAATAAAATATATTAAAATAATAAATAATAGCTAAATAAGAAGGACAACCTTTAGAAACACACGTGGCAGAGGCACTGCTCGCCGCTCGCCCACTCGGGGGGTGGGGGGGTTCGGAGACTTTCCCTGAGCACGGAAACCCCACAGACGCACCCACGACCCACAGACACTCGGCAACACCGGCCCCTGGAGAGGGGAGGAGTCGGGGAACAGGCCCGTGTCTCCACACACCGCAGACAGGAAGACACGGAGCCACGGTCTGCTCAGCCACGGGCACAGGCGCCGGTCCCAGGTGCCCAGACGCCAGACGAGCAGCAGCTCTTTGCCAAGGCCCCCCGTGAACACGCCCGGAGACCGAAGGAGCCACGTCCAAAGAGGGACAGAGAAGTCCGCCACGGAGACCTGAGGGAGACGGGCGGACGCTCATCTTTAAAAGAAACGAGGGCGCTCCTTTAGGCCAGCAGGGCCCACAGGGCCACCGCACGCCTGAGGCGGAGGAGTCGCCGTGACCATGAGGAGGAACCGGGAGAGCCGGCCAATCCGAGACGAGAAAAGTGGGGCTGGAGAGAAAGGACAGAAACCCCCGACCCTGGGACCCCGAGGCCTGCAGACACGACCAGCCCAGAGGGAGAGCCAGTCTGGCCCCTCTGGGGCTTGTCAGCCAAGCACACAGTCCGCTCGCCGTGAGCGGCTCCACGCGTCTCACAGTGGGTGCTGCACAGCCAAGGAGGTTCCAACCTTAATTACAAGAGGAATTCTGAGAGGGAGAAACTAGGAGAGCAAACTCGGGGGCTGCTGTCTTCATGTCGGCTGGTCTTCCTGCTGGGGACTCGGCCTGAGACGGAGGGACCAGCAGCCCCAGGAAGCCCCGAGGGTCCAGCTCTCCGTGACCTTGGACCAAGCAAATAGGAAGTCCCAGAGGGCCCAGCTCTCAGTGACCTTGAACTGAGCAGACAGGAAGTCCCAGAGGGTCCAGCTCTCCGTGACCTTGGACCAAGCAGACAGGAAGCCCCAGAGGACCCAGCTCTCCATGACCTTGGACTAAGCAGACAGGAAGCCCCAGAGGACCCAGCTCTCAGTGACCTTGGACTAAGCAGACAGGAAGTCCCAGAGGGTTCAGCTCTCAGTGACCTTGGACTAAGCAGACAGGAAGTCCCAGAGGGTTCAGCTCTCCGTGACCTTGGACTAAGCAGACAGGAAGTCCCAGAGGGTTCAGCTCTCCGTGACCTTGGACCAAGCAGACAGGAAGCCCCAGAGAGCCCAGCTCTCAATGACCTTGAACCAAGCAGACATGAAGTCCTGAGGGCCCAGTTCTCCGTGACCTTGGACCAAGAAGACCTAGGTGTGCATTCCAGCTGTGCCACCTGCTGGCCGTGGCCTTGGCTGTGTCCCTGGGTCAGCGAGGGCACGGCTGCCGTGGACACCGAGGCCCGTGGGCAGCCGGAGCCGGCCCGGCTCACCTGTGCGATGTCAGCACCACGGTGCAGCCCTCCCGGACCTCCTCGGTGATTGCTCTCCACAGGAAGTGCTTGGAGCGGGGGTCCATCCCCGAGCTGGGCTCGTCCTGAGGGAGGAAACAGCGATGGGCTGGGGCCCGGCTGTGAGAGCCGCTCCGGCTCTGGGGCTGCCATCCTGCCGCCTCACTGTGCTCCCCACGGCACCCCACGGCACCCCACGGCACCCCTGCGCTGGGCAGAGGGCTGAGCCCCCAGGTTTCTGAATCACCCTCGGCTGCAACAGGGCTCAGAATGAGACACCGAGCAGGACACTTGCTCAGCAACGTCAGGTCACGTGGCACCCCCTGGCTCCTGACCCCGGGCCAGAGCCCGTGGGAGCGTGTGAGGGAAACGCTAGCCCAGGGGGAGCAGCTCTGTCTGTGCGGTGGGGGAGCCCCCACACAGGCCTCTCCAGAGTCAGGCTGCGCTCTTCCCCAGGCGAGCGTCGCAGGGAGGTTTAGAGAGCAGCCCCCCAGTCGTCAGGGCGCCGGCGTCTCCCCGAGACTGTGCAACGGGGGCCGCAGCCAGCGCACACAGCGCCCGGGAGGGGACCTGAGTGCCACCTCACTTCCTGTCGGAGCCGCAGCACAGGCTCTGTGGACACGGTGGGTCAGGCCCACACTGACAGATGACACGGGCTGTCTGTGGACAGGGTGGGGTCAGGCCCACACTGACAGATGACACGGGCTCTGTGGACACGGTGGGTCAGGCCCACACAGACATATGACACAGGTGTCTGTGGACACGATGGGGTCAGGCCCACACTGACAGATGACACGGGCTATCTGTGGACACGGTGGGTCAGGCCCACACTGACAGATGACACAGTTATCTGTGGACACGGTGGGTCAGGCCCACACTGACAGATGACACGGGCTTTCTGTGGACACGGTGGGTCAGGCCCACACTGACAGATGACACGGGCTAACTGTGGACACGGTGGGTCAGGCCCACACTGACAGATGACACAGTTATCTGTGGACACGGTGGGTCAGGCCCACACTGACAGATGACACGGGCTCTGTGGACACGGTGGGGTCAGGCCCACACTGACAGATGACACGGGCTCTGTGGACACAGTGGGGTCAGGCCCACACTGACAGATGACACGGGCTCTGTGGACACGGTGGGTCAGGCCCACACTGACAGATGACACGGGCTCTGTGGACACAGTGGGGTCAGGCCCACACCGACAGATGACACGGGCTGTCTGTGGACACGGTGGGGTCAGGCCCACACTGACAGATGACCCGGGCTCTGTGGACACAGTGGGGTCAGGCCCACACTGACAGATGACACGGGCTCTGTGGACACGGTGGGTCAGGCCCACACTGACAGATGACACGGGCTGTCTGTGGACACGGTGGGTCAGGCCCACACAGACAGATGACACGGGCTCTGTGGACACGGTGGGTCAGGCCCACACTGACAGATGACACGGGCTCTGTGGACACAGTGGGGTCAGGCCCACACTGACAGATGACACGGGCTCTGTGGACACAGTGGGGTCAGGCCCACACTGACAGATGACACGGGCTCTGTGGACACAGTGGGGTCAGGCCCACACTGACAGATGACACGGGCTCTGTGGACACGGTGGGTCAGGCCCACACTGACAGATGACACGGGCTCTGTGGACACGGTGGGTCAGGCCCACACTGACAGATGACACGGGCTCTCTGTGGACACGGTGGGTCAGGCCCACACTGACAGATGACACGGGCTGTCTGTGGACACGGTGGGTCAGGCTCACACTGACAGATGACACGGGCTCTGTGGACACAGTGGGGTCAGGCCCACACTGACAGATGACACGGGCTGTCTGTGGACACGGTGGGTCAGGCCCACACTGACAGATGACACGGGCTGTCTGTGGACACGGTGGGTCAGGCCAACACTGACAGATGACACGGGCTATCTGTGGACACGGTGGGTCAGGCCCACACTGACAGATGACACTGGCTAACTGTGGACACGGTGGGTCAGGCCCACACTGACAGATGACACGGGCTGTCTGTGGACACGGTGGGTCAGGCCCACACTGACAGATGACACGGGCTCTGTGGACACGGTGGGGTCAGGCCCACACTGACAGATGACACGGGCTCTGTGGACACAGTGGGGTCAGGCCCACACCGACAGATGACACGGGCTGTCTGTGGACACGGTGGGGTCAGGCCCACACTGACAGATGACACGGGCTCTGTGGACACAGTGGGGTCAGGCCCACACTGACAGATGACACGGGCTCTGTGGACACGGTGGGTCAGGCCCACACTGACAGATGACACGGGCTGTCTGTGGACACGGTGGGTCAGGCCCACACTGACAGATGACACGGGCTGTCTGTGGACACGGTGGGTCAGGCCCACACTGACAGATGACACGGGCTGTCTGTGGACACGGTGGGTCAGGCCCACACTGACAGATGACACGGGCTCTGTGGACACAGTGGGGTCAGGCCCACACTGACAGATGACACGGGCTCTGTGGACACAGTGGGGTCAGGCCCACACTGACAGATGACACGGGCTCTGTGGACACAGTGGGGTCAGGCCCACACTGACAGATGACACGGGCTCTGTGGACACGGTGGGTCAGGCCCACACTGACAGATGACACGGGCTCTGTGGACACGGTGGGTCAGGCCCACACTGACAGATGACACGGGCTGTCTGTGGACACGGTGGGTCAGGCCCACACTGACAGATGACACAGGCTGTCTGTGGACACGGTGGGTCAGGCTCACACTGACAGATGACACGGGCTCTGTGGACACAGTGGGGTCAGGCCCACACTGACAGATGACACGGGCTCTGTGGACACGGTGGGTCAGGCCCACACAGACATATGACACAGGTGTCTGTGGACACGATGGGGTCAGGCCCACACTGACAGATGACACGGGCTATCTGTGGACACGGTGGGTCAGGCCCACACTGACAGATGACACAGTTATCTGTGGACACGGTGGGTCAGGCCCACACTGACAGATGACACGGGCTATCTGTGGACACGGTGGGTCAGGCCCACACTGACAGATGACACGGGCTAACTGTGGACACGGTGGGTCAGGCCCACACTGACAGATGACACAGTTATCTGTGGACACGGTGGGTCAGGCCCACACTGACAGATGACACGGGCTCTGTGGACACGGTGGGGTCAGGCCCACACTGACAGATGACACGGGCTCTGTGGACACAGTGGGGTCAGGCCCACACCGACAGATGACACGGGCTGTCTGTGGACACGGTGGGGTCAGGCCCACACTGACAGATGACACGGGCTCTGTGGACACAGTGGGGTCAGGCCCACACTGACAGATGACACGGGCTCTGTGGACACGGTGGGTCAGGCCCACACTGACAGATGTCACGGGCTGTCTGTGGACACGGTGGGTCAGGCCCACACTGACAGATGACACGGGCTCTGTGGACACAGTGGGGTCAGGCCCACACTGACAGATGACACGGGCTCTGTGGACACAGTGGGGTCAGGCCCACACTGACAGATGACACGGGCTCTGTGGACACGGTGGGTCAGGCCCACACTGACAGATGACACGGGCTGTCTGTGGACACGGTGGGTCAGGCTCACACTGACAGATGACACGGGCTCTGTGGACACAGTGGGGTCAGGCCCACACTGACAGATGACACGGGCTCTGTGGACACAGTGGGGTCAGGCCCACACTGACAGATGACACGGGCTCTGTGGACACAGTGGGGTCAGGCCCACACTGACAGATGACATCGGTGTATGTGGACACGGTGGGGTCAGGCCCACACCGACAGATGACATGGGCTATCTGTGGACACAGTGGGTCAGGCCCACACCGACATATGACATCGGTGTCTGTGGACACGGTGGGGTCAGGCCCACACTGACAGATGACACGGGCTCTGTGACAGGGTGGGTCAGGCCCACACTGACAGATGACACGGGCTCTGTGGACACGGGGGGTCAGGCCCACACTGACAGATGACACGGGCTGTCTGTGGACACGGTGGGTCAGGCCCACACTGACAGATGACACAGGCTGTCTGTGGACACGGTGGGTCAGGCCCACACTGACAGATGACACGGGCTGTCTGTGGACATGGTGGGGTCAGGCCCACACTGACAGATGACACGGGCTCTGTGGACACGGGGGGTCAGGCCCACACTGACAGATGACACGGGCTCTGTGGACACGGTGGGTCAGGCCCACACTGACAGATGACACGGGCTCTGTGGACACGGGGGGTCAGGCCCACACTGACAGATGACACGGGCTGTCTGTGGACACGGGGGGTCAGGCCCACACCGACAGATGACACGGGCTCTGTGGACACGGGGGGTCAGGCCCACACTGACAGATGACACGGGCTGTCTGTGGACACGGTGGGTCAGGCCCACACAGACAGATGACACGGGCTCTGTGGACACGGTGGGTCAGGCCCACACAGACAGATGACACGGGCTCTGTGGACACGGTGGGTCAGGCCCACACCGACGGATGACACGGGCCTCTGTGGACACGGGGGGTCAGGCCCACACCGACAGATGACACGGGCTCTGTGGACACGGTGGGTCAGGCCCACACCGACAGATGACACGGGCTCTGTGGACACAGTGGGGTCAGGCCCACACCGACAGATGACACGGGCTCTGTGGACACGGTGGGTCAGGCCCACACCGACAGATGACACGGGCTCTGTGGACACAGTGGGGTCAGGCCCACACAGACAGATGACACGGGCTCTGTGGACACAGTGGGGTCAGGCCCACACCGACAGATGACACGGGCTCTGTGGACACAGTGGGGACAGGCCCACACCGACAGATGACACGGGCTCAGTGGACACAGTGGGGTCAGGCCCACACCGACAGATGACACGGGCTCTGTGGACACGGTGGGGTCAGGCCCACACCGACAGATGACACGGGCTCTGTGGACACAGTGGGGTCAGGCCCACACCGACAGATGACACGGGCTCTGTGGACACGGTGGGTCAGGCCCACACCGACAGATGACACGGGCTCTGTGGACACGGTGGGTCAGGCCCACACCGACAGATGACACCGGCTCTGTGGACACAGTGGGGTCAGGCCCACACCGACAGATGACACGGGCTCTGTGGACACGGTGGGTCAGGCCCACACTGACAGATGACACGGGCTCTGTGGACACGGTGGGTCAGGCCCACACTGACAGATGACACGGGCTGTCTGTGGACACGGTGGGTCAGGCCCACACAGACAGATGACACGGGCTGTCTGTGGACACGGTGGGTCAGGCTCACACTGACAGATGACACGGGCTCTGTGGACACAGTGGGGTCAGGCCCACACTGACAGATGACACGGGCTGTCTGTGGACACGGTGGGTCAGGCCCACACTGACAGATGACACGGGCTGTCTGTGGACACGGTGGGTCAGGCCCACACTGACAGATGACACGGGCTATCTGTGGACACGGTGGGTCAGGCCCACACTGACAGATGACACGGGCTAACTGTGGACACGGTGGGTCAGGCCCACACTGACAGATGACACGGGCTGTCTGTGGACACGGTGGGTCAGGCCCACACTGACAGATGACACGGGCTCTGTGGACACGGTGGGGTCAGGCCCACACTGACAGATGACACGGGCTCTGTGGACACAGTGGGGTCAGGCCCACACCGACAGATGACACGGGCTGTCTGTGGACACGGTGGGGTCAGGCCCACACTGACAGATGACACGGGCTCTGTGGACACAGTGGGGTCAGGCCCACACTGACAGATGACACGGGCTCTGTGGACACGGTGGGTCAGGCCCACACTGACAGATGACACGGGCTGTCTGTGGACACGGGGGGTCAGGCCCACACTGACAGATGACACGGGCTGTCTGTGGACACGGTGGGTCAGGCCCACACTGACAGATGACACGGGCTGTCTGTGGACACGGTGGGTCAGGCCCACACTGACAGATGACACGGGCTCTGTGGACACAGTGGGGTCAGGCCCACACTGACAGATGACACGGGCTCTGTGGACACAGTGGGGTCAGGCCCACACTGACAGATGACACGGGCTCTATGGACACAGTGGGGTCAGGCCCACACTGACAGATGACACGGGCTCTGTGGACACGGTGGGTCAGGCCCACACTGACAGATGACACGGGCTCTGTGGACACGGTGGGTCAGGCCCACACAGACAGATGACACGGGCTGTCTGTGGACACGGTGGGTCAGGCCCACACTGACAGATGACACAGGCTGTCTGTGGACACGGTGGGTCAGGCTCACACTGACAGATGACACGGGCTCTGTGGACACAGTGGGGTCAGGCCCACACTGACAGATGACACGGGCTCTGTGGACACGGTGGGTCAGGCCCACACAGACATATGACACAGGTGTCTGTGGACACGATGGGGTCAGGCCCACACTGACAGATGACACGGGCTATCTGTGCACACTGTGGGTCAGGCCCACACTGACAGATGACACAGTTATCTGTGGACACGGTGGGTCAGGCCCACACTGACAGATGACACGGGCTATCTGTGGACACGGTGGGTCAGGCCCACACTGACAGATGACACGGGCTAACTGTGGACACGGTGGGTCAGGCCCACACTGACAGATGACACAGTTATCTGTGGACACGGTGGGTCAGGCCCACACTGACAGATGACACGGGCTCTGTGGACACGGTGGGGTCAGGCCCACACTGACAGATGACACGGGCTCTGTGGACACAGTGGGGTCAGGCCCACACCGACAGATGACACGGGCTGTCTGTGGACACGGTGGGGTCAGGCCCACACTGACAGATGACACGGGCTCTGTGGACACAGTGGGGTCAGGCCCACACTGACAGATGACACGGGCTCTGTGGACACGGTGGGTCAGGCCCACACTGACAGATGACACGGGCTGTCTGTGGACACGGTGGGTCAGGCCCACATTGACAGATGTCACGGGCTCTGTGGACACAGTGGGGTCAGGCCCACACTGACAGATGACACGGGCTCTGTGGACACAGTGGGGTCAGGCCCACACTGACAGATGACACGGGCTCTGTGGACACGGTGGGTCAGGCCCACACTGACAGATGACACGGGCTGTCTGTGGACACGGTGGGTCAGGCTCACACTGACAGATGACACGGGCTCTGTGGACACAGTGGGGTCAGGCCCACACTGACAGATGACACGGGCTCTGTGGACACAGTGGGGTCAGGCCCACACTGACAGATGACACGGGCTCTGTGGACACAGTGGGGTCAGGCCCACACTGACAGATGACATCGGTGTCTGTGGACACGGTGGGGTCAGGCCCACACCGACAGATGACATGGGCTATCTGTGGACACAGTGGGTCAGGCCCACACCGACATATGACATCGGTGTCTGTGGACACGGTGGGGTCAGGCCCACACTGACAGATGACACGGGCTCTGTGACAGGGTGGGTCAGGCCCACACTGACAGATGACACGGGCTCTGTGGACACGGGGGGTCAGGCCCACACTGACAGATGACACGGGCTGTCTGTGGACACGGTGGGTCAGGCCCACACTGACAGATGACACAGGTGTCTGTGGACACGGTGGGTCAGGCCCACACTGACAGATGACACGGGCTGTCTGTGGACATGGTGGGGTCAGGCCCACACTGACAGATGACACGGGCTCTGTGGACACGGGGGGTCAGGCCCACACTGACAGATGACACGGGCTCTGTGGACACGGTGGGTCAGGCCCACACTGACAGATGACACGGGCTCTGTGGACACGGGGGGTCAGGCCCACACAGACAGATGACACGGGCTGTCTGTGGACACGGGGGGTCAGGCCCACACCGACAGATGACACGGGCTCTGTGGACACGGGGGGTCAGGCCCACACTGACAGATGACACGGGCTGTCTGTGGACACGGTGGGTCAGGCCCACACAGACAGATGACACGGGCTCTGTGGACACGGTGGGTCAGGCCCACACAGACAGATGACACGGGCTCTGTGGACACGGTGGGTCAGGCCCACACCGACGGATGACACGGGCCTCTGTGGACACGGGGGGTCAGGCCCACACCGACAGATGACACGGGCTCTGTGGACACGGTGGGTCAGGCCCACACCGACAGATGACACGGGCTCTGTGGACACAGTGGGGTCAGGCCCACACCGACAGATGACACGGGCTCTGTGGACACGGTGGGTCAGGCCCACACCGACAGATGACACGGGCTCTGTGGACACAGTGGGGTCAGGCCCACACAGACAGATGACACGGGCTCTGTGGACACAGTGGGGTCAGGCCCACACCGACAGATGACACGGGCTCTGTGGACACAGTGGGGTCAGGCCCACACCGACAGATGACACGGGCTCTGTGGACACAGTGGGGTCAGGCCCACACCGACAGATGACACGGGCTCTGTGGACACGGTGGGGTCAGGCCCACACCGACAGATGACACGGGCTGTCTGTGGACACAGTGGGGTCAGGCCCACACCGACAGATGACACGGGCTCTGTGGACACGGTGGGTCAGGCCCACACCGACAGATGACACGGGCTCTGTGGACACGGTGGGTCAGGCCCACACCGACAGATGACACGGGCTCTGTGGACACAGTGGGGTCAGGCCCACACCGACAGATGACACGGGCTCTGTGGACACAGTGGGGTCAGGCCCACACCGACAGATGACACGGGCTCTGTGGACACGGTGGGTCAGGCCCACACCGACAGATGACACGGGCTCTGTGGACACAGTGGGGTCAGGCCCACACCGACAGATGACACGGGCTCTGTGGACACGGTGGGTCAGGCCCACACCGACAGATGACACGGGCTCTGTGGACACAGTGGGGTCAGGCCCACACTGACAGATGACACGGGCTCTGTGGACACGGTGGGTCAGGCCCACACCGACAGATGACACGGGCTGTCTGTGGACACAGTGGGGTCAGGCCCACACCGACAGATGACACGGGCTCTGTGGACACAGTGGGGTCAGGCCCACACTGACAGATGACACGGGCTCTGTGGACACGGTGGGTCAGGCCCACACCGACGGATGACACGGGCTCTGTGGACACAGTGGGGTCAGGCCCACACTGACAGATGACACGGGCTCTGTGGACACGGTGGGTCAGGCCCACACCGACAGATGACACGGGCTCTGTGGACACAGTGGGGTCAGGCCCACACTGACAGATGACACGGGCTCTGTGGACACGGTGGGTCAGGCCCACACCGACAGATGACACGGGCTCTGTGGACACGGTGGGTCAGGCCCACACCGACAGATGACACGGGCTCTGTGGACACGGTGGGTCAGGCCCACACCGACAGATGACACGGGCTCTGTGGACACAGTGGGGTCAGGCCCACACCGACAGATGACACGGGCTCTGTGGACACGGTGGGTCAGGCCCACACTGACAGATGACACGGGCTGTCTGTGGACACGGTGGGTCAGGCCCACACCGACAGATGACACGGGCTCTGTGGACACGGTGGGTCAGGCCCACACTGACAGATGACACAGGTGTCTGTGGACACGGTGGGTCAGGCCCACACCGACAGATGACACGGGCTCTGTGGACACGGTGGGTCAGGCCCACACCGACAGATGACACGGGCTGTCTGTGGACACGGTGGGTCAGGCCCACACTGACAGATGACACGGGCTGTCTGTGGACACGGTGGGTCAGGCCCACACCGACAGATGACACGGGCTCTGTGGACACGGTGGGTCAGGCCCACACCGACGGATGACACGGGCTGTCTGTGGACACGGTGGGTCAGGCCCACACCGACAGATGACACGGGCTGTCTGTGGACACGGTGGGTCAGGCCCACACTGACAGATGACACGGGCTGTCTGTGGACACGGTGGGTCAGGCCCACACCGACAGATGACACGGGCTCTGTGGACACGGTGGGTCAGGCCCACACCGACAGATGACACGGGCTCTGTGGACACGGTGGGTCAGGCCCACACTGACAGATGACACGGGCTGTCTGTGGACACGGTGGGTCAGGCCCACACTGACAGATGACACGGGCTATCTGTGGCCCGAGATGGAAAAGGCAGCGACCACCAGGCAGAGGCCGATCACAGGTGGAATTTAGCTCCGGGTGAATTCGGGCTGTTATTTTTTATTTTATTTTAATTTAATAAATCTTTATGGTTCAGATCATTACAATTGTTCCTCTTTTTTTCCCCCATAGGGGGTTTTTAAATGCTGTTCTTCATGCTCCAGCTATTGGATCTTTTACGTGACAAATGAAAGGGACCATCGAGAAATAAACGTTACTTCTGTAAGCTCCAGGGACGTGTCCGACTGTGGGGGACGCTGACCCACTAGGGGTGTTACTTCGAGCCCTCCCTCCACCCACCCTGCAGCCCAGGACACCCCCTGGGGCCCGGGGAGCCCATTCCCGCTGTCGCCCCCGCTCACCAGCAGGAGAAGGTGGGGCTTCCCCAGCAGGGCCAGGGCTGCGGACAGCTTCCGCCGGGTGCCCCCGCTGTAGGTGGCCACCGGCCTTTCCACGTGGGCCTCCAGGTGTAGGCGCCTCGCCAGGTCCCGGGCCACCTGAGAGAGGAGAGAGGAGCCTGAGACCCCCACTCAGGGCTCCACCCCCACCCCACCCCCGGGGGGTGAGAAAGAACAGACAGGGCTCACTGAGGCTCCGGGGCGCTCTGGGCATGTGAGCCCTCAGAGGGCCGGGCCGGAGCCCAGGGAGCCAGTGCCAGGGGTTGGGGGGGAGAGGGAGACACCGGACAAACAGCCCCGAGGGGGCAGACAGGTGGGCCAGCACAAGGAGAGGGGCCGGACTGGGAACAAAGCCGGGGAGTCTCAGGGAGCAGAGGCATCGCCCGGCCCGTTCTGGGTGCTGGGCCTCACCTCGGGGATGCGGGGCCCCGGGATCCCCCGCAGGCGGCAGTAGTAGCGAAGGTGCTCCCAGCCCGTCAGCGGCTCGTCCAGCGCGTCCTGCTGCGGACAGTAGCCCACACGCACGCCGGCTGCCCCGGCCAGGAACAGAGACACGTCCTCCCTGCAGAGGGGGCGGTCAGCCAGCTCCGCCCGGGACAGCCCGGGTCCGGCTCCGCCGCCCTGCAGAGGGGGCGGTCAGCCAGCTCCGCCCGGGACAGCCCGGGTCCAGCTCCGCCGCCCTGCAGAGGGGGCGGTCAGCCAGCTCCGCCCGGGACAGACCGGGTCCGGCTCGGCCCCCCCGGAAGGCACTGAGGTCTGCCTAACGGGGGCCTCCAGCAGGTGGGCTCCCGCCTGAGCAACAGCTGTGATCAGACCCTGTGTCCACGGCTGCGTGTGTGACGAGAAACGTGAGTGAGCGCTGAGCTGTGGTCATGGTGTCTCCCCCCAAGACGGTTCACAGGACCGTCTGGTTCATCGGTGGCTAAACCACCATTCCGTGTCAGGTTTTTTTGTGTTTTTTTTTTAATATATTTTATTTATTTTTTTCACAGAGAGGAAGGGAATGGGACAGAAAGTCAGAAACATCGATGAGAGGGAAACATCGATCAGCTGCCTCCTGCACCCCCCCCTCCCCCACTGGGGATGTGCCCGCAACCAAGGTTACATGCCCTTGACCGGAATCGAACCGGGGACCTTTCAGTCCGCAGGCTGACGCTCTATCCACTGAGCCACACCGGCTTCAGCTCGGAGTCAGGTTTTAAATTCACACATTAAACCGGGAAGAGCACTGCTCCTTGCCTTGGACCCTTAAAGGGCAGGCGCTCCCACAGGACGGTGTCGGACCACATGCTTCCGTCGGGAGGACTGCTGTGAGCCCGGGGGGCGGGGGGGGGGGAGGTACATACACTGAGTGCTTACACACCCTTGTGTCCTAATCGCCCGCTTCATTCCTTGAATGCCAGCTTACGATTCGCATTGCAGATCCTCAAGGTTGAAACCATACCGAATGCAGGGAGCTTTTGTTTAATTAAAGTGGCCGCACAGACAGGCAGCCGTTAGGGGCTTGCCAGCCCTTAGGGGCTTGCCAGCCCTTAGGGAGATGAGCCTTCCTTGCTGCTTTCAATTTCCTTTCCCAATTATTTTAGACGACGACGGACCGAGATTACAAAGGAGACCGCCTCCCAGGGATGCGAACATGAGCCGTATATTTTTGTTTCCTTTGGAATGCTGATTATTTTGTACTTTTTGTACTTGTCCACAGAGAAATTACAAAACAAACAAAACAAAACAAAACACCACCCAATCAACAGAACACCTTCTCGCGCCTATGACAGCAGGGAACACCGGTAACAGCTTCACCCCACACAGCCACCTGGATCTGCAGCACCATTGACTCCGTTCACACCCCACACTCCCTCAAGCAATCTCTGTTTACATTCTTGAACGCAATTAGCTTGAAACATTGACTTGTTTCCACTGATATGGACTAACGGTCAGCAAACCGCGGCTCGCCAGCCACATGCGGCTCTTTGGCCCCTTGAGTGTGGCTCTTCCACAAAATACCATGTGCAGGCGTGCCCTTATGTGTGAGTGCAATTGAAACTTCACGGCCCATGCGCAGAAGTCAGTTTTGGGCTCTCAAAAGAAATTTTAATCGTTGTACTGTTGATATTTGGTTCTGTTGACTAATGAGTTTATTGACCACTGGACTAATCTCAGTGTAACTGTATCCCCTGCCTGCAAGCAGCAACATTGTTATAGCTGAAACCAATAGGCTACATTGTTATAGCTGAGAGCCAATAGGCAACACTGTGACAGCTGAGAGCCAATAGGTAACATTGTTACAGCCGAGAGCCAACAGGCAACACTGTTACAGCCGAGAGCCAACAGGCAACACTGTTACAGCCGAGAGCCAACAGCCAACACTGTTACAGCTGAGAACCAACAGCCAACATTGTTACAGCTGAGAGCTAATAGCCAACATTGTTACAGCTGAGAGCTAATAGCCAACATTGTTACAGCTGAGAGACAACAGGCAACACTGTTACAGCTGAGAGCTAATAGCCAATACTGTTACAGCTGAGAGCCAACAGGCAACATTGCTACAGCTGAGAGCTAATAGCCAACATTGTTACAGCTGAGAGCCAACAGGCAACACTGTTACAGCTGAGAGCCAACAGGCAACATTGTTACAGCTGAGAGCCAACAGGCAACATTGTTACAGCTGAGAGCCAACAGGCAACACTGTTACAGCTGAGAGCCAACAGGCAACATTGTTACAGCTGAGAGCCAACAGGCAACATTGTTACAGCTGAGAGCTAATAGCCAACACTGTTACAGCTGAGAGCCAACAGGCAACACTGTTACAGCTGAGAGCCAACAGGCAACATTGTTACAGCTGAGAGCTAACAGGCAACACTGTTACAGCTGAGAGCCAACAGGCAACATTGTTACAGCTGAGAGCCAACAGGCAACACTGTTACAGCTGAAAGCCAATAGGCAACACCGTTACAGCTGAGAGCCAACAGGCAACATTGTTATAGCTGAGAGCTAATAGCCAACACTGTTACAGCTGAGAGCCAACAGGCAACACTGTTACAGCTAAGAGCCAACAGGCAACATTGTTACAGCTGAGAGCTAACAGGCAACACTGTTACAGCTGAGAGCCAACAGGCAACATTGTTACAGCTGAGAGCCAACAGGCAACACTGTTACAGCTGAGAGCCAACAGGCAACCCTGTTACAGCTGAAAGCCAACAGGCAACACTGTTACAGCTGAGAGCCAACAGGCAACATTGTTATAGCTGAGAGCTAATAGCCAACACTGTTACAGCTGAGAGCCAACAGGCAACATTGTTACAGCTGAGAGCCAACAGGCAACACTGTTACAGCTGAAAGCCAATAGGCAACACTGTTACAGATCAGAGCTAATAGCCAACACTGTTACAGCTGAGAGCTAATAGCCAACATTGTTATAGCTGAGAGCTAATAGCCAACACTGTTACAGCTGAGAGCTAATAGCCAACACTGTCACAGCTGAGAGCCAACGGGCAACACTATTACAGCTGAGAGCTAATAGCCAACACTGTTACAGATGAGAGCTAATAGCCAACACTGTTACAGATGAGAGCTAATAGCCAACACTGTTATAGCTGAGAGCCAACAGGCAACATTGTTACAGCTGAGAGCCAACGGGCAACATTGTGGAAATGCTGAAGCAGAGAGAAGTTAAGTCATTGGCTTTGTCACACAGTTGTAAGTGTCAGAATCAGGGCTGACCACAAAATGTTCAGCCAGAGTCCATGCATGGCATCACTGCATCCTCCTGTTTTCTCAGTGTCAGGTTTTAATGTTTACATCTAAGAGACTGTTTCCAACATAGAGGGTAGGGTCCCTAGGCCTGGCTGGCGATCAGGGCCGATCTGTGGACAGGGGCAACAGCGAGCAGGGCGATTGGGGTCCCCTCCTGGTACCCGTCTTGGCCGGCGGCCTGGTGCTGTCTGCTCACCGGCCCTGCCCCGCCCACCAACGCCACTGGTCACCTCCCCTCTACAGGGCGACTGGCTGGTGGGGTTATGAGAGACCCCCCACTGCCACCCACCTTGGCTCGCAGCCTGGTGCCATCCACTGGCCCCACCCCCCATTTCCGCCGCTGGTCCACTCCCTCTTGGGGGGCAGTGTCCATCATAGGACCGGTCAATCATCATTTGTCCCGCTGTTCAGTCGATTTGCATATTAGGGTTTTATTATATAGGATAACTACGTGAGAAAAAAAAGAACTATAAAATATGAATGCTAAATTGATCAATTAAAATTTTCCCTTAAAGAACTTTTCATAAAATTGCAAAATAGCATTTCCTTGAGGTAGTGTTATGTGTATAATTTTCAAGCCACCACACTGAGTAAAACAGAAGCGCTAACGGGAGTGATCAGACCCTGGCAGCCGGCGTGCTCTGACAGCTTCGGGGAGAACAGCGGGAATGTGCCAGAGGCCTGGCCGAGGGAGAGAGACCGTCTTCCCTCAGGGAGAAGCGCACGGCCTTCTGGGTGGAATGAGGGACCGGCGGAAAGACTTTCTGGAGCGGATTTGTCTCAGAAGGTCTGCAGTTTGTCAGTCCAGGGATCTGAGGCTGAACTGGCCAGTGGAGGCAGAAGGACCAGTCCCCCCGCACCCCATTTCCTGCCCAGCTGAGTTACAGGACAGCGAGCAAACACCCACACACACACACCTGCGCCTCAGCTAGGTCCCTGCGCTCCCACCTGCACCTGCGCCTGGCGGGGTCCGGACTCAGGGGTTCCGGGGGCGATCCGGGGAGGCTTCTCCCCAGGAGGGAGCGGAGGACGTCGGGGAGCAGAGGACACTGGGGAGCGATGGAGGAAACCTGGTGCCCGGACCCCGACGGCGGGCCCTCGGCTCCAGGGCCGGCTCCCGGCGGGACAGGGGTGAGGCTCTTACCCCGCGGGCGTCCGCACCACGGCGTGGCCTGCGCTCGGGGCCTCGTCCCCGCTCAGCATCCGGAACGTGGTGCTCTTCCCGGCCCCGTTCACGCCCAGGAGCCCGAAGCACTGCAGAGGGGGCGGGGGAGGCCGCTCTGGTCAGGACGCCCTGCGAGTGGCTCCGCTCTGGTGCTGTTTGCCCGTAAAGCAGCCTCGACGGCTCCTCGGCCGCTGGTGCTGTTTGCCCGTAAAGCAGCCGCGACGGCTCCTCGGCCGCTGGTGCTGTTTGCCCGTAAAGCAGCCGCGAGCACAGAGCCGGCACAGGGGTCCTGACGGCCCGCAGCTCAGAGAGGACACTGAGGACACGGACCCCCGAGGGGGAGCTCAGGGCCGCGCAATGCCCCCGGCAGCTCCCAGCGTCTCCCCTCAGGGGCTAGTTTGTTGTAAGGCACAGCATGTGATCATAACTGCCCCGCCTCGCCCCCCCTCGTCACTGCCCCTCACTCTCATCACTGCCCCCCACTGGTCACTACCCCCCCTCGTCACTGTCCCCCCATCACTACCCCCCCATTCTCATCACTGCCCCCCACTCATCACTAGCCCCCACTGGTCACTACCCCCCACTCATCACTGTCCCCCATCACTGCCCCCCACTCATCACTGCCCCCACTCCCATCACTGCCCCCGTCACTGCCGCCGGCTCAGCACCTGGGCACAGCCCACCTCCTCCTGAGGCGCCCGTTGCTGATGGGGACATTCCGTCTGCGGCTCCAGGGCCTCCTGCCTCTCGGAATCTCCGACACTTATGTGTGGGCTCTGCCTCCGCCCCACACGCTATTCGGGGACCGACCTTATCCCACTGGGTGCCGGGCTCCCTGAGTCCCACCCTCTTCAACAGCCACACACTGCCCCCCGCAGGCCCAGGGTCACACGGACACACGCAGACCAGGGTCACACAGACACACGCAGACCAGGATCACACGGACACACGCAGACCAGGGTCACACAGACACACACAGACCAGGATCACACAGACACACGCAGGCCCAGGGTCACACGGACACACGCAGGCCCAGGGTCACACAGACACACGCAGACCAGGGTCACACAGACACACGCAGGCCCAGGGTCACACAGACACACACAGACCAGGGTCACACGGACACACGCAGACCAGGGTCACACGGACACACACAGACCAGGGTCACACGGACACACGCAGACCAGGGTCACACAGACACACGCAGACCAGGATCACACGGACACACGCAGACCAGGGTCACACAGACACACGCAGACCAGGGTCACACAGACACACGCAGACCAGGGTCACACAGACACACGCAGACCAGGGTCACACGGACACACGCAGACCAGGATCACACAGACACACACAGACCAGGGTCACACAGACACACGCAGGCCCAGGGTCACACAGACACACGCAGGCCCAGGGTCACACAGACACACGCAGGCCCAGGGTCACACAGACACACGCAGGCCCAGGGTCACACAGACACACGCAGACCAGGGTCACACAGACACACGCAGGCCCAGGGTCACACAGACACACGCAGACCAGGGTCACACGGACACACGCAGACCAGGGTCACACGGACACACGCAGACCAGGGTCACACGGACACACGCAGACCAGGGTCACACAGACACACGCAGACCAGGATCACACGGACACACGCAGACCAGGGTCACACAGACACACGCAGACCAGGGTCACACAGACACACGCAGACCAGGATCACACAGACACACGCAGACCAGGGTCACACAGACACACGCAGACCAGGGTCACACGGACACACGCAGACCAGGATCACACAGACACACGCAGACCAGGGTCACACAGACACACGCAGACCAGGGTCACACGGACACACGCAGACCAGGGTCACACAGACACACGCAGACCAGGATCACACGGACACACGCAGACCAGGGTCACACAGACACACGCAGACCAGGGTCACACAGACACACGCAGACCAGGGTCACACAGACACACGCAGACCAGGGTCACACGGACACACGCAGACCAGGATCACACAGACACACGCAGACCAGGGTCACACAGACACACGCAGACCAGGGTCACACAGACACACGCAGACCAGGGTCACGGACACACGCAGACCAGGGTCACACGGACACACACAGACCAGGATCACACAGACACATGCAGACCAGGGTCACACAGACACACACAGACCAGGATCACACAGACACACGCAGGCCCAGGGTCACACGGACACACGCAGGCCCAGGGTCACACGGACACACACAGACCAGGATCACACAGACACACGCAGGCCCAGGGTCACACGGACACATGCAGACCAGGGTCACACAGACACACACAGACCAGGATCACACAGACACACGCAGACCAGGATCACACAGACACACGCAGGCCCAGGGTCACACAGACACACGCAGGCCCAGGGTCACACAGACACACGCAGACCAGGGTCACACAGACACACGCAGGCCCAGGGTCACACAGACACACGCAGACCAGGGTCACACGGACACACGCAGACCAGGGTCACACGGACACACGCAGACCAGGATCACACAGACACACGCAGACCAGGGTCACACAGACACACGCAGACCAGGGTCACACGGACACACACAGACCAGGATCACACAGACACATGCAGACCAGGGTCACACAGACACACACAGACCAGGATCACACAGACACACGCAGGCCCAGGGTCACACGGACACACGCAGGCCCAGGGTCACACGGACACACACAGACCAGGATCACACAGACACACGCAGGCCCAGGGTCACACGGACACATGCAGACCAGGGTCACACAGACACACACAGACCAGGATCACACAGACACACGCAGACCAGGATCACACAGACACACGCAGGCCCAGGGTCACACAGACACACGCAGGCCCAGGGTCACACAGACACACGCAGACCAGGGTCACACAGACACACGCAGGCCCAGGGTCACACAGACACACGCAGACCAGGGTCACACGGACACACGCAGACCAGGGTCACACGGACACACGCAGACCAGGATCACACAGACACACGCAGACCAGGGTCACACAGACACACGCAGACCAGGGTCACACGGACACACACAGACCAGGATCACACAGACACATGCAGACCAGGGTCACACAGACACACGCAGACCAGGGTCACACAGACACACGCAGACCAGGGTCACACGGACACACGCAGACCAGGATCACACAGACACACGCAGACCAGGTCACACGGACACACGCAGACCAGGGTCACACAGACACACGCAGACCAGGGTCACACAGACACACGCAGACCAGGGTCACACAGACACACGCAGACCAGGGTCACACGGACACACGCAGACCAGGATCACACAGACACACGCAGACCAGGGTCACACGGACACACGCAGACCAGGATCACACAGACACACACAGACCAGGGTCACACGGACACACGCAGACCAGGGTCACACAGACACACACAGACCAGGATCACACAGACACACGCAGACCAGGGTCACACAGACACACGCAGACCAGGGTCACATGGACACACACAGACCAGGATCACACGGACACACGCAGACCAGGGTAACACGGACACACACAGACCAGGGTCACACAGACACACACAGACCAGGATCACACAGACACACGCAGGCCCAGGGTCACACAGACACACGCAGGCCCAGGGTCACACAGACACACGCAGACCAGGGTCACACAGACACACGCAGACCAGGGTCACACAGACACACGCAGACCAGGGTCACACAGACACACACAGACCAGGATCACACGGACACACGCAGACCAGGATCACACGGACACACGCAGACCAGGGTAACACGGACACACGCAGACCAGGGTAACACGGACACACGCAGACCAGGGTAACACGGACACACGCAGACCAGGGTCACACAGACACACGCAGACCAGGGTCACACGGACACACGCAGACCAGGGTCACACGGACACACGCAGACCAGGGTCACACAGACACACGCAGACCAGGGTCACACGGACACATGCAGACCAGGGTCACACAGACACACACAGACCAGGATCACACAGACACATGCAGACCAGGGTCACACAGACACACACAGACCAGGATCACACAGACACACGCAGGCCCAGGGTCACACAGACACACGCAGGCCCAGGGTCACACAGACACACGCAGACCAGGGTCACACAGACACACGCAGACCAGGGTCACACAGACACACGCAGACCAGGGTCACACAGACACACGCAGACCAGGGTCACACGGACACACGCAGACCAGGGTCACACAGACACACGCAGACCAGGGTCACACAGACACACACAGACCAGGGTCACACAGACACACGCAGACCAGGGTCACACAGACACACGCAGACCAGGGTCACACGGACACACGCAGACCAGGGTCACAGACACACACAGACCAGGGTCACACGGACACACACAGACCAGGGTCACAGACACACACAGACCAGGGTCACACGGACACACGCAGACCAGGGTCACACGGACACACGCAGACCAGGGTCACACAGACACACGCAGACCAGGGTCACACAGACACACGCAGACCAGGGTCACACGGACACACGCAGACCAGGGTCACAGACACACACAGACCAGGGTCACACGGACACACACAGACCAGGGTCACAGACACACACAGACCAGGGTCACACGGACACACGCAGACCAGGGTCACACGGACACACACAGACCAGGGTCACACGGACACATGCAGACCAGGGTCACACGGACACACACAGTCAGGGTCACACGGACACACGCAGACCAGGGTCACACGGACACACGCAGACCAGGGTCACACGGACACACGCAGACCAGGGTCACACAGACACACGCAGGCCCAGGGTCACACAGACACACGCAGGCCCAGGGTCACACGGACACACGCAGACCAGGGTCACACAGACACACGCAGACCAGGGTCACACAGACACACGCAGACCAGGGTCACACAGACACACGCAGACCAGGGTCACACAGACACACGCAGGCCCAGGGTCACACAGACACACACAGACCAGGATCACACGGACACACACAGACCAGGATCACACAGACACACGCAGACCAGGGTAACACGGACACACGCAGACCAGGGTCACGGACACACACAGGCCCAGGGTCACACGGACACACACAGACCAGGATCACACAGACACACGCAGACCAGGGTCACACAGACACACGCAGGCCCAGGGTCACACAGACACACACAGACCAGGATCACACAGACACACGCAGACCAGGGTCACACAGACACACGCAGGCCCAGGGTCACACAGACACACACAGACCAGGATCACACAGACACACACAGACCAGGATCACACAGACACACGCAGACCAGGGTCACACAGACACACGCAGGCCCAGGGTCACACAGACACACACAGACCAGGATCACACAGACACACGCAGGCCAGGGTCACACAGACACACGCAGACCAGGGTCACACGGACACACGCAGACCAGGGTCACGGACACACGCAGACCAGGGTCACATGGACACACGCAGACCAGGGTCACGGACACACGCAGACCAGGGTCACACTGCCCCCCGCAGGCCCAGGGTCACACAGACACACGCAGACCAGGGTCACGGACACACGCAGACCAGGGTAACACGGACACACGCAGACCAGGGTCACGGACACACACAGGCCCAGGGTCACACGGACACACACAGACCAGGATCACACAGACACACGCAGACCAGGGTCACACAGACACACGCAGGCCCAGGATCACACAGACACACGCAGACCAGGGTCACACAGACACACGCAGACCAGGGTCACACAGACACACGCAGACCAGGGTCACACGGACACACGCAGACCAGGATCACACAGACACACACAGACCAGGATCACACAGACACACGCAGACCAGGGTCACACAGACACACGCAGACCAGGGTCACACGGACACACGCAGACCAGGATCACACGGACACACGCAGGCCCAGGGTCACACAGACACACGCAGGCCCAGGGTCACACGGACACACGCAGACCAGGGTCACACAGACACACGCAGACCAGGGTCACACAGACACACGCAGACCAGGGTCACACGGACACACGCAGACCAGGGTCACACAGACACACGCAGACCAGGGTCACACAGACACACGCAGACCAGGGTCACACAGACACACGCAGACCAGGGTCACACAGACACACGCAGGCCCAGGGTCACACGGACACATGCAGACCAGGGTCACACAGACACACGCAGACCAGGGTCACATGGACACACGCAGACCAGGGTCACGGACACACGCAGACCAGGGTCACACTGCCCCCCGCAGGCCCAGGGTCACACAGACACACGCAGACCAGGGTCACGGACACACGCAGACCAGGGTAACACGGACACACGCAGACCAGGGTCACGGACACACACAGGCCCAGGGTCACACGGACACACACAGACCAGGATCACACAGACACACGCAGACCAGGGTCACACAGACACACGCAGGCCCAGGGTCACACAGACACACACAGACCAGGATCACACAGACACACGCAGACCAGGGTCACACAGACACACGCAGACCAGGGTCACACAGACACACGCAGACCAGGGTCACACGGACACACGCAGACCAGGATCACACAGACACACACAGACCAGGATCACACAGACACACGCAGACCAGGGTCACACAGACACACGCAGACCAGGGTCACACGGACACACGCAGACCAGGATCACACGGACACACGCAGGCCCAGGGTCACACAGACACACGCAGGCCCAGGGTCACACGGACACACGCAGACCAGGGTCACACGGACACACGCAGACCAGGGTCACACAGACACACGCAGACCAGGGTCACACAGACACACGCAGGCCCAGGGTCACACGGACACATGCAGACCAGGGTCACACAGACACACACAGACCAGGATCACACAGACACACGCAGACCAGGATCACACAGACACACGCAGGCCCAGGGTCACACAGACACACGCAGGCCCAGGGTCACACGGACACACGCAGACCAGGGTCACACAGACACACACAGACCAGGATCACACAGACACACGCAGACCAGGGTCACACAGACACACACAGACCAGGATCACACAGACACACGCAGGCCCAGGGTCACACAGACACACGCAGGCCCAGGGTCACACGGACACATGCAGACCAGGGTCACACAGACACACGCAGACCAGGGTCACACAGACACACGCAGACCAGGGTCACACAGACACACACAGACCAGGATCACACAGACACACGCAGGCCCAGGGTCACACAGACACACGCAGGCCCAGGGTCACACGGACACATGCAGACCAGGGTCACACAGACACACACAGACCAGGGTCACACAGACACACGCAGACCAGGGTCACACAGACACACGCAGGCCCAGGGTCACACAGACACACGCAGGCCCAGGGTCACACAGACACACGCAGACCAGGGTCACACAGACACACGCAGGCCAGGGTCACACAGACACACGCAGGCCCAGGGTCACACAGACACACGCAGACCAGGGTCACACGGACACACGCAGGCCCAGGGTCACACAGACACACGCAGACCAGGGTCACACGGACACACACAGACCAGGGTCACACAGACACACGCAGACCAGGGTCACACAGACACACGCAGGCCCAGGGTCACACAGACACACGCAGACCAGGGTCACACGGACACACACAGACCAGGGTCACGCGGACACACGCAGACCAGGGTCACATGGACACACGCAGACCAGGGTCACGGACACACGCAGACCAGGGTCACGGACACACACAGGCCCAGGGTCACACGGACACACGCAGACCAGGGTAACACGGACACACGCAGACCAGGGTCACACGGACACACGCAGACCAGGGTCACACTGCCCCCCGCAGGCCCAGGGTCACACAGACACACGCAGACCAGGGTCACGGACACACGCAGACCAGGGTCACGGACACACGCAGACCAGGGTCACGGACACACGCAGACCAGGGTCACACGGACACACGCAGACCAGGGTCACACGGACACACGCAGACCAGGGTCACACAGACACACGCAGACCAGGGTCACATGGACACACGCAGACCAGGGTCACACGGACACACGCAGGCCCAGGGTCACACAGACACACGCAGGCCCAGGGTCACACAGACACACGCAGACCAGGGTCACACGGACACACACAGTCAGGGTCACACGGACACACGCAGACCAGGGTCACACGGACACACGCAGACCAGGGTCACACGGACACACGCAGACCAGGGTCACGGACACACGCAGACCAGGGTCACACTGCCCCCCGCAGGCCCAGGGTCACACAGACACACGCAGACCAGGGTCACGGACACACGCAGACCAGGGTAACACGGACACACGCAGACCAGGGTCACGGACACACACAGGCCCAGGGTCACACGGACACACGCAGACCAGGGTAACACGGACACACGCAGACCAGGGTCACACGGACACACGCAGACCAGGGTCACACTGCCCCCCGCAGGCCCAGGGTCACACAGACACACGCAGACCAGGGTCACGGACACACGCAGACCAGGGTCACGGACACACGCAGACCAGGGTCACGGACACACGCAGACCAGGGTCACACGGACACACGCAGACCAGGGTCACACGGACACACGCAGGCCCAGGGTCACACAGACACACGCAGACCAGGGTCACACGGACACACGCAGACCAAGGTCACACGGACACACGCAGACCAGGGTCACACGGACACACGCAGACCAGGGTCACATGGACACACGCAGACCAGGGTCACGGACACACGCAGACCAGGGTCACACTGCCCCCCGCAGGCCCAGGGTCACACAGACACACGCAGACCAGGGTCACGGACACACGCAGACCAGGGTCACACGGACACACGCAGACCAGGGTCACACGGACACACACAGACCAGGGTCACATGGACACACGCAGACCAGGGTCACACGGACACACGCAGACCAGGGTCACATGGACACACGCAGACCAGGGTCACGGACACACGCAGACCAGGGTCACACTGCCCCCCGCAGGCCCAGGGTCACACAGACACACGCAGGCCCAGGGTCACACAGACACACGCAGACCAGGGTCACACTGCCCCCCGCAGGCCCAGGGTCACACAGACACACGCAGGCCCAGGGTCACACAGACACACACAGACCAGGGTCACACGGACACACACAGACCAGGGTCACACGGACACACGCAGACCAGGGTCACATGGACACACGCAGACCAGGGTCACGGACACACGCAGACCAGGGTCACACTGCCCCCCGCAGGCCCAGGGTCACACAGACACACGCAGACCAGGGTCACGGACACACGCAGACCAGGGTCACACTGCCCCCCGCAGGCCCAGGGTCACACAGACACACGCAGACCAGGGTCACGGACACACGCAGACCAGGGTCACACGGACACACGCAGACCAGGGTAACACGGACACACGCAGACCAGGGTCACACAGACACACGCAGACCAGGGTCACGGACACACGCAGACCAGGGTCACACGGACACACGCAGACCAGGGTCACGGACACACGCAGACCAGGGTAACACGGACACACACAGACCAGGGTCACACAGACACACGCAGGCCCAGGGTCACGGACACACACAGACCAGGGTCACACGGACACACGCAGACCAGGGTCACGGACACACGCAGACCAGGGTCACACGGACACACGCAGACCAGGGTAACACGGACACACGCAGACCAGGGTAACACGGACACACGCAGACCAGGGTCACACGGACACACGCAGACCAGGGTCACACTGCCCCCCGCAGGCCCAGGGTCACACAGACACACGCAGACCAGGGTCACGGACACACGCAGACCAGGGTCACACGGACACACGCAGACCAGGGTAACACGGACACACGCAGACCAGGGTCACGGACACACACAGACCAGGGTCACACGGACACACGCAGACCAGGGTCACGGACACACGCAGACCAGGGTCACACGGACACACGCAGACCAGGGTAACACGGACACACGCAGACCAGGGTAACACGGACACACGCAGACCAGGGTCACGGACACACACAGGCCCAGGGTCACACGGACACACGCAGACCAGGGTCACGGACACACACAGACCAGGGTCACACGGACACACGCAGACCAGGGTCACGGACACACGCAGACCAGGGTCACACGGACACACGCAGACCAGGGTAACACGGACACACGCAGACCAGGGTAACACGGACACACGCAGACCAGGGTCACGGACACACACAGGCCCAGGGTCACACGGACACACGCAGACCAGGGTAACACGGACACACGCAGACCAGGGTCACACAGACACACGCAGACCAAGGTCACACAGACACACGCAGACCAGGGTCACACGGACACACGCAGACCAGGGTCACACGGACACACGCAGACCAGGGTCACACGGACACACGCAGACCAAGGTCACACGGACACACGCAGACCAGGGTCACACGGACACACGCAGACCAAGGTCACACGGACACACGCAGACCAGGGTCACACGGACACACGCAGACCAAGGTCACACGGACACACGCAGACCAGGGTCACACAGACACACGCAGACCCAGGGTCACACGGACACACGCAGACCAAGGTCACACGGACACACGCAGACCAGGGTCACACGGACACACGCAGACCAGGGTCACACGGACACACGCAGACCAGGGTCACACGGACACACGCAGACCAGGGTCACACGGACACACGCAGACCAAGGTCACACGGACACACGCAGACCAGGGTCACACGGACACACGCAGACCAGGGTCACACGGACACACGCAGACCAAGGTCACACGGACACACGCAGACCAGGGTCACATGGACACACGCAGACCAGGGTCACACGGACACACGCAGACCAGGGTCACACGGACACACGCAGACCAGGGTAACACGGACACACGCAGACCAGGGTCACATGGACACACGCAGACCAGGGTAACACGGACACACGCAGACCAGGGTAACACGGACACACGCAGACCAAGGTCACACGGACACACGCAGACCAGGGTCACACGGACACACGCAGACCAGGGTCACACGGACACACGCAGACCAAGGTCACACGGACACACGCAGACCAGGGTCACGGACACACGCAGACCAGGGTCACACTGCCCCCCGCAGGCCCAGGGTCACACAGACACACGCAGGCCCAGGGTCACACGGACACACGCAGACCAGGGTCACACAGACACACGTAGACCAGGGTCACACGGACACACGCAGACCAGGGTCACACGGACACACGCAGACCAGGGTCACACGGACACACGCAGACCAGGGTCACACGGACACACGCAGACCAGGGTCACACGGACACACGCAGACCAGGGTCACACGGACACACGCAGACCAAGGTCACACGGACACACGCAGACCAGGGTCACACGGACACACGCAGACCAGGGTCACATGGACACACGCAGACCAGGTCCCACGGACACACGCAGACCAGGGTCACACAGACACACGCAGACCAGGGTCACACGGACACACGCAGACCAGGGTCACACGGACACACGCAGACCAAGGTCACACGGACACACGCAGACCAGGGTCACACGGACACACGCAGACCAGGGTCACACGGACACACGCAGACCAAGGTCACACGGACACACGCAGACCAGGGTCACATGGACACACGCAGACCAGGGTCACACTGCCCCCCGCAGGCCCAGGGTCACACAGACACACGCAGACCAGGGTCACGGACACACGCAGACCAGGGTCACACGGACACACGCAGACCAGGGTAACACGGACACACACAGACCAGGGTCACGGACACACGCAGACCAGGGTCACGGACACACGCAGACCAGGGTCACACGGACACACGCAGACCAGGGTAACACGGACACACGCAGACCAGGGTCACATGGACACACGCAGACCAGGGTCACGGACACACGCAGACCAGGGTCACACTGCCCCCCGCAGGCCCAGGGTCACACAGACACACGCAGGCCCAGGGTCACACAGACACACGCAGACCAGGGTAACACGGACACACGCAGACCAGGGTAACACGGACACACGCAGACCAGGGTCACACGGACACACGCAGACCAGGGTCACACTGCCCCCCGCAGGCCCAGGGTCACACAGACACACGCAGACCAGGGTCACGGACACACGCAGACCAGGGTCACACGGACACACGCAGACCAGGGTAACACGGACACACACAGACCAGGGTCACACGGACACACGCAGACCAGGGTCACGGACACACGCAGACCAGGGTCACACGGACACACGCAGACCAGGGTCACACGGACACACGCAGACCAGGGTCACACAGACACACGCAGACCAGGGTCACACGGACACACGCAGACCAGGGTCACACTGCCCCCCGCAGGCCCAGGGTCACACAGACACACGCAGACCAGGGTCACGGACACACGCAGACCAGGGTCACACGGACACACGCAGACCAGGGTAACACGGACACACGCAGACCAGGGTCACACGGACACACGCAGACCAGGGTCACGGACACACACAGGCCCAGGGTCACACGGACACACGCAGACCAGGGTCACGGACACACACAGACCAGGGTCACACGGACACACGCAGACCAGGATCACACTGCCCCCCGCAGGCCCAGGGTCACACAGACACACGCAGACCAGGGTCACGGACACACGCAGACCAGGGTAACACGGACACACGCAGACCAGGGTCACACGGACACACGCAGACCAGGGTCACACTGCCCCCCGCAGGCCCAGGGTCACACAGACACACGCAGACCAGGGTCACGGACACACGCAGACCAGGGTCACACGGACACACGCAGACCAGGGTAACACGGACACACGCAGACCAGGGTCACGGACACACACAGACCAGGGTCACACGGACACACGCAGACCAGGGTCACGGACACACGCAGACCAGGGTCACACGGACACACGCAGACCAGGGTCACACGGACACACGCAGACCAGGGTCACACAGACACACGCAGACCAGGGTCACACGGACACACGCAGACCAGGGTCACACTGCCCCCCGCAGGCCCAGGGTCACACAGACACACGCAGACCAGGGTCACGGACACACGCAGACCAGGGTCACACGGACACACGCAGACCAGGGTAACACGGACACACGCAGACCAGGGTAACACGGACACACGCAGACCAGGGTCACGGACACACACAGGCCCAGGGTCACACGGACACACGCAGACCAGGGTCACGGACACACACAGACCAGGGTCACACGGACACACGCAGACCAGGGTCACACGGACACACGCAGACCAGGGTCACACGGACACACGCAGACCAGGGTCACACGGACACACGCAGACCAGGGTCACACGGACACACGCAGACCAGGGTCACACGGACACACGCAGACCAGGGTCACACAGACACACGCAGACCAGGGTAACACGGACACACGCAGACCAGGGTCACACAGACACACGCAGACCAAGGTCACACGGACACACGCAGACCAGGGTCACACGGACACACGCAGACCAAGGTCACACGGACACACGCAGACCAGGGTCACACGGACACACGCAGACCAAGGTCACACGGACACACGCAGACCAAGGTCACACGGACACACGCAGACCAGGGTCACACGGACACACGCAGACCAGGGTCACACGGACACACGCAGACCAGGGTCACACGGACACACGCAGACCAGGGTCACACGGACACACGCAGACCAAGGTCACACGGACACACGCAGACCAGGGTCACACAGACACACGCAGACCAGGGTCACACGGACACACGCAGACCAGGGTCACACGGACACACGCAGACCAGGGTCACACGGACACACGCAGACCAGGGTCACACGGACACACGCAGACCAAGGTCACACGGACACACGCAGACCAGGGTCACACGGACACACGCAGACCAAGGTAACACGGACACACGCAGACCAGGGTCACACGGACACACGCAGACCAGGGTCACACGGACACACGCAGACCAGGGTCACACGGACACACGCAGACCAGGGTCACACGGACACACGCAGACCAAGGTCACACAGACACACGCAGACCAGGGTCACACGGACACACGCAGACCAAGGTCACACGGACACACGCAGACCAGGGTCACACAGACACACGCAGACCAGGGTCACACGGACACACGCAGACCAAGGTCACACGGACACACGCAGACCAGGGTCACACGGACACACGCAGACCAAGGTCACACGGACACACGCAGACCAGGGTCACACGGACACACGCAGACCAGGGTCACACAGACACACACAGACCAGGGTCACACGGACACACGCAGACCAGGGTCACACAGACACACGCAGACCAGGGTCACACGGACACACGCAGACCAAGGTCACACGGCCACACGCAGACCAGGGTCACACAGACACACGCAGATCAGGGTCACACGGACACACGCAGACCAAGGTCACACGGACACACGCAGACCAGGGTCACGGACACACGCAGACCAGGGTCACACAGACACACGCAGACCAGGGTCACACGGACACACGCAGACCAGGGTCACACGGACACACGCAGACCAGGGTCACACGGACACACGCAGACCAGGGTCACACGGACACACGCAGACCAGGATCACACGGACACACGCAGACCAGGATCACACGGACACACGCAGACCAGGGTCACGGACACACGCAGACCAGGGTCACACAGACACACGCAGACCAGGGTCACACGGATACACGCAGACCAGGGTCACACGGACACACGCAGACCAGGGTCACACGGACACACGCAGACCAGGATCACACGGACACACGCAGACCAGGGTCACGGACACACGCAGACCAGGGTCACACAGACACACACAGACCAGGGTCACACGGACACACGCAGACCAGGGTCACGGACACACGCAGACCAGGGTCACACAGACACACGCAGACCAAGGTCACACGGACACACACAGACCAGGGTCACACGGACACACGCAGACCAAGGTCACACGGACACACGCAGACCAGGGTCACATGGACACACGCAGACCAGGGTCACGGACACACGCAGACCAGGGTCACACAGACACACGCAGACCAGGATCACACAGACACACACAGACCAGGGTCACACAGACACACACAGACCAAGGTCACACGGACACACACAGACCAGGGTCACACGGACACACGCAGACCAAGGTCACACGGACACACGCAGACCAGGGTCACACAGACACACGCAGACCAGGGTCACACAGACACACGCAGACCAAGGTCACACGGACACACACAGACCAGGGTCACACGGACACACGCAGACCAGAGTCACACGGACACACGCAGACCAGGGTAACACGGACACACGCAGACAGGGTCACACGGACACACGCAGACCAGGGTCACACAGACACACGCAGACCAGGGTCACACAGACACACGCAGACCAAGGTCACACGGACACACACAGACCAGGGTCACACGGACACACGCAGACCAGAGTCACACAGACACACACAGACCAGGGTCACACGGACACACGCAGACCAGGATCACACAGACACACGCAGACCAGGGTCACACAGACACACGCAGACCAAGGTCACACGGACACACACAGACCAGGGTCACACGGACACACGCAGACCAAGGTCACACGGACACACGCAGACCAGGGTCACATGGACACACGCAGACCAGGGTCACGGACACACGCAGACCAGGGTCACACAGACACACGCAGACCAGGATCACACAGACACACACAGACCAGGGTCACACAGACACACGCAGACCAGGGTCACACGGACACACACAGACCAGGGTCACACAGACACACGCAGACCAGGGTCACACGGACACACGCAGACCAGGGTCACACAGACACACACAGACCAGGGTCACACAGACACACACAGACCAGGGTCACACAGACACACGCAGACCAGGGTCACACGGACACACGCAGACCAGGGTCACATGGACACACGCAGACCAGGGTCACGGACACACGCAGACCAGGGTCACACGGAGACACACAGACCAGGTCCCACGGACACAGGGACACACACAGGCCTCACCTCTCCGCTCCGCAGGCCCAGGGTCACGTCCTGCACGGCCGGCTGCCGGGAGCGCCCGTAGCTCTTGCTGAGGTTGCAGAGCACCAGCAGGTCCCCGCCGGTCCTGCCCTTCAGCACCCGCGCCTGCTCCGCCTGCACGTCTGCGTCCCCACAGGCTGTGATCGTGCCCTGCCCGGCCGAGCGCCCCCTGCGAGGAGAGAGCCCGTCAGCCCACACTGGGGCCAGGGCCTGGGACCTGGGACGGGACGGGCCTCAGAGGGAGGTCGCAGATGTCCCGACGAGGAGGCCTGGAGATGGGCCAGCAGCTCGGCCGTGCGGGGGTCCCACCACAGCCGTCGGGGTCCCCAGGAGGGAAGGGGACGCGCGTGCCCGAGAGACAGCTACAGTCACACACACAGCCCACAGCTACAGTCACACACAGTCCACAGCTACAGTCACACACACAGCCCAGAGCTACACTCACACGCACAGCCCAGAGCTACAGTCACACGCACAGCCCAGAGCTATAGTCACACACACAGCCCAGAGCTATAGTCACACACACAGCCCACAGCTACAGTCACACACACAGCCCACAGCTACAGTCACACACACAGCCCACAGCTACAGTCACACACACAGCCCACAGCTACAATCACACACACAGCCCACAGCTACAGTCACACACACAGCCCACAGCTACAGTCACACACACAGCCCACAGCTATAGTCACACGCACAGCCCACAGCTACAGTCACACACACAGCCCACAGCTACAGTCACACACACAGCTGTGGTCACAGCCCATGTGGGCGCAGGAAGGACTGAGCCCAAGCCCTCCACACAGCGCCCGCTCCTGCACCCAGTGTTTTTGTCAGGTGGATTCAAATCCACTTGTATCTGAACTACTCACTCCTCCTGACTGTTAACCGGGTGCATGTGACTTCCGGAATCTCCCATTCCCCAGGAGCTGCACCGCCAACTCCGACTCCCTGACGGGTGCAGCCACTGGCTGGTGCTCTCCGACCCTGGTCCTGCCCTGGGGGTACTGTGTCAGCACATGACCCAGGGTCACTGGGAGGAGCTGGGCGCAGGGAACACAAGCTCAGTGCCCATTCTGAAATTTCTTGTGTCTTCAATGACTTTAAAATTAACGGGTATTCTATCTAATAGATGAGTAATATGCAGATTGACTATCACTCCAACACAAAAGATGACTGCTCCCATGTGGATACAAGATGACCACCACAAGATGGCCAGCAGGGGAGGACAGTTGGGGCCAATTAATCCTTCAGGGGAGGGCAGTTTTAGGGTTGCCCAGGCCGGCAGAGGAGAGAAGTTGAGGGTGACTGGGCCTGCAGGGGAGGGCATTTGGGGGATGGGAGACCCAGGCCTGCAGGGGAGGGCATTTAGGGGCAATCAGGCTGGCAGGGGAGCAATTAGGCATCAATCAGGCTGGCAGGGGAGTGGTTAGGGGGTGATCAGCTGGCAGGCAGAAGCGGTTAGGGGCAATCAGGAAGGCAGGCAGGCAAACAGTTGGGAGCCATCAGTCCTACCAGGATCGGGGCTAAATGGGCAGTCGGACATCTCTCAAGGGGTCCCAGATTGGAGAGGGTGCAGGCTGGGTGAAGGACACTCCACCCTCCACCTCCCCATCCCCCTGTGCATGAATTTCGTGCACCGGACCTCTAGTTTAAAATAAAATAAATTCTCCAGGGCCAGCCCCCAGTGCCCTAGCTCCTCTCCTTGTTCTATGTTTCTGTCCCTGAAACCATCAATGGAGAAATCCCAACTCATTCCACGGACCACACGGCTTCGGAGAAAGCATGAGGTCCTGGGGAGCAGCCACCACGCGGTGCCTTTGGGCAGCACTGAAACGCACGAAGGGGCCGTGGGGACAAGAGCCACGGCGGGGAGGGGGGAGGAGCGGTTGCCGGCAGAGCGCACGGGCCCATGAACCGAGGGCCTGAGACGCTGACGGCAGGCGGTCTGGGGAAGGTGGCACGCGTGTCCAATTGGTGAAAGTCCATCAAGTTCTACAGGTGCCTTTAGACTGCCCTCTCCCTCCTCCGGGCCTGAACCCCAGCCTCCCAGGGGCCTCTCTCCGCCAGGAACCCTCCTTCCTTCCCCCCTGCTAGCAGGACCCTCCACAAGGGCCCGCCAGTGTGCTGGCCTCTGTCGCCGGTCACCCAGGAAGCTTTATGGGCACCTGTCCCCCGCCCCCACACCCATTCCCCAACACTGTCTCCGGTACCCATCCCCACGCCTGACACACACCCCTCCACTGGCACCTGTCCCCCCAACACCCATCCCCCCTGGCACCTGTCTCCCCAACACCCATCCCCCAGTACCTGTCTCCATACACCCATCCCCCCGGCACCCATCCCCCTACACCCATCCCCCTGGCACCTGTCCCCCCAATACCTATCCTCAGGCACCCATTCCCCTACACCCAACCCCCCGGCACCCATCCCCCTACACCCATCCCCCCTGGTTTCCATTCCCCTACACCCATTTACTCCTCCTGACACCCATCCCCCTGGCACCCATTCCCCTACATTCATTCCCCCAGCACCTGTCCCCCTACACCCATTCCCCCTCCTGACACCCATCCCCCCCAGGAACCTGTTCCCCCAACACCTATCCCCCCGCCCCCCGGTTTCCATTCCCCTACACCCATCCCCCTCCTGACACCCATCCCCCCCAGGAACCTGTCCACCCACCCCCCATCCCCCAAGACCTGTCCCCCTACACCCATCCCCCCTGGTTTCCATTCCCCTACACCCATTTACTCCTCCTGATACCCATCCCCCTGGCACCCATTCCCCTATATCCATTCCCCCAGCACCTGTCCCCCTACACCCATTCCCCCTCCTGACACCCATCCCCCCCCCGTTCCCCCAACACCTACCCCCCCCCCCCAGCAAAGAGAAGACACAGCACTGACGGCGACAGGACGTGGGGACAGCTCGGGGCTGTGGGAGTGAGCCCTCCCCACACCCTTCAGTGGCCTCGTGGACCGGGGTGCCTGAGGAACCACAGCAGAGCAGAGGGCTGGGCCCTGGCAGAGGGAGAGCCCTGGGACGGGTGAGGCTGGGAACGGCGGTCTCACACTGTCCTTCCTCCCGCCCATGGCTCCCCGGATCCACACCACGGGGAACACGAGCCCGCCCGTCGGCGGTGGGGTCGGACGGTCCGTCCTGCAGCCTCCGGGACCCGGTGCCCCCTTTGCCCGCGCTGGCGCCCGAGGGCACCCGTACCGGGCCCGCCGTACCGCGTCCCCGTGCAGGAGCAGCCGCAGCAGCAGCAGTGCCGTGCCCTGAGCAGCCAGCTGCACGAAGACCCAGCCCAGGAAGCCCATCTGGAAGGGGCTGGCGTAGGCGTCGACGCCCAGGCTGCGGGTGAGGTCGAACTGGATCTGGTTGTAGCAGAGCTCGATCAGGCCTTGGCCCAGGCAGAATTGGGGGAACACGGTGAAGACCCACTTGAGGACCTTGTAGATGGCCTGCAGGTTCTGTGCAGGGGGAGGGAACAGAGGCCCCTGGGTGGTCCCGCCGCACCCAGCTCTCCTGCGGGCCCCCCCACAAACTGCCCAACCCAGTCTCTGTTACACTGTGTGGCCAGCACACTGAGGACCCCCACTCAGGGGGTGGGGGGGACCTGTCTGGGCCATCTCCCTGTCGGATGGAGTGTCTGCCCCCCCCACTGGTCTGGAGGGAGCCCCTCTGTCTCCACTGGTCTGGAGGAGCCCCTCTCCTCGCACTGGTCTGGAGGGAGCCCCTCTGTCCCCCACTGGTCTGGAGGGAGCCCCTCTCCCCACTGGTCTGGGGGAGCCCCTGGTCCCCCGGCTCACGCTGGAGAGGGCTCTCAGGACGAGGTCACCCCTCACCCGGGCCCGGCAGGTCGGGCTCTGGTGACATTGGGGCTCACGAGCTGACCTGTGGGTCTGCCGGGATGAGATGAATGTGCTCCGTGTGCGCGGACGTGGATTTGGGGGAGTCAGGGTGAATGTTATGGACAGGCGTGTGGCTCTAATATCCATACGGGGAGGCCCTGACCCTGGGATGACCCTGGGGACAGGTCTGGGGGGGAGACGGGTTGGGGAAGCTGGTGGCCAACCTGGGCCCCGGTGGTGATGGCCAGCAGCCGAGGCACGGTGGTCGTGAGCAGGGTGCAGAGGCCCAGGACGAAGTTGAGCGAGACGAAAGCGATGAAGGCCACGTCTTCGCTGGGGAAGAGCCGGGAGGTCAGGTACATGGCGGGGAGGGTGGCGTACCTGGAAGTCAGGGGCGGGGCTTACAGTCTGTCTGTGCGGGAAGGGGGAGGCCGGCCCGGCTCTGGCTGCCTCCTCACTCTGGGAGTCTCCCGGCTCTGGCACCTCCCCGGGCCCAGGGCCCCTCGTTCCCGCAGCCCCCACCCCCGCCCCGCCCGTAGGGGCAGCCTCATCGCGTGCAGGGAGCCGGGAGCACCCAGCCACGGCGGCTCAGCCACCGGGTTCCGGCGCAGGAACAGCCCAGACCGAGCGGCCACGCGCCTGCCAGGCCACGCACCCGAACAGCACCAGCAGGAGGGCGGTGGCCGCCAGGTTCTGGCGGAAGGTGAAGGCCGGGAACCCGAAGGCCGCAACCACGGCGACGCACAGGCCGACGGAGACCGAGTAGAAGAGCTGAGGAGACACGGGGCACTGGGCGGCTCGCTGGCCGCCAGGCGCACGGCGTCCCCCGCAGGGCGCTCACGTGCCCCGCGCAGGCTCCGGGGCCGGCTGGCCTGTCCCTCCGGGGCATGCGTGTCCGGGCCCCGGGCCCCGTGTCCTGGAGATGGACCTGGAGCTGCGCGGGCCCGGGGTGATCCGGGCAAGATGAGACGAGGCCGGACCGAGGCCAGTGCGACCGGAGTCCTCCCGGGAACGGGGGAGGACCCAGAAGGCACAGGGCGGCCGTGGGGACCTCGGTCGAGGCAGGGGCCCCTTGCCTATCAGGCCTATCCCTGCCCGTCTCTCTGGGACGCTGCTGTCGCTGCGTGGGAGGTGGTGGGCGTGACGGCGTGTGGCACGGGGACAGGAGGGAGCCAGGCCTGGGTGTGGATGGGGACGGGCCGTGTCCTCTCCTGACCCGCGTGCCCCTCAGTAGCGGGAGGGGGCAGGGCCAGCCTTTCTCAGTCCGGGCGGAGACCCTGACCCTCCCCGGGCTGACGGGTGTGGGGCTCGTCCCGCCGGCCGGCAGACCCTGGCAGGTCTGGGCAGCCCCCCTGTCCCGGAGCCCAGGCGTCGAGCACACCCACAGGCGGGGACTGACGGACTCCGGCCGGCGGAAAGGCCGAGACCGCGGCGCCGTGGCCACAGACCGACGTTCTCAAAAGGGCCCGGCCGGCTGAGCTCCACGCCGGGCCGGGCAGGAGCCTGCCAGGAGCCGCGGGGACGACAGGGCTTCACCGGAAACGCTCTGCCAGTGACGTGATCCTGCTGTGCTCACAGCCTGAGGTGGCCAGCCCCCCGAAACACAGCCACACACACACACATGTGTGCACGCGCACACGTGCATACATATGCACCCAAAATACACGTGCACACACACGTGCACACGTGCACATGTGCGCACACACGTGCATATATATGCACCCAAAATACACATGCACACACACGTGCACACATGCATACATGCACATGTGCACCCAAGGCACACATGCGCATACATATACACCACACACGCATGCACACACGCGTGGCGTGCACGCAGGGGCTCGGGAGGGACCACCGCCTACCATGTCGAACAGGAAGTGGGAGAGCCAGTAGGCCCCGTAGCCCAGGCCACTGAGGTGCTGCAGCCTCTTGCCTCCGGTGGCCCGGTCCCGGACCACGGCGCGGCCGAGGGCAGCGGCCAGCACGGAGACGCCCAGCACGATGCAGAGGGCCACGCCGCACTGCCGCACGCTCTCCAGGCTGCGGGGACAGGGCCGCTCAGGGGGGCGGGGACCCGTGGTGGTGGGGCGAGCGTGGAAAACCACTCACCCACCCACCCCCCCCTCCCAGCAGCGGCCCTGCCCCCACACGCAGGGCATCACCGAGAGGGCAGAACTGAGGGGCTTTCCGAGGCGTCTCCGAGTCTGCGCGACCTCTGAACCCGACCCTAGTTAAAGGGAAGACGCCCCGGAGCGGCCGCTCGGGGCCGTGGCTTCGGCTGAGGGAGGGCCCTGCCAGAAGCAGCCCCCGGGAAGCGGGCAGGGGCAGCTCAAGGGCTCCCAACGCCATGGCCAGCCCCCCTCAGGCAAGCGCAGAGCGGCATCAGCCCCACGTCACCCCGCATATCTCCTTCCACAGCCGCCCCCCTCCCACCCCACGTCCGTCCCCAGCTCACATCTTGTCCTCGTCCAGCAGGGCCCCTCCGTACGGGCGGCTGTAGAGCGTTATTCCTGCGAAGACGGGAAGGTGAGCCCGGGCCCTCCCGCTCTGCACGGCCGACGGGAGCCCCCCCGCCCCGAGCTCCATGTCTCCGTACCCCCCGGGGACACCCGTTGGCTCTGCCCAGGCTGGGCCCCCTGGGCCGGGACGGGGCAGCCACAGCGCGTGCCGGACACACACAATGCTGCCATGGGGACACCCTGGCCTCCCCGTGGCTGCGTGGGCGATTTCCCTCTGGCGCTGGGAGGTTTGAAAACGTGTGACACCCGACCGTCCAGCCAGGGACACTGACCTCCCTTCCCTTCAGTCGTCAACGTAAAACAAGACAGCGGCCAACAGGGCGGCCGTCCGGTCTGACCCCTAAACACACAGGTCGTGTCACGTGACGTGGTGTTTAAAGCCGCAGGGATGCTCCGTGGACGGACACGCAGCTCAGCCGACCGTCTTCCCCCCGGCGGGCCTGACGTGGGCTGCCCACACAGACGTGACGGGCCGAGGCCCAGCCCAAGGGGGTTCCGGCCCCCCTGCCCGAGGCCCCGGGGGGCAGAGGCTGCCTTGGCCCCGAGGAGGGAGCAGGGCCCCTGACTGTGTGACCGTGTGCGTGAGTGCAGCCGCCCCACGCCTCAGGCTCCTTCCAGAGCCCCTGCCCCTGCCCCTGCCCCTGCCACGGGGGCGCTGCCTCTGGGGGGGCCTCACCGTGCGGTCTCCAGTCCTCGGCGGGCGGCAGCAGCCTCCACAGCAGCAGGTTGCTCAGGCGGTTCAGGTAGGCGGGCAGAGCGTGGAAGGCCTTCTGGCTGTACCACACCTGGGAGAGAGGACGGCTGAGCGCCCGGCCCTCACGCTTCTCGGACCCGGGGCCACGCGTGGCCCTCGGCTTCGGGGGCCCGGACCACTCGCCTCAGAGCCGTGTCCGTGCACAGCTACTGTGTGTGAGGTGTTCATCGGAGACGTAAGATTGAATCTGACCGAAGCCAATAGTTGGCCAAGACACGCAGGGCACCGGCGAAAGTTCGCGTTTATCGAATGCCCTCCGGGGAGGTCCCGGGTCCGACCACATGGCCAGGGAGTCACACCCGCCTTTGCCCGGCAGGGTTTCTTTCATGCTGCTGTTGGCCCATTCCCAGGGAGTTCGTGGTAGGTGATGTATGAGCGGGAAATTCATACAACTCCAACCTGGCCATCCTTGATAAGTCGGAGTGGTTGTTTATTGTCCAGCAGGATGGTATGTGTGTGTGTGTGTCGGGGGGTGGGGGGTCTATTGTTTAACTCAGCAGATGGGGTAGGGGAAGTCTGTCTCTTCCCAGGCCCAGACCTTACACCCTCAGCAGGTGGGACGGGGGAAGTCCCTATTTTCCCAGCCCCAGACCTTATACCCTCAGCAGGTGGGACGGGGGAAGTCCCTATTTTCCCAGCCCCAGACCTTACACCCTGAGCCGGTGGGACGGGGGAAGTCCCTATTTTCCCAGCCCCAGACCTTACACCCTCAGCAGGTGGGACAAGGGAAGTCCCTATTTTCCCAGTCCCAGACCTTATACCCTCAGCAGGTGGGACAAGGGAAGTCCCTATTTTCCCAGCCCCAGACTTTATACCCTCAGCAGGTGGGACGGGGGAAGTCCCTATCTTCCCAGCCCCAGACCTTATACCCTCAGCAGGTGGGACGGGGGAAGTCCCTATTTTCCCAGCCCCAGACCTCACACTGTGCGCGGCCAGCGCCCGAATGCTCGTCTCACATTCATCCGGAGCATATAATTCACAGCTAAAAATAGATTCATTTTCCCCAGAACAAACTCGAATGTTGCTCGGTAATTGTATTCTCTCGGCGAGAAAAAAAAAAAAAAACCACACCAAACCCATCATTTTTTTCTTCCTCCGTTGGGAAGCTAATGAAATTTGACCTGCAAATTAAACGTGTGGGGAGAATGATTAAAAAGATTACTTTCAAATTAATAACCGAACGTGGAACATTATTTCTCAACATAAAGGGAGCTGAGCGTCTGCTGAGTGTAGAGAAGGAAGCCGCCACCAGGGGTGTGGGGGACGGGAGGGGGCAGACGGGTGTTACTAATGCCGAGTGCGTGCGTCCCACGAGAGGTGCTGGCTGAGCCATCAGAATCCACATCTCAAAATATTTCTATTGAAAAGGATTTCAAAAAACCATCTCCAGCCAAAACCGGTGTGGCTCAGTGGGTAGAGTGTCGGCCTACGGACGGAAGGGTCCCGGGTTCGATTCCGGTCAAGGGCATGTACCTTGGTTGTGGGCACATCCCCAGTGGGGGTTGTGCAGGAGGCAGCTGATCGATGTTTCTCTCTCATCGATGTTTCTAACTCTCTACCCCTCTCCCTTCCTCCCTGTCAAAAATAAATAAAATATATTTTTAAAAATTATATTAAAAAAAAAAAAGAAGGAAGGACATCAACCAACAAACTCTGCTCCTTGCTCTGTTGACGGGCAGCCCACCCCTCAGGACTCGCTGTCCCCGGCACAGAACCCCGCCCCCATCACAGACCCCGCCCCCAGACGCCAGCAGAGATGCACCCACGTGCACAGGAAGTTTGGGTGAGGGCGATGACAGGTTGACATATGCAGCCTGCTGAAGGAGGGGCCGCTGAACAGTCTACCCAGCAGCTTAATGTTTCACTGGGGACCGCGTGTGCAGGAGAGTGCGGCCCTGCATTGGGGATCACGTGTGCATTGGGGGTCATGTGTGCGGGTGAGTGAGGCCCTGCATTGGGGATCACGTGTGCATTGGGGGTCACGTGTGCATTGGGGATCACGTGTACATGGGATCACGTGTGCATCGGGGGTCACGTGTGTGGATAAGGCCCTGAATCGGGGATCACGTGTGCATTGGGGGTCACGTGTGCATTGGGGGTCACATGTGCATCGGCGGTCACATGTGTGGGTGAGTGAGGCCCTGCGTCGGGGGTCACGTGTGCATCGGGGGGTCACGTGTGTGGGCGATGGGGCCCTGTGGCCTCCCTGTGACAGCCCTGTTGGGACTCGGCCTCTGAGTTTCCGCTGTGGGCGGCCTCCGTCTTCCCACCCTCACCCCTCCCCCGAGGAGCCCTCGCACTCCCGGTGGCACAGGGACGCCCCTACGGCACAGACGTCCCGGTGCGTCCCTGCCTCCGTGTGGTCTCCGGCCACGCCTCTGGGCTCTGGGGGAGGAGGCTGGTGGTGGACGCTCCCGCCACAGGGACCCCGGGCACCTCCAGCCTCCACCCCGGCCCCCGTGCTTCGGGCCTGCGGTGGTTCCGGTCTCACCCAACGTGGCCGTGTGCTCCGTGTCACGGAAAAGGACCCAGTTCTTGCTCCGGGCTTTCTCGCTCGGGGCTCAACTGTTCTGGGTCCACAGGACACACACTGGGACTGAGTCCACGAATGACCCCGGGCCTCGGGGACAGGATGTCCTAAACGCCCCCCCCCCCCGGGCACAAACAAACACGAAGCATCACCTTCGCTGGGCTTTCTGGTTTTGACCGGTGAGCGTTCGCATCCTGAGCAGGATCCGGGCGTCGCCCTCCGAAGGACCAGCCGCCAAGCCTGGGGGCAGGGAGCACGGTCAGCGCCTCGCCGAGGGCGGAGGGGAGCGGTGGGCCCCACACGGTGCTCGTTCCGGCCACGCTGACCAAACGGCCCAGAAAGAGCGGCCCCTGGGACACGGCCACACGGTGGACACGGCCACAAGGTGGACACGGCCACACGGTGGACACGGCCACTCAGTGGGTCACGGCCACACGGTGGGTCACGGCCACACGGTGGGTCAGCGGCCACATGGTGGGACACGGCCACACGGTGGACACGGCCACACCGTAGACACGGCCACTCGGTGGGTCACGGCCACACGGTGGGACACGGCCACACAGTGGACACGGCCACAAGGTGGGTCAGCGGCAGAAGGAACGGCAGCTCTTGAGGCCGGGACAGGGCACTGAGCAGACAGGAGGCTCCGCCGTGGCTGCCAGAACTCACTGCCCACGAGGACTGAGGTGCCACGTACAGGACGTGGCCACAATGACCACGCTCTAATCGCCACTGAGGATCATCCCTTCTCTGCAGACCAGCCGTTCTGAGCCCCATGCTCCCTGCTCCCCACTGTGTCCTCCGCTCCCGCTGCCTCAGCGTGGGTGCACTCTGTGTGGGGGGGGGGGCGGCTGCGGCTGTAATCTAAAGCCACGGGAGGCCCTCTTCCTGCTCTTCCCCCCCACACACACACACACAGAGACTCACCACCGAGGCTCAGGAACCCACACCCAGAGCGGCTCTCCCTACAGCCAGGCAGAGCCGGGACACCGGGCCCACGGGCACTGAGAGGAGAAGGTCTGAGGGACATCGCCCCATGACTGCTCCCACTCTGGGCGGCGACCGACCAGGGGGTGCCCGTGGCACGTCCGTGGTCAGGGGCCCGTTACCCACAAAGCGTTTGCGAGACGTCCCATCATCCTAAGGACCCTGCGTTGGGAGCGGCCGCTCTGCCAGCGTGTCGGGCTCCGCACCCACCTGGGGCTCTGCCCGGGCGCCAGCAGGTACTCCTCCGGGCGGAGGGCCGACAGGTCCAGCAGCGTGTGGCCCCGAGGGCTGGTCAGCGAGGGGGCCCGGGCGCTGGCCTCAGAGCAGCTCCGAGGGGGCTAGCAGGGAGAGAATAGAGAAACCTGTCCGTAACCCACCACACGCGCAGCTTAATCAGTTCTCCTCACAGACGGGGTGGCCGGGGGCGGCCGGGCCTCTGCTGGGAGCCAACGCCAGCACCTCCGCTCGGCGGGCTTCAGCCGTCGTGGGGAGACCGAGTGGCGTCTTTGCATTTAACCCCCGTTCTCAGAACTCATGGGAAGAACAGACAGGAACCCGGTCTCCTGCCGGGAATGTGGGGAGGTTTCCCGAGGCAGCTCCAGCTTCCCGTCGTCGTTGGCTGAAGCGCAAATGAGGGGCTGCGATGGAACCTCCAGAATGTCCGGGACGTCCTGAACGTCCGAGGGCAGGAAAGCTTCCCCTGGGGGGTGAGCCTTCCCCGGGGGCAGCTCGCCACTTCAGCGAAGCCCCACGGGCTCAGCGTGAACGGAAACGGGGTTTTATCCGTGAAGTAACATTGTAACAGAAATGAGGTTTTATCGGTGAAATAACATTGTAACGAAAAGGGGGTTTTATCAGTGAAGTAACATTGTAACAAATGGAATTTATCAGTGAAGTAACATTGTAACAGAAAGGGGGTTTTATCAGTAGAGTAACATTGTAACATAAAGAAGGTTTTATCAGTGGAGTAACATTGTTACTGAGGGTTAGACTCTGTAAAACCAGCAGCCACGGGAACCTACCAGGCAGCTGCAGGAAGCCGGGGCTTCTGGGAGGGACGAGGGCTCCGGGCGCCAACAGGAGGCATTGGTCCTGTGGGAGCAACAGGACCAGTGAGCTCGGGCTGTGTCCCCCGCTCCGGGGCGAGTCCGTCCACAGGCCCGGCCCAGACAGGGCGCTGGCTGTGGGGCCGCCCCTCACACGCCCCCACGCAGATGTCTGTCTGAGGACCGTGGCTGCCCAGCCAGGCCCCTGGACTCCGGGTGCGTCCTGGTCTCAAACCTCAGCACCTGCGGCAGCAGCAGCCCAGGCTTTGGCCAAGGACAGGGCAGAAATGGTGACCAAACGCAGTGAGTGAGAAGCAGGCTAGTGGGCTTCACAGAGTAAAGGGCCCAGCAGGAGCAGGCAGAGTGTGGTGCAGGCTGGGCTGAGGGAGGGAGCGTTGGGGGCTCAGGCCTGGCCGGTCAGAGGACCTAAAGGTGAAATCGCTGTCTGCACAGAACTGGAAAGCGTCCTGCCGCTCTTGGCATTGCCTCTACGCCTTCTCCCTGGAGAGACCAGCTAAAGAGCCGTCTCTCCGGACCCCCTTCTCCGAGGCGAGGCTGGGCGGGACGTGGGCCCCAGACCTCAGTCCCTCCCCCGCAGACGACCTCAGGTGCTGCTCGCTGCCGGCGTGGGGAATGGAAGCGTCACAGAGAGGCTTTATTTAGTTAAAGCAATCGCTTGTTTTCCAGAAGAAAACGACTGGCAAACAACATAATTAATTCTGTACTAATTCCTCTCGCTGAGACGGTTAAGAGCCCTTCAGTCTGCCGCTAATGGCCCCCGTGACTAATGGGCAGAGAGTGCCGCCATCCATTAGACAGAGGTATGCCCAACACGGCATTGCTGTGTGGGTTTTGTATTTATCGCCTGGAAACATGCGCTGCTGACGTTACTACATCCTCTCATCGCGGTTTTCATCTCCTCCCCGTTCGCTCTACCCGGAGCGTCGACGCCTGAAACCAGAGCGTGCCCACACCGCTGAGGTTCCCGCTGCAGCGCCGCCTAATGTAGCTCCTCAGTGATAACGGCCAGGCGGGGGGCGGGGGGGGGGATGGGGGGACGGGGCGGGGGGCTTATCGAGAAAGCCGTCTCCGGCAATGCTCACTGACCGCCATGCCTACAGGATCCCTTCACGCTGAAACCGGTGTGGCTCAGCGGATAGAGCGTCGGCCTGCGGACTGAAAGGTCCCGGGTTCGATTCCGGTCAAGGGCATGGACCTTGGCTGCGGACACATCCCCAGTGGAGGGTGTGCAGGAGGCAGCTGATGGATGTTTCTCTCCCATCGGTGTTTCTAGCTTTCTATCCCTCTCCTTTCCTCTCTGTGTAAAAAATCAATAAAATATATTTTTTTAAAAGGATCCCTTCACAACCTGGGAAGAAGTACTCAAGGGACTTCGCTCCCAACCTAAGTCTCTGACGCAGTCCCCTCCGTCGGAGAATCCAGCTCACTGTCACACGCACACGCTCCCCACAAGCAGACGGCAGGGATACCCCACCAGGGAACCGCTACTCCGCGTGTAGCTTCGGGTTTCTCCACAGAACCGACGCCGTGGATGACCGATCGGTGTTTTCCAATAATAAACCGGTGTTTGCTGGGGGGGGGGGGGGGCTATCGGGCAGTTACTTCAGGTCACTCAGGAGCTCACCCGCGCGGTGCTGACCCCCTGCTGGCAATGACCCTGGGAGGACATGACCCTGGGAGGACGTGACCCTGGGAGGACGTGACCCTGGGAGGATGTGACCCTGGGAGGATGTGACCCTGGGAGGACGTGACCCTGGGTGAATGTGACCCTGGGTGGACGTGACCCTGGGAGGACGTGACCCTGGGTGGACGTGACCCTGGATGGACATGACCCTGGGAGGACGTGACCCTGGGTGGACGTGACCCTGGTGGACGTGACCCTGGATGGACATGACCCTGGGAGGACGTGACCCTGGGAGGACGTGACCCTGGGTAGACGTGACCCTGGGTGGACGTGACCCTGGGTGGATGTGACCCTGGCTGGACATGACCCTGGGAGGACGTGACCCTGGGAGGACGTGACCCTGGGAGGACGTGACCCTGGGTGGACATGACCCTGGGTGGATGTGACCCTGGATGGACATGACCCTGGGAGGACGTGACCCTGGGAGGACATGACCCTGGGAGGACGTGACCCTGGGAGGACGTGACCCTGGGAGGACGTGACCCTGGGTGGACGTGACCCTGGGAGGACGTGACCCTGGGTGGACGTGACCCTGGATGGACTTGACCCTGGGAGGATGTGACCCTGGGTGGACGTGACCCTGGTGGACGTGACCCTGGATGGACATGACCCTGGGAGGACGTGACCCTGGGAGGACGTGACCCTGGAAGGACGTGACCCTGGGTGGACGTGACCCTGGGTGAATGTGACCCTGGGTGGACGTGACCCTGGGTGGACGTGACCCTGGGAGGACGTGACCCTGGGAGGACGTGACCCTGGGTGGATGTGACCCTGGGTGGATGTGACCCTGGATGGACATGACCCTGGGAGGACGTGACCCTGGGAGGACATGACCCTGGGAGGACGTGACCCTGGGTGGACGTGACCCTGGGTGGACGTGACCCTGGGAGGAAGTGACCTTCCTGGGACTGCAAGCAGGATGGAGCCGGCCCGTCTGTGGGTGCTGAGGGGCAGATGGCGGGGCATCTGCGGGGAGCAGTACTCACAGGCCAGGGGCGGGGCTGGTGCAGGGCTGCTCCCCGTCTTCGAAGGCGCGCACGAGCACGCGGGCCAGCTCCAGGCTCTCGCTGTCGCTGCCGCTGCTGTCAGGAGACAAAGGCGGGGAGCGAGGAAGGGGGGGGGCGTCAGACGGGGGCCACGGGGCAGAGCTGCCCGCACGTGCCCACGCCAGGCTGGCCGCAGCTGGTTCCGGCGGCTCAGAGCAAGCGGCCTGTTCTCGTGGGAAAGCCAAGCCAGGAAGGCGATACCTCCCAAGTTTGCCACATCGGCGCCCCTGTGCGCCCCCCGCCTCACGGTGTATTCCCCTCCCCATCGTCTCACTTAAAGTGACATCCCATCTGTGGCGTCCGTCGTGGTGTTTAAAGTGGACGTCGGAGGCTGCGTCGCTATGTCAACATCTCGGCAAACACCCTGTGCGCCTCCTGGAGCCGGGGGGCGGAGCCTGCACCCGGTCCCGCCCGCAGTGACACCCTCTGTGCCTGCGGCGTGGGCGCCCCGTGCTCTCTCCAGCACCCAGAGCCCCGGGCGCTGACGCACGGGGTCTCCTGGGCCCGCCGTGCGTGGCTCAGGCGATTTTCTCCTTTAAAGGCACGAATATCTGGGCGGCGTTACAAAGACAGACTCGTGGCTGTCTGCAGCTCACATCGCGTCCGTGATAAAACGCTTTCACAGCGCACACCGTGGGAACGTGCACCCCAGAGACACAGACGGTGCGTGCGGGTAGCGTGGAGGGTGACTAACGCGGGCAGCCCCCCGGGTCTTCTGGGAAGAACGTACACGACCTGGGTGGACATTACCCAGAGTCCTTTCTGCTCAGGGGCTTGCAGCAACGGCTCCTCCTGCTGGACCCATTCGGCCTCTGTCCCCTCCGCAACTGCGTCTGCTGGTCTCTCGGCTCCAGGACAACGGCCCCTGGTTTGACGCCCAAATCTCTCTCCGCGTGGGGCCCGGCGCTCAAGCTCAGGGGAGTCTGTGGTTAGGCTCACTGCCCCCGCCCCCCACATCCCGCGGCAGTCACAGCCCCGAAAGGGAGGAGACGCCCGTGTTGGTGCCAGCGGCCCTCCACGGAGGTGGGGATTTTACCGGATCCCTAAACGTCCTAGTCCGGGGGTCGGCGAACTGCGGCTCGCGGGCCACATGCGGCTCTTTGGACCCCCGGAGTTTTTAGCAAAGGCTGGCGGCGGCTTAGGAGCGCCCTAATTAAGTTAATGACAATGTGCCTACTACCTAGATGGTTTAAGTTTTTAAAAATGTGGCTCTCCAAAGGAATGTCAATCATCGTACTGTTGATGTTCGGCTCTGTGGACTGAGGAGTTTGCAGACCCCGGTCCTAGTCCCTTCTTTGAACCTCAAACAGACCGATCTGACATTTTTTTATGATCAAAATGTACCACTGGCTCCCGGCTGCCTATAATAGGAGCCTGGCGATAGCATTTAAATCCCTGGACACTCTCAGACCTGCACATGTTGGGACAGACACCCTCTCCCGGGAGCCGCGCCCAGCCCAGCCCAGCCCAGCGGAAGCATCTTCTGACCCGGCGGGTCTGCCCCCAGATGCAGCTTTCTCCAAGGGGCAAACCCCTCTCCTGCTGCTTGGTTGGAAATCACCCTCCCTGCCCCCCTGCTCCCCTCCAACCCCATGAAACACTAAGTTCTTTCCCATGAGCCCTCTCCACCGGGGGCCCTGACAGCATCTCCCCTGGCTTTCCAGCCCGGCGGCTCAGTCTCCTCCTGGAACCCTGAGCCCCGAGCGAAGGGCGGTGGCTGGGGCACAGCATGCTCTCACAGAGCGTCTGCGGCGCCAGCTGTGAGGTTACCCCAGCCCTGACACCTCACCTCTGCCCGCACGTCTCCCCGAAACCGGCCTTCCCAGCCTCCTGGCCTTCGGGGGGAGGCCGGCGTGGAAAGAGGACGCACTCCTCCCGCCACGTCTGTGTTCGGACTCAGCTCACCCCGCCTGTGGCTACTCCGGTGGCCGTGAGATGATCGAGGAGAACCTCCTTTAAAGTGTGTGGGGGGGGGGAGCCCTGCGGAGGGGCCTCAGCACGACCCTGGCACCCAGAGACACAGCCCCGGGGAAGGGGCTTGCTGGGTAGCCCACCAATCCCAGCAGGGAGGAGGAAGATTTTCTCCTTGCCCAGCAACTAGCTCAGCCAAATGGGAAGCTCCCCAACTCAGCCAATGAGAAGCCACGCCCCCCCCCAGCCTCCTTTTCCTTCAGACGGGCCCCTCCCACCTCCTCCTCTGTCTCTGGAAGAAAGTTCTCTCTCTTCTGTTGGCTGAACCCGCGTGCGTTTGCAACAGCCTCCTCACCCCCAAACGGCAGTTCTCAGCTGCCTCCAAACAAACCCCTTTTGCTAAAACAATAAATAAATAAAAAAATTTTAAAAGTAACTGGATGTTTCACTGTTCAGTCAACACGGTTTGTGGCCGGCCCTGTCGGACTCCCCGCGGCTGCAGCCAGAAGCGCTCAGGGATGGAGCCGCCGACGTCCACAGCAGAGTTTGTCCCTAAGTGGGCAGTGCGGCCCCCCACAGACAGCCGATGAGAGGACACGTCCGCAAGGAGACAGACACGCATCCCCCGAAACGCAAAGAGCACACGCCGCTGCGGCAGCGGCGAGAGGCTCCAGATTGCCCTCCTCCCCCCGGTGGGTCCGAGAGAAACACAAAAGCTCAACGTGCTTGTTCCGGGGGAGAAGAGCCATTCTTAAAGCCCTGCCCTCGGAAGAACGGCGGAGCAGGACTTAAAGTCACGGTGTACTTTCCGCTGTCGTGTGGCCTCGGTCCTGGGGTCACTGTTTGAAACAAACAAACCAACGGGCCGTCGCTGGTCCTGCTGCCACAAACGCAGAGCGCGCTCCCCCAGGACTGCTCTGTGGCTTTACGGCGCTGCGGGGGTGGGGGAACCCCCTCTCCCGACCGCGATGGAAACAGCGCTTCCTGTGGCTCTGCGGAGCTCTGAGTGGGACCCTGCTCTCTCCAGGACAGCACTTCCGAGGGGCCACGTCCGCGGTGACCCCGCAGCCTGCTGCACAGAGCGTGGGCCGGCAGCCACCCTGAGGGCCTCTGTGTCCCTGCCTCGTCTCCCCCCTACCCCCCCCCCGCCCATGACCCTGCGGCAGATGGAGCTCAAACTGCAGGAGAGCAGAGAAGGGAGGGGATGGGGGGGTCTGGGCAGGGGCCTACCTGCGTCCTCTCCCCATGCCCGCTCCCCTCCCAGGTGCCTGTGCTGATGAGGGAGGGGATGGGGGGTCTGGGTAGGGACCTACCTGCGTCCTCTCCCCATGCCTGCTCCCCTCCCAGGTGCCTGTGCTGATGAGCAGCTGCAGGGCTGGGGGGTCTGGGTAGGGACCTACCTGCGTCTTCTCCCCATGCCTGCTCCCCTCCCAGGTGCCTGTGCTGATGAGCAGCTGCAGGGCTGGGGCTCCTGGGGTCACTGCCCCTCCCCCCGGTCCCCAGCACAGCACTGAGACCCGAAGACCAGCTGCAGGGCCAGAGCTGGGGACCAGGAAGCACTCGGAAGCTCCACATCCCAGGGGTGTGAGACCTGGGCCTCCCCACCGCCACCCGGGAGTGCAGCCAGACGGCCTCCTCCCCAGCGGGCAGAGCGCGGAGGACGGAGGAGCGGAGGGGTGCGAACCCCGTCCACAGACCCGGCTCCCGTGCCTGCTCAAGGCCGTGGCTGGTGTGGCCTGGCCTCGCACGGGGTGTCAGCCGGGGGCGCTCCCCGAGGGGCTTGGTGCCTGGGAGCTGCGGGAGCCCCGAGACTCGAACGTGGAGGCCGGCTGCCTCGTTCGCCCCCACGCCCGAAGGAGCAGGCTTCTCACCTGAAGAAGGACGTCTCGGCTCTGCCGTCGTGGCCAGGCGTGAGCCGGAGGGCAGGGTAGTGGGTGGCCAGAGGCCTCACCAGGAACAGGGCCATGGCCAAGGCCACGAAGAGGACGGGCAGCAGCAGATCGCAGAGCGCGCCCCGCCAGGCCCGGCGCGCGCGGCACAGCCGCTGGGTCAGCAGCGCAGCCACCTGTGCCAGGGTGCCGGCAGGGGCGCCGTCTGGGGACAAGACGCCAGCCAAGTCACCCAGGGCCCCCAGCCCGGCCCTGTGACCCCTGACCTGGGGCCCGGCTCTGTGACCCCTCACCTGGGGCCCAGCTCTGTGACCTCTCACCTGGGGCCCAGCTCTGTGACCTCTTACATGGGGCCCAGCTCTGTGACCCCTGACCTGGGGCCCGGCTCTGTGACCTCTCATCTGGGGCCCAGATCTGTGAACCTTCACCTGGGGCCCGAATCTATGACCCTTCACCTGGGGCCCTGGCTCTGTGACCCCTCACCTGGGGCCCTGGCCCTGTGACCCCTCACCTGGGGCCTGGCTCTGTGACCTCTCACCTGGGGCCCAGCTCTGTGACCTCTCACCCGTCTTCTGCCTCGCTCCCTCCCATCTCCTCTGCCTCCCTCCCTCCCTTCTCCACCACCTGTCTGCTTCCCTCCTGTCTCCCCCACCCCACTTGCTTGCTTTTCTGCAGCTTTGGTCCCTTCTGCAGTGCTTGGCTTCCTTCTACACCATCCTCTGTGCCAGGATATGCAAATTAACCGCCATCTTAGCTGGGTTAATTTGCATACTCACTCTGATTGGCTGGTGGGTGTAGTGGAGGTGTGGTCAATTTGTATATCACTCTTTTATTAGGTAGGATTAGTATGGGGGAAGATGGCCCCGGAAATGAGAGGGCGGACATTTGAACTGAGCGTACAGGAAAGGGTCAGATGGACTGCGTGTGTGACCGAGCAGCACACGGGATAAACACAGCTCACAGGAGACACACGTGGGTGCGTGTACGCGCGTGACATAAGCTGCCTATTTCCATGACACAACGTGTACTTCTGTGCCGTGTGACTGCGTGACGGTTTGTACTCACAAGTGAAAGCACCGTATGCATCTTCAACTGACGTAAAAGTTTATGTTTTTTTACATGGTAAGAACATAGCTACTTTAAATTTCCTCTTCGATGCCGAAACCGGTGTGGCTCAGCGGATAGAGCGTCGGTTTGCGGACTGAAAGGTACCAGGTTCGATTCCGATCAAGGGCATGTACCGTGGCTGCAGACACATCCCCAGTAGGGGGTGTGCAAGAGGCAGCTGATCGATGTTTCTCTCATCGATGTTTCTGACTTTCTATCTCTTTTCCTTCCTCTCTGTGAAAAAAATCAATAAAATATGTATTTTTTTTTAATTTTCTTCTTCAGCCAAACCAGTTTGGCTCAGTGGATAGAGCATTGGCCTGCAGACTGAAGGGTCCCAGGTTCAATTCCAGTCAAGGGCATGTACCTTGGCTGCGGGCACAGCCCCAGTGGGAGGTGTGCAAGAGGCAGCTAATGGATGTTTCTCTCTCATCGATGTTTCTGACTTTCTATCCCTCTTCCTTCCTCTCTGTGAAAAATCAATAAAATATATTTTTAAAAATTTTTATTTCTTCTTCAAAACATTCTGGATTTTTTCTACAACGAGTATTTGGGCATCTTGTAATCAATAAGCATTTTTTGTGAGCGCTGTGTACTTATTCCGAAAATGAAGCGGTTTTATGAAATAGAAAATCATTCTGTGGTCACCGCGTTGCAGAATTCTAGAGTTGGAATGAACCTCAGCATCGATGTAATGAAACGTCTCATTTATAAATGCACCCCGTTCGGGAGAGGCTGAGAGACGAGGTCAGTCTGGGGAACGAAGCCCGGTTCTCGCTGCCCGTGAGCGCTGACCGGGCCCCAGATCCTCACCCCCTCTGCGGGCGCTCGGGGCTCTGGGTCGGTGAGGGGGTCAGACCCGGACGAGGCCTGGTCCGTGAGCCCGAGGACCAGGCCGGCCCGGAGCCCAGCACAGGTGCCGCCGACAGGTGGGGAGTGGCTGGAAGAGGTGGCAGGACAGGGCCGCTCAGTCGGTCCCGGGCTCCCGGCCTCAGGGATGAGGGAGTGGGGGAGGAACGGGTGCTTGGTTGGAGGACGACAGTGTTATAGTCATAGTAACAAGGATAAAATACAATATAGAGTGAGTATTAAAGGGTGGAACTAAAGTGCTGAATGTGATGTAAACAAATCGATAGGAACCTTTGAGTGGCCCGTATGTAGAAAATAGGTAAAGTGACCTGTAGCCCCTATGGAAGACCAGATAGATAGCAAGGCTCCTGGGACCCGCTGATGAGACACACGGAAGACTCCCGTCTGAACTCATAAAAAGAGGAAGGAACCAGAGGAGGTCAGAGAGGCTGTCTGCTCCTCCACAGTCGGTCACTCTCCACCCCTGGCCTGCGTCTGCCCAAGCTCTGCCGTGGACGGTGAGCCGTGAAGCCGAGGCCTCAGACAAGATGCTGAGCTGCAGCTGCAACACCCAACGTCCAGTGTGTGTGTCTGTGTATGTGTGTGAGTGTGAGTGTGTGTATGTGAGTCTCTGTGTATGTGTGAGTGTGTGTGTGTGTGTATGTGTGTGTGAGTCTGTGTGTATGTGTATGTGTGTGTATGTGTGTATGTGTGTGAGTGTGTATATGTGTGTATGTGTGTGAGTCTGGGTGTATGTGTGTGAGTGTGTGTATGTGTGTATGTGTGTGTGAGTGTGTGTGTGTGTGTGTGTGTGTGTGAGGGTGTGTGTGTGAGTCTCTGTGTATGTGTGAGTGTGTGTGTGTGTGTGTATGTGTGTGAGGGTGTGTGTGTGAGTCTCTGTGTATGTGTGAGTGTGTGTGTGTGTGTATGTGTGTGTGAGTCTGTGTGTATGTGTATGTGTGTGTATGTGTGTATGTGTGTGAGTGTGTATATGTGTGTATGTGTGTGAGTCTGGGTGTATGTGTGTGAGTGTGTGTGAGTGTGTGTGTGTCTGTGTGTGAGTGTGTCTGTGTGTATGTGTGTATGCGTGTGAGTGTGTGTATGTGTGTATGTATGTGAGTGTGTGTATGTGTGTGAGTGTGTGTGAGTGTGTGTGTGAGTGTGTACGTGTGTATGTGTGTGTGAGTGTGTGCATGTGTATGTGTGTGTATCTGTGTGTGTGTGTGTGTATGTGTGTGAGTGTGTGTATGTATGTATATGTGTGAGTGTGTATATGTGTGTGTATATGTGTGTATGTGTGTATGTGTGTGTGAGTGTGTGTATCTGTGTCTGTCTGTCTGTCTGTCAGCGAGGATCCCCGGGTGGCTGCCGAGGTCTGGAAACTGCAGGACTCGGGTCAGTAAACTGTATGTGACTCGTGACTGCATGTGTGTCTCCTGTGTAAGTTGTGCTCGGTCAATACTGAGCAAGCACCTTGGGTCGTACGTGTCAGTGTTGTTCAGAGACTGGCGGAGGCCCCCCCGGTCCCCCCCCTCACGTCCCCGGAGGAGAAACGGGGACAGACAGCCGCTGGCTGCCGGCTGCACGGACAGGGCCAGAGCGCTCGGCACTCACAGTGGTGGCTAGGAGTGGGCTCGGGGGGCCTCGGTCGCGGCGTCTCCAGCCCCGTCCCTGGGGCCACGTCGGGCGGCTCGCCGGGATCTCGCAGGAGCCCCAGAAACACCTTTGGAGAACGAAGAGAGCTTCCGTTACCGACCTCCCTCCTCACGCACTGTCTTCCGCCTCAACGCCCCACCGAGTCCTTGGGAAGACATCCATCCAGCACCCAACTCCCGTCCTCACTCCTGTCGCTGGCGGCTCCAGCCACTGAGCTCAGGCTGGCTGAGAGGCGCTCACAGGCCGAGAAGGGGTGACCTGACTGTGACCCTAACACGCGGGCAGGCTGGTCAGACCAGCAGATGCAGACGGCAAAGCCACGCCCACAGCACTGTGCCCCACCCCACAGTGCCTGCAGCTGGGAGGCCAGAGCTGAATGCACAGGGCCTGCCGCCTCAGCTTCTCCCGCAGGCCTGAGTGTCTGTGTGGACCTCCCCGAGACTGGCCCTGTGAGGGCAAGGCCTGAGGTCCCTGCTCGGTGCTGGGAGCAAGTCCCACCTCTATTGAGGGTGTTTTTTCCTCTCTCTCCCCCACGTCCAGCATGGAGAGAGACTGGGTCCAGTTTCTGAGTGGAGGAGCTGAGGATTAAGAAAAATGAAGAATAAAAGAGAAAGACACAGAAATAGTAAAAGGCTGGGGCTAGGTGGAAACTCTGTTCTCCCAGATGGAGAGACAGGAATTCTCCAAACCCAAACAGCAGCGGTTTATTTATATCCCACAATACAAAGGGGTCTCTCCAACACTAGCATCAAAGGAGTTTCGGTGAGCCCAGGCCCTATTCATCCCCCCATTCCCGGGGCAAGCCTGCATTTACATAGCAAGGCCCTCTCCCGGACACCTGGGGCAAAGTGAAGCCAAGCTGATAACATCCAGCCTCATTGGTGAATGTGTTTTTCCCAGACCTGGTTTTTCCAGGCGCCTTGGATTCAGCCGGCACAAAGATTTAGAGAACGCCCAAAGTGTCTTGCCTGTGGCCGCCCCCCACGCCCCTCCATCTGGTGGGATCCAAGACCCCGAACGCCATTGGCAAGAACGAGGTGTGGACAGAGGGACAGAGGGACAGGGGGACAGGGGGACAGTGGGACGTGAGCTCTCCGTTCTTACCATTGTTCGCAGAATGAAAATAACCGCCGTGTCAGGCCCTGTGGCCCCTGGATCTGACCTTTGTCACTCGGGACCCAAGCTGCAGCCCTGTGTGCAGGTGGGGGGTGTCTGAGCTCACCCCCCCCCACTCCCTCTGGAGACCAGCTCCTTCCTGACACACAGGGGCCCACTGAGCAGAGCGGGCGGGCACGCAGAGACGGCCCCCCTCACGGCAGCCAGCCTGTGGCCCGAAACCCTGTGAATCATGGGAGCCACACCCTGTGCTGGTCACAGACGCTGTGCTGTGGGGGTCGGTGAAAGGGCAGAGTGGGATGGCAAAGAACAATGTAGACAGCCGCCATTTTGGACTGTGTGACTCTGCAGCCACCATGTTGGCCGCGCGATGTGCAAACTTCCCTGGGGGCTGCCGTCTTGAAATCACAAAGACCAGCCCCTCCCTTTAAATCAGCCAATTGTGAAAGACTGTGTGCCTGAGCTCCAATCAAGAGCGAAGGACAGGACGGGTCACGTGCGTTAGGGATTATTTGCGTCACTAGCCCCAGCCCTCACCCAACCAATTGGAATCGGCCAACTCATTGGTTCGTGTTTGGCCCCACCTCCCTATAAAATCATCATGCTGGGGGGAGGGGGGAATTCTCTCTCTTTTGCTTCCTGCCGCTGCAGCGGGGTCAGAGGGCCACGCCCGGGCTTGTAATAAAGGCTCTATGCTATTGCATCAGGCTCGGCTCCCTGGTGGTCTTTGGGGATCATGAAATCTGGGCGTAACACCAGGCGCGCAGGCAATGTCTGGCCCTTCCGCTCAACCTCGCTGCGAACCCAAAACTGCTCCACAAACGGGTCTAACATCCACCACCGAAACCGGTCCATTTGCATTGCGTCGGCTGGGTCAGCTGCAGACCGAGTGGCTTCCGGGGCTGTGGGAGCGCCCACCCTGTGCCCTGGAGCCCTGGGCACCCGGCCCGCCCACACCCGCAAACACGGGTCCTCGCCGGAGGAGAAGGGAAGTGTCCGTTTTGTAATGACGCTGGGGACGGCCGGGGTCGGAGTCACACTCAACTTGCCGGCGGGGGGTCTACTTGGGAACCACGTTCACGAGACCCGCTCCCGGGCCGCAGAGTCGGGGTGATCGGCAGCCCCCTCCCCGCAGCGCCCTGGGCAGGCCTGCGGGTTAGCGGCAGGCCGGAGACAGGAGAGTCACGCCCGCCTTGTGTGGCGGACGGGATTGGCTGGGGGGGCTGTTTCACAGACGGCACCACGCCTAACCTTTCGCCTTTAAGATTCTTTCCCAAACAGGTCCAGTGCATAGCACGCTGTCCTTTGTTAAGTACAGCTTTGGAGGCTTTGCTCTTGTCCTGCACACAGACAACTTCTTTTTTAGCGTCTGTGTGAGGCAGAGAAAGGGGAGAGAGACACAATCTGATCCACAGGGCTCATTAGCACCTCTGATGTGCAAAGCGTGTGCTCGGCGCAGCTGGTGTGATAGGTATCCCGCCCCAACTGGTAGGCGGAGTTATGATGTAACCAGCACCTGCCAAATACCTTAAGTGCCCCCACCCCCGACTCCTGGGTCCAGGGGTACCCAATCATGCGCCTTATATGAAGCTGCCAATCAGTGCGTGCCGGGTACCCTAAAAGCCCCGTCCCTTACCCCTTAAACCCTGCACGTGCTCTCTCTCTCTCTCTCTCTCTCTCTCTCTCTCTCTCTCTCTCTCTCTCTCTCTCTCGCCCTTGGGAAGTGAGCCGGCAGGGTCTTCTCTTCAATAAAGCCTGAATCCTGGTGCCCTGGTCTCTCTGGCCCGTCTGTTTCATCTTTCACGGCGGAGGTCGCTGCCAGAGCGGGAGAAGCACAGACTCTCCAAGGCCGTGGTCGGCAAACGGCGGCTCTCAAGCCACACGCGGGCTCTCTGGCCCCTGGAGTGTGGCTCTGCCACAAAAACACCACGGCCTGGGCGAGCCTGTGTGGAAGAAGTGGCGTTAGAAGAAGTGCACGTTTAAACACTGTGGCTCTCAGAAGCAATGTCCGTCGCTGTAACCCTGTTGGTGTTTGGCTCAGCGGACGAATGAGTTTGCCCACCGCTGCTCCCAGGGAACCAGGCGGCTGTTTCTGTGGCCTGTGGCCTGTGGCCTGTGGCCGGGCTTCGTGGTGAGGAGCTGCAGGGCACGTGGGTGGGCCTGGGGGCAGAGCGGGGAGGCGAGCTGCTGGAAGAACTGCACTTTAGGGCGGGAGCATAGCGCCCCCTCGACGGTGAGTGACTCCCTGACCCGGAGCATCTGTCAGACGGAGAGGAGTGGATCTTGTCATGTGCCACTTCATAAACAACCAACTGTTTCAACTACGGCAGCAGCGAGCCCCGGAGATCGAGGCATTTCCAAAAGGAACACGGGTGGGCAAAGTCTCCATAAGAACATTTTGGAGCCCAGCCGAAGCAGGCACCCTTTCCCATCAGGGCACACGCCCAGGGTGCACACTCGCTCCAGCCCCGGGGCGGGGGGGGGGGGGGGGGGGCGGAGGCAGCCCATCAACGACTCTCTCTCATCCCTGATGTTTCTCTCCCCCCCCCACCTCTCCCTTCCTCTCTGAAATCAATAAAAGAAATGCTTAGACTTTCTTTCATGTTTCGGGGAACAAAAGTGAGCAGTAAGCAGAAATACCGAAGGAACGCGGCACCGAGACGGCTTCCAGAAGCTACGCTGAGTCGGGACACTCCTTCCTGAAGCGCCCGTCCCGGCTCTGACGCAGAAGGCCTGGCCACGGACCCAGGGCCCGTGTGCCGGGAGCCATGGCAGGAAAGGGAACATGGAGAACCCCTCGCTGCGACAGCCCGCCCCGGGGGGGGGGGTGGGGGGGGAGGGGAGGAGCCTGTGCTCAGTGCTGCCCCCGTGTGTTGGACCTGCGCGAACACTGCGTGGATTCGGGGCTCTGGCACCCTAAGAGCTGCGGGACTTTCACGCTCTGGGCTCCTGAAGCTCCCGACACTGCTTGGAGTGCAAGAGCCACCCCCCACCCACCCACCCACGCACGTGTCTGCGCTGCTTCCGGGCAATGAGGAACGCGGGCAAGCCTCCCAGCGCCCGCTTCAACCTCGGCACCGAGCGCCGCTCCACCCGCTCCCGGCCTTCTGCACGGAAAGTGAGACTCGAATCCGGCCCCACAGAGGCAGCCTCAGGCCCACACCAGCCGGCCTGGGGTCGGGCACAGCCCGGGGGGACCTGGTCTGACCCCCACCAGCGGTGGGACCCATGGGAGCCGGCGTCAGTCCCCAGCAGAGGCCGGCGGGGTCGGCGGTTGCACCTGCCGGCCGGCCGTGGCTGCTGCTCGGCCGCTCTGCCCGGCTCCTGAGCGGAAAGGGCCGCAGGGAAAGGGCAGGCGCTCGGTGAGGAATCAGCCGGCTGTGGCACGGCTGGCTCTGGGGGAGACACCGGCTCTCAGGCACAGAGGCGGCCGGTCGGGTGTGTGGATTCCGTGCCTGCTCCGGCTGACCCACTCGTCAGACGTCGGAACAGACACAAACACGGGTGTCCGAGCCCCGCCCCCCCCTCTCCCCATCGCTGAGGGGACGGGGACAAAGCGTGAAGCACGGTACCTCCTCCACGGCGGTGTCTGCCAGCCCGCAGCCCGCCAGGCGCAGGCGGTGCCGGTTCTGCTCCAGCGCCCGGAGGAGCCCGGCGAGGCCGGTCCGGGCGGCGTCCCCCGGGAGGGCGTAGCTCAGCGTGAGCCCGCGGCGGGCCCTGAGAACCGCCTGGGGGACGTGGGTCTGGACCAGGGCCATGATGGGGGCCGCATCCTGCAGGCCGGCCAGCTCCGGAGCGGGGGGCTGTCAACAGTCAGGAGCAGCCGGGCCTGAGTGCCAGTGTCCCCCACAGCCCGCCTCTGAGGTCAGTCTGCCTGGGGGTCAGTGTCAGCGTCCCACACACTCCCCACCCCCCCAAGGTCAGTCCGCCCGGGGTCAGTGTCAGCGTCCCCCACAGCTCCATCTCCCCAAGGTCAGTCCGCCCGGGGTCAGTGTCAGCGTCCCCCACAGCTCCATCCCCCCTGCCGAGGTCAGTCCGCCCGGGGTCAGTGTCAGCGTCCCCCACAGCTCCATCTCCCCAAGGTCAGTCCGCCCGGGGTCAGGTGTCAGCGTCCCCCACAGCTCCATCTCCCCAAGGTCAGTCCGCCCGGGGTCAGGTGTCAGCCTCCCCCACAGCTCCATCCCCCCAAGGTCAGTCCGCCCGGGGTCAGTGTCAGCGTCCCCCACAGCTCCATCTCCCCAAGGTCAGTCCGCCCGGGGTCAGGTGTCAGCCTCCCCCACAGCTCCATCCCCCCAAGGTCAGTCCACCCGGGGTCAGGTGTCAGCGTCTCCCACAGCTCCATCCCCCCAAGGTCAGTCCGCCCGGGGTCAGTGTCAGCGTCCCCCACAGCTCCATCCCCCCTGCCGAGGTCAGTCCGCCCGGGGTCAGTGTCAGCGTCCCCCACAGCTCCATCCCCCCAAGGTCAGTCCGCCCGGGGTCAGGTGTCAGCGTCCCCCACAGCTCCATCCCCCCAAGGTCAGTCCGCCCGGGGTCAGGTGTCAGCGTCCCCCACAGCTCCATCCCCCCAAGGTCAGTCCGCCCGGGGTCAGGTGTCAGTGTCCCCCACAGCTCCATCCCCCCAAGGTCAGTCCGCCCGGGGTCAGTGTCAGCGTCCCCCACAGCTCCATCCCCCTTGCCGAGGTCAGTCCGCCCGGGGTCAGTGTCAGCGTCCCCCACAGCTCCATCCCCCCTGCCGAGGTCAGTCCGCCCGGGGTCAGTGTCAGCGTCCCCCACAGCTCCATCTCCCCAAGGTCAGTCCGCCCGGGGTCAGTGTCAGCGTCCCCCACAGCTCCATCTCCCCAAGGTCAGTCTGCCCGGGGTCAGTGTCAGCGTCCCCCACAGCTCCATCCCCCCAAGGTCAGTCCGCCCGGGGTCAGTGTCAGCGTCCCCCACAGCTCCATCCCCCCTGCCGAGGTCAGTCCGCCCGGGGTCAGTGTCAGCGTCCCCCACAGCTCCATCTCCCCAAGGTCAGTCCGCCCGGGGTCAGTGTCAGCGTCCCCCACAGCTCCATCTCCCCAAGGTCAGTCCGCCCGGGGTCAGTGTCAGCGTCCCCCACAGCTCCATCCCCCCTGCCGAGGTCAGTCCGCCTGGGGTCAGTGTCAGCGTCCCCCACAGCTCCATCCCCCCCAAGGTCAGTCCGCCCGGGGTCAGTGTCAGCGTCCCCCACAGCTCCATCTCCCCAAGGTCAGTCCGCCCGGGGTCAGTGTCAGCGTCCCCCACAGCTCCATCCCCCCTGCCGAGGTCAGTCCGCCTGGGGTCAGTGTCAGCGTCCCCCACAGCTCCATCCCCCCCAAGGTCAGTCCGCCCGGGGTCAGGTGTCAGCGTCTCCCACAGCTCCATCCCCCCAAGGTCAGTCCGCCCGGGGTCAGTGTCAGCGTCCCCCACAGCTCCATCCCCCCTGCCGAGGTCAGTCCGCCTGGGGTCAGTGTCAGCGTCCCCCACAGCTCCATCTCCCCAAGGTCAGTCCGCCCGGGGTCAGTGTCAGCGTCCCCCACAGCTCCATCTCCCCAAGGTCAGTCCGCCCGGGGTCAGTGTCAGCGTCCCCCACAGCTCCATCTCCCCAAGGTCAGTCCGCCCGGGGTCAGGTGTCAGCGTCCCCCACAGCTCCATCCCCCCTGCCGAGGTCAGTCTGCCCGGGGTCAGTGTCAGCGTCCCCCACAGCTCCATCCCCCCTGCCGAGGTCAGTCCGCCCGGGGTCAGGTGTCAGCGTCCCCCACAGCTCCATCCCCCCTGCCGAGGTCAGTCCGCCCGGGGTCAGTGTCAGCGTCCCCCACACCCCCCACCCCCCAAGGTCAGTCCGCCCGGGGTCAGTGTCAGCGTCCCCCACAGCTCCATCCCCCCTGCCGAGGTCAGTCCGCCCGGGGTCAGTGTCAGCGTCCCCCACAGCTCCATCCCCCCTGCCGAGGTCAGTCCGCCCGGGGTCAGTGTCAGCGTCCCCCACAGCTCCATCTCCCCAAGGTCAGTCCGCCCGGGGCAGCCGGTCACCTGCTCCGTGAGCGTCAGGCGGAGGCCCTGGCCGTGGGCCTCGGTCAGGCCGAGGGGGGGGGCCGCAGAGGCGCAGCCGGCCCCGCTGCAGGACGGCCACGCGGTCACTCAGCGCCTCCGCCTCGTCCAGGTGGTGGGTCGTGAGGATGACCGTCCGGCCTGGTCCGGGAGGGGGCGTCAGAGCCGGCACAGACAGGGGGGCCGCAACGCCTCTACGCCCGTGTTCACCCCGAGGAGAGCAGCTGGAGAAGGGACTGGTGCGGCCTCGGGGTGTGACCAGCTCCCAAGACCCCTCCGCACAGGGGCGCTCAGACGGCCCGAGGGAGAAGCAGCCCGGAGGGGGATCTCCTCCGTGTGAGAGAGGGGACGGGCCATGTGCGGGGGGGGGGGGGGGGGGGCCTCGGACCCTGGACCATCGCCTGTGAGAGGATGGGCACCAACGCCCGGAGCCCGGGGCGATGGGCAGACGGCGCTCAGGGAGGGGCGCCAGCGGGGCAGCAGGCTGGCGAGGTGAGGATCGGGGGCGGCCTGGGAGCACCAGCCCTGCAGACGGGCCAACTGCCAACCACCCTCTGCACACAGTCCCTGCGCTGGCATCAGGCATGGGGCAGGGGGGCTCTGGGGGTGCCTGTGCTGGCATTGGGCATTGGACAGGGGGCCGGGGGGCTCTGGGGGGCCTGTGCTGGCATTGGGCATCGGGCAGGGGGCTCTGGAGGTGCCGCCTCCCGGTGCAGGGGCCGGGTCCCGGGGCGAGCAGGAGCGGGGTGCCCACCTTCTCGGTGCCGGAGGAGGATGTCCCAGATGCCGCGCCGGGCGCAGGGGTCCACCCCGCTGGTGGGCTCGTCCAGCACCACGGTGCGCGCCGGGCCCAGGAAGGCAGCGCCGATGGACAGCCTCCGCCGCAGCCCCCCCGACAGGGCGCCCGCCCGCTGGTCCCGGTGCCGCGTCAGCCCCACGGCCCCCAGGGCCCTGCAAGAGAGCGCCGCCCCTGCCGAGGCCGCCAAGCACCGGGCGGGCCACAGGCTGGGGGCGAGGAGGACCCCCGCCAGCTCCCCACAGGAGGCCGACGAGAGGGGCCCCCGGCCCCCGGGCTCTGGGCTGCTGGCGGGACCGGCCGGCCGGACCTGAGGCAGAGGCGGCGTCCGTCCCGTCCCCCGGAGCCGGCACCGGCTCAGCTCCCTCCGCTCCCGCACTGTCCCCCACGCCACCCTCAGGGCAGACCCGTCAGGGCTCCGGGGTCTTCTCTGGTCCCGGGTGCCTGTCCTGACCTCAGCCCGCCCTGCGCTGCCCGGCTGCCCCGCCCGATGCACCTCCAGCTGCCGGTCCTCACGCCGGGCCCCCTGCACCAGGTCCGCAGCCCCACTCACACCGACAGCCCCACACGGCACCGTGCCCCCCGTCCCCCCGCGAGGGCGTCTCTGACACCCTCCCTGAGACGCAGCTCTGGGTCCGGTGCCGGCGGCGTGCCCCGTCCAGCCAGAACTGCGTGCCCACTCTCTCGGGATGAAGAACTGAGATGTTTGGAGCATCTCTCGGTCCCATCGCCGGCTCCCAGAGGCGGGGGGGGGGGGGGGGGGGGGGCGCGCAGGGACCCGCTCACCTGTCCACCTGCTGCCGCCGCTCGGCCGGGGTCCGGTGCGGCCACCGGAGGGCGGCGAAGAGCAGCAGGTGCTCCCGGACCGTGAGCCTGTCCAGCAGGACGTCCCGCTGCGGACACACCCCCAGCTCCGTTCTGACCGTGGCCCCGTCTGTCTGCAGGTTCCTGCCGTCCACCAGGACGGCCCCCGAGGTGGGCGCGTGCAGCCCGGTCACCAGCGACCTGCGGAGAAGAACCGCCAGGGGTCAGCTCAGACTGTGGGGGGCGCGGGGGGCGCGGGGGGCCTGAGGGCATCTAGCTGGGTCTGTGAGCATGGGGGCAGGGGAGCGGCACAGGGGTTGGGGGAGGGGCACTGGGCCGGGGGAGGGGCACAGGGGTTGGGGGAGGGGCACTGGGCCGGGGGTGGGCCACTGGGCCGGGGGAGGGGCACAGGGGTTGGGGGAGGAACATGGGGGCCAGGGGCGGGGCCCGGACGCTGGGGGAGGGACCCAGGGGCCAGGGGAGGGGCACGGGGACTCAAGGGAGCTCAGCACCCTGGTGCGCCGCTGCACTCGGATGCCCTTCGTGACCAGCTGTTGGCTGGGCTATTTCAAACCTTCAGGGGCTGGGACATAGGGTGGGTGTTCCCTTTGCTGTGTGCCTCGGGGCTTTTATTATTTTATTTTATTTTTAATACAGTTTATCGGTTTTTTACAGAGAGGAAGGGAGAGGGATAGAAAGTCAGACACATCCATGAGAGAGAAACATCCATCAGCTGCCTCCTGCACAGCCCCCACTGGGGATGTGCCCGCAGCCAAGGTACATGCCCTTGACTGGAATCGAACCTGGGACCCCTCAGTCCGCAGGCCGACGCTCTATCCACTGAGTCACACGGGTTTCGGCCTGGCTCAGTGGATAGATGACCAATCTGCTGACTGGCCTGGAGCCTGTCCTCTGAGAGCCGCTGGGAGGGACGGCCCGGTGGCCCAGGTGGCCTTCCTCACACCTGCAGGGACCGGTTGGAGCACCTGGAGGCAGGGCCACCTCAGCCCTCTGCCCCGGGAGGGGCGGCCCTGGGCCCGGTAGCGGTGGAGGGTGCTCTCTGCCCACACCGCCTGCTCAGGGGGCCGGGGAGAAGGAGCCCGTGTTCCCCGCTGTTCCCACTGCGGGCTCCGGAGCTCCGTGTGAGCTCCTGGCGGCGCTGCCGTCGGCACAGCCAGCTGCTCGAGGTGGACACAGCGCTGCCCTCCGCCGTCCGCGCCCCTGAGGGCTCAGCCCTGAAGGCCTGCGGCCACGGGCCGCTCCGGCTGCTTTGTGGCCCCGACGTCGGAGCTCCTTATGTCTCTGGGACAATGAGGCGTGATTCTCTGACCAAAGGCACAGCCTTCGATTCTAAACTGAACATCCAATCGTAAAAAAGAGAAGAAGAAAAAGCCAATCACACAAAATCAGGACGTGAAAAAGTGCTCCGGTGTGTGTACAGAACTACAAAGTCCTCTGAGTGTCCCCTTCCCACGGAAATGCACACAATTAAATGAGGAGAACGAGGGAAAGGGACCTAGAACGTTCCAAGATTCAAGGAAAAGCAGGTGAGTTCATTGTAGGGAAAACAGGAAGAATTAAAGATTTAAACACCCGTCACCCTCTCTTTGCGCCTGCCCCAGCCCTGCAGGGTGGCTGGGGAGTGGGGGTAGGAAGGCACAGCTAGGCAGAGGGCAGGGGCAGAGCGCAGGGGCAGAGGGCATAGGGCAGGGGGCAGGGGGCACGGAGCAGAGGGCAGGGGACTAGGGGACAGAGGACAGGGGCAGAGGGCAGGGGACTAGGGAACAGAGGGCAGGGGCAGAGGGCAGGGACAGAGGGCAGGGGCAGAGGACAGGGGGCAGGGGACAGAGGGCAGGGGCAGAGGGCAGGGGCAGGGGCAGGGGGCAGGGAGCAGAGGGCAGGGGACTAGGAGACAGAGGGCAGGGACAGAGGGCAGGGGCAGAGGGCAGGGGCAGGGGCAGAGGGCAGGGGTAGAAGGCAGGGGACAGGGGACAGAGGGCAGGGGCAGAGGGCAGGGGACTAGGGAACAGAGGGCAGGGGCAGAGGGCAGGGACAGAGGGCAGGGGCAGAGGACAGGGGGCAGAGGGCAGGGGTAGAGGGCAGGGGGCAGGGGACAGAGGGCAGAGGGCAGAGGGCAGGGGCAGGGGACAGAGGGCAGAGGACAGAGGGCAGGGGGCAGAGGGCAGGGGGCAGGGGGCAGAGGGCAGGGGTAGAGGGCAGGGGGCAGGGGACAGAGGGCAGGGGCAGAGGGCAGGGGTAGAGGGCAGGGGACAGGGGACAGAGGGCAGAGGGCAGGGGACTAGGGAACAGAGGGCAGGGGCAGAGGGCCATGCTTCCTCCGTGAGAAAGGATCCGGCCTCGCTGCTCAGCGGCCCGGCACTGAGGAAGGGCGCCCCGAGCTCTGGAGGACGGGACGCACATGACGGTGGTTTTCCCGGCGCCGTTGGCGCCCAGCAGGGCGGTGATCTGGCCGCGGGGGAAGGTGAGGCTCAGGCCCCGCACAGCCGCCTGGCCGGGCCGGTACTCCTTGGTCACAGCCACCAGGGCGACGCCGGGGGCGCCTCCTTCCCGCTCCCCGTTCCCGCGCTGCGGCAGGGACCCTGCGGAGACGCAAACACACCCTGAGAGGACGGCCCCGGCGGGCGGGGACCTAGCGGTGGCCCCCGACATGAATTCTGGCTCCGACACATGGGAAACAAGCACAAGCCCTCCCTCCCCAAAATCCAGAGGCAAACTGCATAAGGGCAAAAAGTAAGCGAAACTTCTTAGTTCAAAGGTTTGTGCCCTCATGGTATCCGTTCTTAATGAAGCAAAAACAAACACACGTGTACACACACACACACATGCGCACACACTCACACATATACCCACACGTGTGCATGTACACACACGGGCACACTCACGCATATACCCACACATGTGCATGTACACGTACACGCACACACTCACACATATACCCCCACATATGCACATGCACACACATGCACACGTATACCCACACACGTGCACGTGCGCACACATGCACACGCTCACACATATACCCACACATGTGCACGCATGCACGCATACCCACACGTGTGCATGTGCACACATGCACACTCACACGTGTGCATGCATGCATGCACACAGGCAAGCTCACACATGTGCGCACGTTCATGTGCATATGCAGAGGACAACAGCAAGCAGGTTAATCACACGACAAAACGTCCTCAAGCCACAGCCTCGGGAGGAGTGAGCGTGCAGGTGCGTGCTGTGTTCCGAATCTCCTCAGGCTCCTGTTTCTGTGAGTAATGGGGGGGCCCTCACTTTACAGACCGGGGGAAGGGGGCAGAGGGCAGGGGGCAGAGGGCAGAGGTAGGGGTTTGCTGCAGGGAACCATCCTGAGAGCCTGTGCACTCGGACCCCTGCCATCGCCTCCCACAGGGCCCCCGGGGCCGCAGCCGGGGCAGAGGCCGCCCTCCCGCTGTCCCTGCAGCTTCCTGAGAGGGACAGGAAGCGCCCCCCGGAAACACGGTGAGGATGGGGGAGCCCCAGGCACCCAGTGTCTGTGCCCCAGCCGCCCGGTACAGACCTGTGTGCCTGACGGCCTCTGGGCAGGAGAACAGCCTGGAACCGCGGGCGCGCGGCCCCCAGGGGGCCCGGCCGCACAGCCCTGTCCAGCAGGACGCCGTGAAGGGGAAGTACCACGGCTTCCGGACGCCCGCCGAGCCTGCGAGACGGACATGGGTCAGAGCCTCCGGCCGTTCTACTCAGAGCGGCGTTGGGCGTTAGTCAGTGCCCACACGGTCACACACGTGCCGTGGCCAGTCCAGCGACCACCGGCCTGACCCCTCCTCACCCACACCGGGCACGGCCGGCCGGCCTCTCTCCCCTGCACCCGCAGGCCTCCCTCCCTCACTCCCTCCTTTGCCCCCCCCAGGCCTTCCTCCCCTGTTCTCCCCCCCCCCCCAGGCCTCCGGAGCAGGTGGCAGTACAGGGGGGAAGAAGGCAGCTGGGAGAAGTCTTTTCACGTGGGGCCCCTTTCTGTTTTAGTATAAATAACCACGCTGCGTTTGGGTTGGGATTCCCTGTCTCCCTCAGAGAGCAGAGATTCCACCCAGCCCCAGCTTTATTTTCTACTTCTGTGTCATCTATTCTTCCCTATTATTTCTCAATCCCCAGCCCCTCTACTCACAAACTGGACCCACTCTCTTTCCACACTGGTTGTGGAGAAGAGAGGAGAACCCCAACAGCTCAGACCCCAGGGCCATCCCTCACATCGCTCCCCTCCCCGGGGCACAGTGCCACCATCATAGACACTGCCCCACGCGCTCTGTCTGGGGAGTGCAGAGCCACCCCCCCGCCCTTTTCTAAGGAGGAGGGGAAAGGCGCTCCCGGCTCACTCCCCAGCACCCTCTCCCCGCTGTGCAGCTGCAGGCGCTGCACCCCACACGCTTGCTCTCTGCGCCATTAAATGACTCGCGCTGTGAAAAGACGGGATATAAAACATATGGTCAGTTCCTGTACTTTAACTGCGTTCCAGGAGAAGTGCATGGTTAAAGCAGAAAAATTAGCCACGGGAAAAAGACGTCGAATAAGTCCACCTACACAACCATTTGGCAAATAAACCAAGTGACGACGTTTTAAAATTGTTAACTAAATGCTGAGCTATGTCTCTTCAGAATGTGACTTGAGAATGTCATCGTTTTCTTTACATCGTTTTATAAGCTTATACATTCTCTCGTAACTTTATTTGGCTGTTTGCAATTTGGTGTAAATGCTTATAAGTGAAACTCGGTCGGTTCTCATTGCTTCTGTCTTTGGCGTCTAGAAACACCCTGCTGCCTTTGGCACTCACGCTTTTCCTGTTGGCGCGTTATCCTCACGATGGTCACGTCTGATCAACTACCAACGGGCCTGTTCCTCTCCGGAGAAGGTTAACGGACTATGTGCCCCTTCTCACCGACCGAACCGCAAACCCACAAAAGGTCCAAGAAGTCTCATTCCATATTTGGCCGTTCTACTCAGAGCGGCCGTTCTACTCAGAGCGGCATTTTCAAACAATAAAAGAAGCCCTGTGTGCTGGGATGGAGGTGTGTGTGTGGGGAGGGCGGGAGGGAGGCGATGCACCTAGTAACGAACTATCTTGCAGGGAGCTATGGCCTTGAGCACAGCACAACTCAGATAGAACCAGAAGGCACCTGGCGTGGGAGGAGCCAGACCCTTCCGTTAGCAGAGATCCGAGCAAGCTTGTTCACAGAAGCCAGACAGCAGTTGGTTAGCAGGACAAGGGGCCATCTGCTTTCGGGGGAAACTGTAAACAGCAGCTTTACCTCGGAGGTTACCGGAACAAGACGGCCCACACCTCATTACCAAGGGGAGGCGTCTTACCAGGAGCCACGTTGCTCAGGTACCAGCCACCGAGAAAGTAGAGGCCTGAGTCGACCAGAAGCATCCCGCAGACCCAGCCGAGCGCCAGGCCTGCCTGCTCCGGAGCCTGGTGCAGGTTGCCCCACTGGACCCCTGGAGGGAGGGAGGGAGGGAGGGAGGGAGGGAGGGAGGGAGGGAGGGAAGACAGAGTCAACCCCGGGTAGGTGGGGTATCAGCCCTGGAGGCTCTGGTGGAGCTGGCAGCGCTGAAGCCAGAGGAGGCCGTTGGGTCAATGGTAGGGGCAGAGCGTCCATTAGCCATGTGATATCTAGCACTTAAAGTTGTTAAAAGGTGCTTTCCTCCCTTACTTGAGAAAACAGGCATGTTATGCAAAGAGATAAAGAAGGCTGCTGCCGATCCGGGCCCTGAATTACATGGCGGGCTGTGCTCTGAGGAAACATGTAAACAGGACGTAGAAGGCCTGGGGTGGGCGAGGACCATTCTAGCTTACAATGTATTTGCAATTTACTGCGGGCTTAAAACGTGCATTAAGTAAGGCTTCCCTCTTCCGCAGTTCCCCTGAGCAGTGGTCGGCAAACTGCGAATCTCGAGCCGCGATTTGCCGCTCTGTTGACTAATGAATTTGCCGACCACTGACATATACTGCCCTTCACCACTTTGCACACAATATGCCCCAATTGCCTAATCCTCACAGCTTCCAACTACACGGTAACATTTAGCCTAGTCCAGTGGTCGGCAAACTCATTAGTCAACAGAGTGGCGAGCCGCGGTTTGCTGACCACCACATGCTGACACTGGCTGGGGTTTAGCCCGGAACACCCAAGGACTGACGGTGACCGTCCCTCCGTCTCCCCAGGACCAGCTGGCTCGGAGCCCTGCAGGCATCGGGGAGCCAGGGCTCACTCTTCAGTCCCAACACAGCCTCCGTGTAAGCCTGACAACATCAGCGTGTTTGCTGGAATGTCTGAGGACTCCAGACCAGCGCTCGGGTGAAAGGGCGAATGTGCAGCCGAAACCGGTCTGGCACAATGGATAGAGCGTCAGCCTGCAGACTGAAGGGTCCCAGGTTCGATTCCGGTCAAGGGCAAGAACCTTGGTTGCGGGCACATCCCCAGTGGGGGGTGTGCAGGAGGCAGCTGATCGATGTCTCTCTCTCATCGATGTTTCTGACTTTCTATCCCTCTCCCTTCCTCTCTGTGAAAAATCAATAAGCTATATTAAAAATAATAGTAATAAAATAAAAAAAGAAAGGGCTAATATATAGTCGCTGAGGTGAGTCCAGTTATTGCCTACATTTTAACTGTAAGTGTTCATAAAAACGACATGAACGTAAGAAATAGGTGTCTGTCCTGGCTTAGGATGTCCGAAGTCAAAAGTTCAAGGCGGCCAATCCACTCTTTAAATGCTATCTGAGGCCGAGTTAACAGGGATGCGGTCGTGGGAGTGACGTGGGTAATCGGACCCTCTCGGCACTGGTCACGACCCTCTCTGGACGCGGAGATGAGAGCGGGCAGACCCGTGGAGGCTGACGCGTGAACGAGAGAATCGGGACGAGAAATGGGAAAGGGGGCAGAGACCCAGGCGGGCAGATCCCCGTTCGACGGGACCTGAGAGACGGCGTGCGCACACCCCGTCCCTGGGAGAATTCAGAAGTCGCTAAGGGAACGGGGTGTCGGGGTGTCAGGCGGGAGAGCCAGGTGTTGGCCGGCGGGCTGACCGGCAGCAGCTGGACCGCAGCGCCGCGGCCATTCCTGGGTGTTCCTGACTCCCGGGCAGCCGGGCACGGGAGGTGAGAACAGTCACGTGAGCATCCGGAACCCCTTCCCCAGGCCCTGCTCTGTGGTGGGACCTCCTACCGTCCTGCCCACAACAGGACAACGGCAAACCCCCACCCCAAACCGCCGAGAGCCCCCGGCACCGTGCACCGCCTTACCTGCCTCCTGCCCTTCCAGGAACGTAATGAAGGACACTCCCTGTCCGAAGGCGGTGGTGGAGAGGAGGCACTGCACGGGCGATGGAGAGAGAACAGCGCTGCTGCGTGGCTGCGTGGCTGCGTGGCTGCGTGGCTGCGTGGCTGCGTGGCGGGACAGATGTCCACAGCACCACGTGGTCCCTGAAGGACCCGGGGAACCAGTGTCCCCCTTGGACACTCAGCCCACCATCGGCCGCTGGAAACACGTGGGACAAGCTCATTTCTACCGTGAAAAGGCGTTATTCAGGGCACGCGGCATGGGAAGGGCATTCCCTGTGTTCTGTGTGGAGCGAGCCCCCGCCCAGTGCAGGCTGAGAGGGCACCCTGTCCCGGCCAGCACGATCGAGCGCCCGGGGGCCGCTGCTCTGCTTGGCGGCGGAGCTCCCCGCCGGGAAAGGCGGCCGAAAGGGGCCTCGCGTCACTAAAAACGTAACGCGCCAGAGGTAGACTGTTCCCGGCTGGGATCGCCTGAACCCAAACAAGGGAACCCAAACGTTGTCTGCAGGGAGCCGTCCGCAGGAGGTGGGAGTGCAAACAGGCAGCCGTGCCGAAATACATGCCTTTTCCACGTGGCGAGCACACGGGGCCCCGCCTGGCACGGTGCCTTCGTTCCCCCGAAACACCTGACTGACACCGGCCCCGAACCGGGGTCACACCGATGGGCACCAGGCAGCGGGCATGCTGCCCACCCGTCCACATGCACTCAGACTGCACTGTGTGCGTGGCCGGCATGGCCAGCAGGGACTGGGCGCAGCGGGGTGAACTGATGCTGGACATAGGGATGTGGCTCACACAGAATATTCTCCCTCAGGCTCAGCACAAGGAGGGCACCCCTCACCACGGAGGCCCCGGGCGGCCGAGGCCGCACCTGCAGGGTGTGAACGGGGAGACAGCCCATGCGTGCACGGAGCCTGACCTCGCTAATGACAATCCTTCCGTCCCTGCCCCATGACCACGTGTACCCCGAGAGCACCACCGCGCCTCGAGAGCCACCGCGCCACGGGGGGCCACCGCACCACGAGAGTCAGGAAAGGGGAGCAGTCTTCTCCAGGAGTCACGTCAGCCCTGAGAGCGCCCTGCCGCTCCTCCCGGGGCGCACCGAGTGGTGGAAGCCTGACGCTGCTAACGGACAGTTTCCCCTTCACGCGCGGGCATGCGTGGCGCCTCCAGGAGCAGGCTGAGGCTGACTGCTGCCATAGCTACGGGATCCCCTTTCTCCCCGTGTAGAGCAGGGATCTGAAGCCGCATGCTCCCTTGCCAAAACCGGTGTGGCTCAATGGCTAGAGCATTGGCCTGCGACTGAAAGGTCCCAGATTCAATTCCGGTCAAGGGCATCGACCTTGGCTGCAGGCACATCCCCAGTGGGGAGGGGTGCAAGAGGCAGCTGATTGAGGTTTCTCTCTTATCGATGTTCTGACTCTCTATCCCTCTCCCTTCCTCTCTGTGAAAAAATCAATAAAATATATTTTTAAAAAATAAAGCTGCATGTGCCCAGTCTCCCTGGGAGGGGCGGTGAGGATAGAAACACCCACCAGGCTGCCTGCCCTCAGCACGTCCTCCTCCACCCCCAACCCAGCAGGGCCTCTGAGCCACAGCAGGTCCCCTCTGGGGTGGCCTAGGGAAAGGGGGCCCGAAGGCCTAAGCCTGCAGGAAGGGCAGGGATGCGGGCAGTGAGAAGTGCTGTCCCTGGTGCAGCTGTCCGTGGTGGAGCTGTCCCTGGTGGGGCTGACCCTGGTGGAGCTGTCCCTGGTGGGGCTGTCCCTGGTGGAGCTGTCCCTGGTGGGGCTGTCCCTGGTGGAGCTGTCCCTGGTGGAGCTGTCCCTGGTGGAGCTGTCCGTGGTGGAGCTGTCCCTGGTGGAGCTGTCTCTGGTGGGGCTGTCCCTGGTGGAGCTGTCCCTGGTGGGGCTGTCCCTGGTGGGGCTGTCCCTGGTGGAGCTGTCCCTGGTGGAGCTGTCCCTGGTGGGGATGTTCCTGGTGGAGCTGTCCGTGGTGGTTGAGCACCCGGCAGAGCCGCACTCACCAGGAGCCTCTGAGCGGCTGCGCCGAGCCGGCCCCGCAGCACCAGCAGCACGGCGAAGGGCAGGAAGCTGGCCAGGTACAGCAGGCTGCAGCTCAGCGCTGCGGGGGCCGCCCGCCGGAAGCACGCGCCCAGCATGTAGCTCAGCATGACGGCCGACACCCCGAAGTCCAGCAGGAAGAGGAACACGACCAAGGCGTTGCTGTGCCCGAAGACGCCGCTGGTTTTCAGGACCACGGCCAGCGCCGCGCTGCCCACCGCCATCACCACCGCGTTCTCCAGGAACCAGGCCAGGAAGCTGGTGGCCGGGGACACCCCCATCGTCCGCAGGTACTGCCGAGAGAGGAGCTGTCACCACCGTGGTGGGTGTCGAGAAGAGGGGTCCGTCCTGGGGGGGAAGGCAGCTGGTGGGTGGGCACCCCGAGGGGACAGCGGCCCCGGGGGATCTGTGCCAGCACGTCCCCACGCCTGCGTGTCGTTCACTGGGCCCATGGAGGAGCCGGTCCCGGGTGCGGGCGGAGCAAACCGGGCGGCCAGGGCGTGGAAACAAGCTCCTCTCGGAAAACCGCGAGGGGACAGCTCAGGGCAGGTCCCGAGGGCGCCCACCGACCCCCTGCAGGCCACATGCTCTTTCCACTTCCGTTTCGTGTTGTTTAAGTTTCGCTTGCACTGGTTTTGTTTAATCAGCACAGAGGAAATAAAGGGGAAAACACCTTTCCTTAAGTTCGAGGGATTGTGGCACGGGTTTTATTTATTTTTTAAATATATTTTACTGATTTTTTTACAGAGGGGAAGGGAGAAGGATAGAGTTAGAAACATCAATGAGAGAGAAACATCGATCAGCTGCCTCCTGCACGCCCCCCAAGGTACATGCCTTTGACCGGAATCGAACCCGGGACCTCTCCGTCCGCAGGCCGACGCTCTGTCCGCTGAGCCACACCGGTTTCGGCATGGGGCCCAGGTTTTAGGATGAGCTTTGCTAAATAATTCAGTTTGAAGTAATCCAATAAAGTTAATTCACGTGCTCACCGATAGCGTGGCGATACTGAGCATGAAGAAGGATTTCTGGCCAAGGGTGGAGCGGGGAGCCCATGAGGCTGACCGTCCCCCCAGGCCCTTTGCCCCGGGGCCACCTGGATCAGAGGCTGGGACTCAGGGGAGGCGTGCGGAGCAGCAGGCAGCGCCACGCAACTGAGCGGAGCACGGCACCCACGCTCGTCTGCGCCCAACACACAGTGAGCCAGCCGGCACTCTGCCCCGTGCCCGGCCTCGCCCGCTGCGGCTGAGGGAGAAAGGGGTCCTGGGCACGTGCCTGGTAAAAGCAGTTCTGATCGTGGAGGTTCTGACAGAGAGAGCGAGGCTGAGCCTGGGGAATCCCAGCTCCGAGCTGGGACAGGGAGCTGGCTGCGCTGTCATCCTGAGTGGATGCGAATGGCAGGGCCTGGGTGGGCGGCCCCATCGGTGGGAGCACCAGCCACGCACCAGAGGCAGCGGCTCCCTTCCCGGTCAGGACAGGTGCCTAGACTGCAGGTTCAATCCCCCGCTGGGGTGAGTGCAGAAGGCAACTGCCCTTCCTCTCTCCAAAACACATGTCCTTGGGAAAGATAAAGATGTACCGCTGCTGAATGGGCACACGGTTTCCTTCTCCCACCTCCTTTCCCCTCCCGCCTGATCGCCACAGGGAGCACCTGCTGCACCGCAGGCTGCGGCTGACGGGGTCCCCGGGACCAGACCACATATCTGTCCGCGGAGCCGCAGAGAGCAGGCGGAGCCGGCTCCTGGCCAGCCCGGCAGCTCACCTCTTCCATCCCGATCTCCCGCTCATGGACCAGCCTCCGGACCATGCTGGCCACAGACACGACCCACGCCAGCACCATGATCAGGGGCAGGAAGAGAGCCACGTTGTTCAGGAACCTGTAAGGAGGCCCCGGGGCCTGTGAGCGCCGGCAGGCAGCTCTGCTCCCCGTCAGGCTGCGGGCAGCACTGCGCTGGGCACGCCTCCCCTCACTGCCCTCTCCTGCAGACACTGTCCCCACACTGTCCCCTCCCACAGACACTGTCCCCTCCCACACTGTCCCCTCCCACAGACACTGTCCCCTCCCACAGACACTGTCCCCCCCACACTGTCCCCTCCCACAGACACTGTCCCCCCCACACTGTCCCCTCCCACAGACACTGTCCCCTCCCACAGACACTGTCCCCCCCACACTGTCCCCTCCCACAGACACTGTCCCCCCCACACTGTCCCCTCCCACAGACACTGTCCCCTCCCACAGACACTGTCCCCCCCACACTGTCCCCTCCCACACTGTCCCCCCCACAGACACTGTCCCCCCCACACTGTCCCCCCCACACTGCCCCCCACAGACACTGTCCCCCCCCACACACACTGTCCCCCCCACACTGTCCCCACATCCCACACTGTCCCCACATCCCACACTGTCCCCCCCACAGACACAGGCGAACCACGCCCGCCAGTTCAGAGTGCTGAGCTCACATCCTTCTCAGCTCGGCTGGTCACACTGACGCCCAACACTGACGCCGACAGTCACAGAGGCCAGTTAGGCCTCCACATCCCCCAGCCCCTCCCCCTGCCGCCTGATCAGATCCTCAGAAAAGCAGCCCCCAGATCCTCAGGAGAGCAGCCCCCGCCCCCGGACCTGCACTCCCCCCTCCCCCAGACCAGCACTCCCCCCTCTCCCGGACCTGCACTTCCCCCTCCTCACTCCCCCCTGCCCCGGACCAGCACTCCGGGACTATGGTCTCTGGGACAGCAGGGCCTGGCAGAGGGGCCGAGAGCAGCGCCCTCCCCAGGAGAGGAGCGGGCTGTGCAGGTGGAACTCTGCGGTGCCCTTTCCCATTCCCCGGAAGCCTCTCGTTCAGCCGCCTGCTCTCTGGAGCGGTGTGAACACTGATGTTCTCCGTATGCAGGAAGCCCCATAACGCTGTCCGGCCAGAACCCCCAGAAACACGGGCTGAAGGGAACATTAACGTTTATAGAGTCCCACTCCCATCCACCCCCCTCTCCTAAAGCAGCATTTCCCCACTGGGTCCCTCAAACCGTGAGCCGTGGCTGCTAACAGATAATTGATGGAAGGGAGGGAGAGGGAAAGGGAAAGGGGGGCGGAGAGAGAGGGAGGGGGAGAGAGAGAGGGAAGAAGGGGAAGAGAGGGGGGAAGAGGGAAGAAGGGAGAGAGGGAGAGAGAGGGGGGAGAGAGAGGGAGGGAGAGGGAGAGAGGGAGAAGGGAGTGGGGGGTGCAGGAGGCAGCTGATTGATGTTTCTCTCTCATTGATTCTGACTTTCTATCCCTCTCCCTTCCTCTCTGTAAAAAAACAAAACAAACAAAAAGGCTGAAACTGGTTTGGCTCAGTGGACAGAGAGCGTCAGCCTGCAGACTGAAAGGTCCTGGGTTCGATTCCGGTCAAGGGCATGTACCTTGGTTGTGGGCACATCCCCAGTAGAGGGTGTGCAGGAGGCAGCTGACCGGTGTTTCTAACTCTCTACCTCTCTCCCTTCCTCTCTGTAAAAAATCAATAAAACATATTTTTAAAAGAAATCTTCGGGAAAGAGAGCCGTTTGCTGCTTCCCTCGTTCCCTCAGCCCAGCAGAGCCTGGAGAGCACCCCCCCTCCGCCCCCCGCCCCCCCCTGCCCCCCACCTGAAGGAGCCGTCTGTGCCGGCTGTGAATCCGCCTGCGTGACGTTATCTCAACAGCGGCCCCTCCGCCCGAGAAGTGCCCCCGAGACATCGCTCGGCCCGGCCCCGGCGCTGAGAGGACTGCACAACGCCCAGGAGGTGCCCCCGCCCGCCTCGCACAGGGGGCACGGGGCGGGCCGGACTCACAGGTCGCTGCTGTGGCAGGGGTACGGGATGGGCTGGGCCTGGGCCGCGGGCCCCACAGCCTCCCGCCCGGTCTGCACGCGGACCAGGGCCCTGTCCAGCATGTCCTGCAGCGGCGCGAACACGTAGTTGTACTTGAAGCTGTCGGCCGGCAGGCTCGGGGGGTGGAACTTCCAGAAGGGGTTCTCGTCCTGGTCCGTCCGCACGCTGAACAGCAGGCTGGTCCGGAGGGTGTAGGCCACGCGGGGCGGCAGCGGGGGCGCGTCCGGGCCGGGGGGTCTGCGCCCGGCGGAGGTGTTGAAGATGACGCCTGGGGCACAGAGGGACAACAGGTCATCACCATGGGAACGGCCTGCAGGGGG
>CM050521.1:86343559-86356059 GCA_027563665.1 Antrozous pallidus
CCTGTTCCCCACCTGCTCCCCTCAGTCCCCCACCTGCTCCCCTGTTTCCCACCTGCTCCCTCAGTCCCCCACCTGTTTTCCTGTTTCCCACCTGCTCCCCTGTTCCCCACCTGCTCCCCTCAGTCCCCCACCTGCTCCCCTGTTCCCCACCTGCTCCCTCAGTCCCCCACCTGTTTTCCTGTTTCCCACCTGCTCTCCTGTTTCCCACCTGCTCCCCTCAGTTTCCCACCTGCTCACCTCAGTTTCCCACCTGCTCCCCTGTTTCCCACCTGCTCCCCTCAGTTTGCCACCTGCTCCCCTCAGTTTCCCACCTGCTCCCCTGTTTCCCCACCAGCTCCCCTGCTCCCCACCTGCTCCCTTGTTCCCCGCCTGCTCTCCTCAATTTCCCACCTGCTCCCCTCAGTTCCCCACCTACTCCCCTCAGTCCCCCCACCTGCTCCCCTGTTTCCCCACCTGCTCCCCTCAGTCCCCCCACTTGCTCCCCTCAGTCCCCCACCTTCTCCCCATGGGGTCCCCGTGTTGACCTCCCCATCTAGAACAGCAGGTGCCTCCCTACACCTTGGCTGACAAAATCAATGCCAGCCTTCGCTTCTTCCAGCAGGAGGAAGTTCTTAGCTTCTCTGCGCATCCACTCAGGACCCCGGCCCCGCTGAGCAGAGTGAAGCCCCGTGTGCTCGCCCACTGCTGCTGCGGGGAAACCAGCACGCGGTTTTTGTAAAATAAATCGGTTTCGTAAAAAACATGCACTGACCCTCAAAATAAAGCCATGCCTGCTTCTCTCAAGATAAAAACGCGACCCTTAGGAAATAATGTCCATAAAACAGAAAGCTGTTTTTAATATTGAAAATCCCCTCAATGCCAGAGAGAAGATTAAGGCGGGATGGTGGCATCGCTGGGGTCACAGGTCCCCCAGGTCACAGGTCCCCTCCCCCGCCAGGGGACGAAAGGCAGCCACCACCCTGAGGAGAGAGAGGGTGCTTCCTGACATCCATTTGGCTCCCGACCAGGGTGGGCTCTCCAGCTGGGCACAGAGCTGGGAGCTGCGTCCCCAGTGCATCCCCTTCCTGGTCCTGCATCTGCACCCTCCCCAACCCCCACCGCAGCTGAGCTGCCCGACACCTAGGCAGCGATGCAGCTGTGGGCTCCACTTCTCCTCCACCCTCCCACTTGGGGTGAGTGAGACCCCCGTTTCCGGGGAAGTACCAGGGGACCGTGAAAAGAACCTCCCTGTGGGAACTCATACAACTTAATAAGAGGAAGATAAACAATCCAATTAAAAAATGGGCAACGGACCTAAATAGAAACTTTTCGAAAGAAGACAGAAGGAAGGCCAAGAGACATATGAAAACACTAGAGGCCCGGTGCACAAAATCCATGCATGGGGGGGCAGGGAATGTCCCTCAGCCCAGCCTGCACCCTCTCCAATCTGGGACCCCTTGAGGAATGTCTGACTGCCTGTTGGGCCTAAACAGGCAGTCAGACATCCCTCTCACAATCCAGGACTGCTGGCTCCCAATTGCTCACCTGCCTGCCTCCCTGATTGCCCCTAACTGCTTCTGTTTGCCAGCCTGGTCACCCCCTAACCATGCCCCTGCCAGCCTGATTGATGCCTAACTGCTCCCCTGCCAGCCTGTTTGCCCCTAACTGCCCTCCCCTGAAGGCCTGGTCACCCCTAACTGCCCTCCCCTGCAGGCCTGGGTCTCCCCAAACTGCCCTTCCCTACAGGCCTGGCCCCCTCTTAATTGCCCTTCCCTGCTGGCCTGATCACCTCTAACTTCCCTCCCTTGCAAGCCTAGGTCCCCCCCTACTTCCCTCCTCTGCTGACCTGATCACCCCTAACTGCCCTTCCCTGCCGACCTAATCACCCACAACTGCCCTCCCTTGCAGGTCTGGTCCCTCCCAACAGCCCTCCCCTGCTGGCCCTCTTGCGGCGGCATCTTGTGGTGGCATCTTGTGTCCACATGGGGGAATCCATCTTTGACCACACGGGGGCAGCCCTCTTGTGCATTGGAGTGATGGTCAATCTGCATATTACTCTTTGATTAGATAGGCTGCTCAAAGTCACTAATTACCCGAGAGATGCAAATCAAAACAACAGTGCGGTACCATCCCCCACCTATCAGAACGGCTGTCATCAACAAATCAACAAACGACAAGTGCTGGCAAGGATGCGGAGAAAAAGGAACCCTCGTGCACTGCTGGTGGGAATGCAGACTGGTGCAGCCACTGTGGAGAACGGTATGGAGTTTCCTCAAAACACTAAAAATGGAACTCCCTTTTGACCCAGTGATCCCACTTCTAGGAATATACCCCAAGCAACCAGAAACACCAATCAGAAACGGTATAGGCACCCCTATGTTCATAGCAGCACAATTCACCATAGCTAAGATCTGGAAACAGCCCAAGTGCCCATCAGCAGAGGAGTGGATTAGAAAACTGTGGCACATCTACACGCTGCTTCGAAAAGGAAGGAATCCTTCTCATTTGCAACAGCGTGGATGGGTCTGCAGAGCATTATGCTAAGCGAAATAAGCCAGTGAGAGAAAGATCGACATCACACGATCTCACTCATTTGCGGATAACAAACAACATTATAACCTGGCGAACAAAAAGATAGACGCAGAGGCAGTGAAGCCCCGAACAGACTGTCAGATTACAGCGGGAAGGCTGGGAGTGCTGGGGACGGAAGAGATCGACCGAAGGACTCTCGTATGCATGGGTATAAGCACACCAATGGACACAAGACACTGGGGAGGTGGGGGCAATGAGGGACTGCAACAGGGTTTAGGGAGGGCTGGGGGAAGGTCAATGGGGAAAAAAGGAGATATATGTACTACTATATGTAATACTTTAAACAATAAAAAAATCACAATCAGAAAACAACTGCAAAAATAAAAATAGAAATAGATCCCCCCTGTACAAGGTGAGGCCGGTGTGTGATCGGGGTCACAGCCTCATCGGAAAGTGGCTTTCTGGAGGTGGGAGGAGACGGGAGGAATGGTGGAAACACTGGCGTTGGACCTTCGTGGGAAGGGAGAGAGGGGAGCAGGTGGTGACGGGGGAACGCCTGCCACGAGGAGGCACTGCCTGAAGCCAGCCCCAGGCAGGCTGTGGGTCGACAGGAGCAGACGAAGCAGGATGGCTGGGGGCAGAGCAGGGGTCCTGAACCAGCGAGACAAGCCCTGCAGAGCACCCCTGGGAGAGCCCGCCCGCCTGCGGGGAGAGCCGGGGAGAAGAAAGGGACAATCGGGGGCAGTCAGACAGAGAAGAGACACAGCCAGGAGGGTGTGGAGCCGGAGGGGACATCCCAGAGTGCGTCCAACCACAGTCCAACCACAGGAGGCGCTCGCCCCCAGGACACCCGAGCCTGCGGGCTTGGACGCCTCGCACCCGGGCACACTGTCAGGCCGTGCCCAGCAGCTTCCAGAGCTGGGAACTCTGGTGAGAGCACAGCATCAGCACCAGGCGCTTCAGGAGGAATCAAACCTCAGGGGGTTTCAGGTCTCTTCTCTGCGAAAGGGAAGGTCTGAGGGCAAGGACGCAGAAGAAAGAAGCAACCCTAGAGCGGTGCCACACTCACCCCGGCCGGCCTCGGAGCTGGGGCGGGCTCGGGCCACCCACCCAGCTCCCCACTGCGCATGGGAGGGCAGACTAGGTAAACGCGCTTCCAAAGGACATTTTCGAGGCAGACACGGGAATCACGGAACACTCAAAATAAGTGAGAACAAAAGCAGTCCCTGGGGAAAACGCATCCCTGAGCTGAGTGCCGAAGGAAACCTGGGCGGGCGGGGAGGGGGGGGAAGGGGGGAGCTGTGCAGCCCCTGAGAGGCCCCTCTGGGCAGCTGGGAGCTCAGCTCCGGGATGCTGCTGGAGGGAGTGTCCGTCCTGGCGCTCCCTCTCCCCGTCTGCCCCGAGGCACCGAGGCACCGAGTCACCGATCTTCCCAGGTAGCCTAACGGCCCCTTCAGGCTCAGGCGCCCCCGGACCAGAACAAGCCCCCCAGAAAGCTCAGTGCGTCTTCACAAGGGAAAGCGCACGTGCGGGCGATAGAAGTCCCGCCTGGTCAGCGTCGAGGAGTCAGCAGCAAGGGAGGGACTCGAGCATTTCCCAGGCACGGGGCCTCCCCTGCACTGTGCTCGCCCTCACCCTCGCCCTCCCTCTCCCTCTGTCACCCTCATCCTCACCCTCTGTCACCCTCTCCCTCCCCCTCTCCCTCACCCTCGTCCTCGCCCTCTGTCATCCTCCCCCTCCCCTCGCCCTCTGTCAACCTCGCCCTCACCCTCACCCTCCCCCTCGCTCTCACCCTCCCCCTCGCTCTCACCCTCGCCCTGGGTGCAGCCCCAGCTCTCAGGGAACGGGAAGCCCCGCCTACCCCAACAGCATGCCCAGAGGCCACTCCTGTCACCAGGTGCCCCACCAGCAGACTGGCACCCATGCCCTGTGCCCACGCGGAGACCCGGCCTCTGGTCCGTCCATCCTCACCCAGCCAGCACCTCCTGCCTCCTGTGTCCCCCAGAGCGTGACTGCAGACCCCACCTTAACAGCCGCAGGATAAGCTGTAATCCACCTAAGAAACCCTGGGGCAGCGGTCGGCAAACTCATTCGTCAACAGAGTGGCAGACCGTGGCTCATAAGCCGCATGTGGCTTCGAGCCACCGTTTGCCGTTCTGTTGACGAATGAGTTTGCCGACCACTGGGATAGGAGCTTAAGCCCAAGGAACAGCAACAGCCTGTAATGCTTGGAACCAAGAGTCCAAGCCAGCGGTGGGCAAACTCATTCGCCAGCAGAGCCAAATACCATCAGTAAAACAACTGAAAATTTTTTTTTGAGAGTCACATTTTTTTAAACTTAAACTTCTTCTAACACCACTTCTTCAAAACAGACTCGCCCAGGCCATGGTATTTTGTGGAAGAGCCACACTCCAGGGGCCAAAGAGCCGCATGTGGCTCTGGAGTCAGTTTGCCGACCACTAAGCTAGGGAATCCCACACGCGTGGTCACGATGTCAGTCTCTTTAAAAGCTGCTTCCGGAAGCCGCTCGTGCGGCTCCCGAGACCCCGGCCACGCGGCTCACCTTCCGGATGACCCTGTCCAGCGCCGGGGTGCTGGGTGCGTACAGTATCTTCCCGTGTAACACGGGTTTCAGGAAGGACCACACCAGAGGGCCGTTCGGGGACTGTAGTATCTCCTGGTAAAGCTTCAGGCAGAACGGTGCTGTGGGAATGAAACAGAAAGTGTAACCGAGACGGGTGTGCAGGTGAGGGGGGGTCATTGGCATGTCCCCGCGCCTCGCTCTGTGAGGGACCGACAGTCTGCGTTTGGGCGGGAGGCTCGGCGACGTGGTTCTTGACCGTGTTCAGTGGCTCTTGTCTCAGGAGGAGCCTCGGGGACCACTTTCTCGCCGGTATTTGAAAGGAACGGAAGTGTGACCTTCATGTTTCAAACTGAGCTCCCGACGAGAGAGGCAGGGCTGGCAGGGGCCCCTGGGGACGGAAACGGAAGAAAGGGAAACCCGGCTCCTCATCCAGAGAGCCTGGTGTCGCTTGGGGACCAGCACAGACTTTTAAATAAAACCGGCTTTATACATCGCTGCTGGGTTTTCTTTGCTGGAATGCAAGGTTGGTTCGATATCTGCAAATCAGAGCTGCAGCTTGGGGACCAGCACAGACTTTTAAATAAAACCGGCTTTAGACATTGCTGCTGGGTTTTCTTTGCTGGAATGCAAGGCTGGTTCGATATCTGCAAATCAGAGCTGCAGCTTAGGGACCAGCACAGACTTTTAAATAAAACCGGCTTTAGACATTGCTGCTGGGTTTTCTTTGCTGGAATGCAAGGTTGGTTCGATATCTGCAAGTCAGAACTGCAGCTTTGACTCCTCTGATGTGGACGTTGCCTTGTTCTCACTCAGATCTTCCATGGCTCTCGGTGGGGCGGTGGGGTTTGCCGGACTCAACCCCAGGGAGGAAGGAAGGCAGAGCCTGCCTCGCCACAGCAATTGGGAACCAAGTGTCCTCAGGCCTGAAGCCGGCATGAGTGAGCCCATCTCTCCAGGCCAGTGGTCGGCGAACTCGTGAGTCAACAGAGCCGAATATCAACAGTACAACGACTGAAATCTTCGAGAGCCAAAAATTGACTTCTGCGCATGGGCCACAAAGTGGCAATCGCACTGCACGTGCGCGCCCGCCCGTGGTATTTTGTGGAAGAGCCACACTCCAGGGGCCAAAGAGCCGCATGTGGCTCACAAGCCGCAGGTTTGCCGACCACTGCTCCAGTGCACGGCCCCTAAAGACAGCATGGGAAATGGAAATGCTCTCTGGGCGTCGATCCCCGACGCCCGACCCCCAGGTATGAAGAGCACAGCTGTAGTTATTTCCTTCCACAGTCACCCGGTGAAAAGAAAAACAGGTTTTTTTTACTCAAAAAGTACTATAAGCTCGACAGAAACAATCCCACAGAATGTAAAGTAAGAGCGTGAGTACACAATGGATTTAAAGCGTGCATTACAGAGCTTGCTCTGACGTTTTAACAACGTGCACTTCAAATTGTAAGCGTAATGCAGACGGAGCGACTTTGATTTCGGAAGAGACAAATCGTGTTTACGTGCAGCTGGGCAGCCTGACGGGAAAGGAAGGACTTTGCTGACAGTGTTTGTCATGAATGGGCTCTGAATCGTGTCAGATGCTTTTTCTGCATCAACTGGTATGATCACATGATTTTCATTTTGTTTATATGGTGTATCCTGTCAATGCATTTGCAGATATTGAGCCAACCTTGCATTCCAGGAATGAATCCCACTTGACCATGGGCATTTTCTTTTCAATGTATTGCTGAGTTTGGTCTGTTAACGTTTTGTTGAGAATTTTTGCATCTATGGTGCCAGGTGGACACTGGACGAACGAGGGAAGGAGGGGGGAGGGAATCGCTTCATAAATCATATAAATGTCTAATCACTACGCTATACACCTGAAAACTGATATAATATTGAATGTCAGCTGTAACGGAGAGTTTAAAATCCCAATAAAAAGGAAGGATAAAAGTTAGAGGGTGGAGAAGAAATCTCTTGCCCACCTTCCACACACAGCATTTTGCATAAAGCAAAGCAAGTGGTCAATATGCAAACTAGCTTAAGTTTTCTTACTGGAGTCCTCGGGAATGTTGAATTTCTCCTTGTCGCTTCCCAAGAGCTTGTTCACTCTGGGCAGGTTCAGGAACATGCTGGAGCTGCTAAGGAAAGACTCTTGCTCCGGGCAAACCATCGCCATCACATCCTGGAAAGAACCCAAGGCTGAGTTCGCGGCCGGGGTCCGGGGTGGAGCCTGAGAGCGGGTGGAGACACGTTCGGTGAGCGGTGACCTGGCGCGATGCCCTCGGCCCCGCGGAAGCGCCCCCTCCTCCCGCTGAAAACACACGCCCGCTAGTCCGAGGGTGCAGTCCTGCCCAGGCGGGTTCTCTCCTGCCAAACCATGGAAACCACCGCAGGGGAGGCCACACACACACACAGCCAATCCCTGCCCGGTAGGAGCATTAACCCACAAACGTCACAACGCAGACTGACACTCTCAGTGTGGTCTCCACTGCCAAACTGCCTGACGCTGACATCTCCCCAAACTGCCCCCCGGCTGATGGGCAGCTCTGAGGACTCACTCCGCCATCTGCCACATCCTGCACCCCATGTCCACCCCCACACACACACACCCACACTCCTTCCCAGTCAGCTCCATCCCAGGCAGACAGAGTTGAAGCAGAGACAAATATCCCACCACGGACCTCGTTCGAGTTTGTCCGTGCTGCAGAAATGATCTGTAATCTGTACGCCGATTGCCTACAGCTAAGGAACTGTGTTAAGGTTTGTGAAAGCAAGTTCCTCTCTGACTCAGGCCAACAGGCCCTGGTGCCTCATGCGTGCTGACACAGACCAGGCGTCAACAGCCCAGCTCCTTCTCAGATGCCAGTCCTCGCTTTCGTCTCCAGAGCCCTGCAAAGGGTTTCCTGTCCTGCACTCTGAGGTCTCTCGGGCAGCACCAGATGCGGCCAAAGAAATACAGGCAGAAGGTACCAGGGGCCCAGTGCGTCTGAACGCTCCCCGAGGCCCAGACCAAACACACACCTGCCGAAAGCCGGGCAGGTCCAGCAAGGCCGTGATGTTCGGGGTGTCAAGAAACCGGGGCAGGTATTCCAGGACGTGGCTGGCTCTGGGGAGCAGGTGGCTGAGCCTGGAGACCACGTCCAGCAGGGAGCGGAGCACGCCCTGGGCGTCCGCCGGCATCAGCGTCTCGAAGGAAAACACACAACTCGGGGTCACCAACTCATCTGAGCGGGAGGACCTGCTGGCTCCAGTTCTCTCCCGACCGCTCCCCACCCCAGAGGCAGCCCACGGGCGTCACGCGGGCCACGCCAGCAGCCCCTTACCTCGTAAACGAAGCTGCGCAGGTCCAGGTGGCGGCTCACGGACACGAGCAGAGAGCGCACGCTGGCCGCAGGCAGGCCGCACAGCTCCCTGGTGGCGACCCAAGCCTTCCGGTCCCCAGGAAAGGCCAGCAGGAGACGCAGCACATCCTGGTCACATCTCCCGGACAGAGCCACCGCCAGCGCGCCGGACAGGACCTGGGGGAGGAGGGTCCGAGCTGATGCGCCCCGGCCCCCCAGCAGCCCCACTCCGTGTGGAGCCTGAATGCCCAACACCCTGAATGCGGGAAAGGAGGGGTTCATCCGGAGATGCACAGCCTGCCTCTGGGCCACCCACACATCCTGGGTGAAAACATTCTTGAAATGTGCAGCTAATTTAAGCCATCTGCCCTCGGGTGACTCAAAGGCAACACACGGCCGCCCCTGCCCACCCCGTCCCGCCCCCGCCCCCCACCCCCACCCCAAGCCTGGCTGCTCTCAGAGGGAGCGCTTGCGGCCCCGGCCTTCACGCTCAGCCTCGGCCTCCGCTGCCCATTTGTCATGTTCACTCCGCACAGTTATCGGCGAGGAACTGTGTCTCCTCCTCCTTTTGCAAACCGAAAGCCAGAGTTCTGAGCCTGTTGCAATTTTTGAGAAGGAGAAGCCAGCAAAGCCAGGAGGAGGGGGCGAGGAGGACCTGAGGTTGATCTGGTTTGTAAGTGACTAAGGGAATTAATCAGAAGGTGGCCGGTGGGGTGGGACTGGGTGAGACACAACCTGGAGCCCATCTCCCACAGGCCCTCGCCAGCGTCTGCAGAGAGAGGGGTCCCTCCAGCAGGTGGGGCCCCTCAGCCTGGCCTGCGGGATGAGGCCAACACCAGCTCTCCGACATCCCCCGAGGGGACCCGGAGTGCAAGAGGGCGCTCTGCACAGTGGCTGTCGTACGGGGTGTGGAACACAAACGCAGTGTGCAGTGAACCAGATTCGGGGCCGACAGAGCCCCAGCCACAACATAACCCACGGCCAAAAGTGGGATCACACAGCCCCACGAGGAACCGGGCTCCCTCCTCTCTGGTTTTGGGGTGTGTCACCGGAGAATCGCCACTGCCAAGTCACTGCCGCTCGGCAGCTCCTGCAGTCAGCATCTGCCCCCTGGTGTTCAGTGAGCGTCATAGCAACTGGTCATATGGTCAGACACCTAGCATATCAGCCATATATATATATATATATATATATATATATATATATATATATATATATATATATATATAACGCCCTCACAGGAGCCGAGCTGCTCTCTGTGTGGATGTGGCTTTCAATTAATGACCTTAGAAATATGACAGGTCATCAAGCACAGTAAGATGTTGCAGACATGAGCTTCCTGTCCATGCTCATACTGACAGGTTCAGCTGCTGTGCAACGTTTGACCCAGTGAGGGCTTCGAGGCCACAAGCAACGGTTCAGTCACCAGGAACCTGAGAGCAGGTGGAACTCATCAGACGCTTTCGCATCACGTCACAAAATGCCCCGAACTTTTGGAGAAACAGAACAGCTGAGGTGAGGGCTCTCCAGAGACACACAACCAATAGAAGGCGCCTACAACAGGTTGAGATACTTTCAAGGAACGGCTCACACAGTCGAGGGCCGGCGAGGAGGCGACCCCAGGCATAGCGGATGCTGCAGCGCGGGCCCAGAGCCACCCACTCTTTCCTCTGAAGCCCTTCAGCTGATTGGATGTGGCCCACCCCCACCAAGGAGGGCTGCCTGCTTCACTCAAAGTCTCTCCATTTCAAGGTTGATCTCATCTTTAAAAATACCTTCCCACAGACGTTCAGTTTGGTGTCTGGCCAAATATCTGGGTGCTGCAGCCCAGCCAAGCTAACATTTAAATAAACCCCACAGTGACTGGGATGTGCTGAAGGACACTTTCAACCCGTGAGGGGACACGTCCGGTGTGTCCAGACCTACTTAACCAGTTTCTTCACGGGGGGCTCAGGGTACAGACACACCCTGTGACCTTCCCCAGAAGGTGGAGACGTGATGGCGTTAAAAATACCTGAGGGCTCAGGTGGCTGGAGCAACACCTTGTGCACCAAAAGGTTGCGGATTTGATCCCCATTCATGCACAGAGGAAGGCAGCCGACCCATTAATGTCTCTCTCTCACACGGATGTTTCTCTCTAGGTGGCTATCTATCTCCTTTCCTCTCTCTAAACTCAATAAACATCCTCGGGTGAGGACTTCAACAAAGAAACTGGTGGTTAGAATCACTGGCCAGAACAGCAAGCAGCACTTTTGCCGAGATCAGCGCAAACCCTGAAAGCGAGGTTCGAAACGATTTACCTGAGAAACCAAGATGGCGGCACAGGCAAACACCTGAAACTGCTGCCCCGCACAACCACTTCAAAACTACAACTGAAAGACAGAACGGACATCGTCCAGAACCACAGGAAGGCTGGCTGAGTGGAAATCCCACAACTAGAAGGAAAGAGAAAAGCACGCTGAGGTTCACAGGAGCTGGGGAGGTAAGATGCGGAGGTGCGGAGGCGCGCACAAAAAGGGTTGGCAACTGAGCACATGGTTGTCTTCCTCAATCGGGAGGGAGACGCAAGCTCCTGACTGCTCTGAGTTCCAGTTCCGGGTGAGATTCTGGGGACCCAGACTCATACGGGGAGAAACTGGTCTGTCTGGCAATGGGCAGCACTCGAGGGCGGCTTTCTTTCAGAGGTGCTTGCAGTGATTACCAGGGGACAGTGAGACCCAGGGGCCTGTGAGGGCAGAGCTGACGGGAAGCCATTGCTATTTGATTCCCTGAGACCTCACCCCACCCAAGCTGTGCATAGAGGCTTTTGCATATGAATGGCCTGGTCCTTTGCAATCTAAAATTACCTAACAAACTGCAGCTGGATCAGAGAGCCTCAGAACATCCAAAAGAAGGCCCAAGGCCCCACAGCAGCTTGCATTGCTTCACAACTGGGCCTCATCTGGGAACCTTCAATCCCCAAACGAAGAAGAGAAATCTGCAGATCTCTCCTCAGCTCCTGTTGGGTGGCCTCAGGCAGAGGCTAAATTAGCACCTCCTTGGAGATCCAAGAGCCAGTGTACCCAGGGGTCAGAGTGGGACCATCCAGATTACAACTCCTCACATCCTTAAGGGACACACTCAGGGGGCAGACTCAGTGAACACCAAAGCCCCACTGAAGCAAATCCTGCTCCATAAGGGTGTCTCTAGCACAGAAGTTCTCCCAGCATAGACACAGCTGATCCTCATAGCCAACTGGCCTGGAGGTCAAATCCTCCCAGTGATACTAACAACAATCAAGGCTTAACTACAACAAGACTGTGCACACAGCCCACAAAGGGGTGTACCAAGAGTGTCTACCTCATGTAACTGGGGAAGCTGAGCCACTGGGCCGTACTGGACACCTAGCACACAAAGCCACTCTATCAACTCAGGGAAGCAGCCAAAATGCAGAGACAAAGAAACAGGTCACAAATGAAAGAAATGGAGGAAAGCAAAGTACTGGACATAGAGTTCAAAACAATGGTTATAAGGTTTTTCAAGAATCTTCTAGAAACTGCTGATAAATTTAGTGAGACCTTCAAGGATATAAAATAGGACCAACTAGAAATTAAGTATACACTTACTGAAATAAAAAATAATATACAGAGATCCAACAGCAGACTAGAGGATCGCAAGAATCAAGTCAAAGATTTGAAATACAAAGAAGCAAAAATCACCCAATCAGAAAAGAAAAAAGAATTTAAAAAAATATGAAGATAGTGTAAGAAGCCTCTGGGACAACTTTAAGCATAATAACATCCAAATTATGGGGGGGGTGTGCCAGAAGAAGAGAGAGAGAACAAGATACTGAAAATCTATTTGAAGAAATAATGACAGAAAACTTCCCCCACCTGGTGAAAGAAATATATGTACAAGTCCAGGAAGCACACAGAACCCCAAACAAAAGGAATCCAAAGAGGACCACACTAAGATATATCATAATTAAAATGCCAAGAGCAAAAGACAAAGAGAAAATATTAAAACCAGCAAGAGAAAAGTAGTTACCTACAAGCGAGCACCCATACGATTGTCAGCTGATTTCTCAACAGAAA
>CM050521.1:86358559-86373559 GCA_027563665.1 Antrozous pallidus
CACTGGGCCCCTCCTCCCACCCACCCCCCCCCCCCCCAGACACAGGGCCTCTCCTCCCACCTCCCTCCACCCCCACCCGGGCACTGAGATCTCTCCTTCCACCTCCCTCCACCCCCACCCAGGCACTGAGGTCTCTCCTTCCACCCCCAACCCCCCCAGACACAGGACTCCTCTGCCCACCTCCCACCTCCCCCTTCCCGGGCACTGAGATCTCTCCTTCCACCCCCACCTCCACCCCCAGACACAGGGCCCCTCCTCCCACCTCCCCCGACCCAGACACAGGGCTCCTCTGCCCACCTCCCCCCTCCACCCAGGCACCGGCCCCTCCTCCCACCCCCACCCGCCCCCCAGGTATGTGGCACACAATGAGCCGCCGTGGGGATTTTCCTCCAAGACAGATGCTCCGTGTGTGACACGGGGGCTCACAGAAGAGCTTCCTGGGGCTGTCCTGTGAATGGTGGGTTCCTGGCGTCATCTCTCTCACGGGGCGGAGTCGTCCGCCTTAACGGATGCACCCGCCTCGGTTTGCACTTAGCCAGAGCCCACGTGAAATCTGACAGACGAGATTGGGGCCCAGCTGACGGTCAATGAAAACATCCCCTGAGAGCCATCTGCGTGTCACTGCTCTGGAAGGTTCTCTGCTGGGAAAGCGAACCCTCCGCCGGCCCACGTGCTTGACAGGTACCCCCCCCCCCGACTGGTGGGCGGAGTTATGATGTAATTGACAGAGACATGGAGCCACCAATCAATCACATACCAGAGTGCCGTGTGTCCCACCCTTTCCCATCCCGCCCTGGGCCCAACCCCTGCCTGTTCTGGCCCTTAAATGTGCCTCAGTGCGCCACATGGCACCTTTTCTCCCGGACTGTTTTCCCAGGCAGTCCGGGAGGAGGTCCAGCTGGGTTTCCCCTCTTTTCCCCTTCCCCTGCCCCAGTCACAGGGCGCAGCTTCCCCGGCTCCATTCCCCCCGAGCCTGTGAACCCGCCCGGAGACCCCCAATAAAGCCTGATCAATTCGCTCACTCATTCGGACTCCCCGCCTGCAGTTTCTCTCACGGCGGCGTAGAACCTTACAGGGCTGAAGGGCAGCTCGAACCCTGCCGCCACCAGGTCTTCCCCCGCAGCAGGACGGGTGTTCACCCGTCCCCGCCCTCCGTGTGTCCCCACCCCCGTGTCAGCCGGGCCGCCCAGCACCCTGCGGTGCCCAGCCCGGCCCGCAGCCGCCACACAAGCGGTCAGACAGACAGCACGGTGCCCCTGCACCCAGAGGAGGCGCAGCTCCTTTAGACGGTGAGACCTGGGGGGGGGGGGGGGGGGCATCGGCGGAGACTCCCTGGAGCGAGAATCTTCTCCAGTTTCATCCTTCCTAACCCAGGAAGGGGCCCCGAGGTCCTGGCTTCAGACAGGGGCACCTGCAGTTCCCTCTGCCTCTGAGTGACAGCCCAGCCCAGTGGGTGCCCCTCTGAGTGACAGCCCAGCCCAGTGGGTGCCCCTCTGAGTGACAGCTCAGCCCAGTGGGGGCCCCTCTGAGTGACAGAGATCACAGCAGCCCAGTGGGGGCCCCTCTGAGTGACAGGGCTCACAGCATCCCAGCCCAGTGGGGGGCGGGGGGGCGGGAGGAGGGCAGGCCAGCAGCCCGGTGCCCGAGGGCGGAAGCCACACGGTACCTGTGAGCGGGAAACACTTGCTTCCAAAACACTGCTGATGGTCTCGGGTGAGAGGCGGGCAGCCTGAAGGGCCTCGGTGAAGGCGGTGACGTTCTTCACCAGATCTTTCACCGGCACACCTGAGAAACGGCGGTGGGAGAGGCGGCACAGTGCCGAGCGCCGGCTGTTACTGACGCAGGATGCGATGCAGACGCCCGGCGAGGCCCGTTTCCTTCCACGGCCGCAGCCACAGCCGCACGAACACCACACGGTCTCCCTGACCGAGGCCTGAGCCCCGCCCGCTCCTCGGAGACGCGGCTCACGGAGCCCAGCAGCCCCGGCTCGGCGTGCGGCTCCCGCCGAGACCTGCGTGTTTTGGATTTCCTCCGGGAGAGGTGTCCTCAGCACCTCAGGCCTGCCTCCCCTCCACGTATCTTCTACCCACCTCTTTCCACAGAGCAGGGCCGTGCTGGACTGCGGCGGCCCCCGGCCCCGACACCAACGCCACGGCCGCCTGTGACCTGCCAGAGAGGGGCCCGCAGGCCCAGCGCTGGCCCGGGAGCCGGCGGGTGCGGCAGCAGAGCTGAGGACCCCACTCCTTAACCCCAAACCCCTCACGACAGCTGAGCTCTGAGCAGTTATTAATCTCAGCGTGACTTTTCCTTTCTATGTTTTTTTTTTTAATATATTTTATTGATTTTTCACAGAGAGGAAGGGGGAGGGATAGAAAGTCAGAAACATCGATGAGAGAGAAACATCCATCAGCTGCCTCTTGCATGCCCCCCACTGGGGATGTGCTCACAGCCAATGTCCATGCCCCACCGACCGGAATCGAACCTGGGACCCTTCAGTCCGCAGGCCGACGCTCTATCCACTGAGCCACACCGTGCCTTTCTATGTTTTATTTTCGTAATATTTAAAAAATATATTCTACTAGAGACCCGTTGCAGGAAGATTCCTGCAAGAGTAGAGCTTCCTGAGGCCTGAGCAAAGCTCCCTCCCTTCCCTGCTGCCTCCCTCACTCCCATCTCCTCTGCCTCGCTCCCTCCCTTCTCCCCAGCCCCGCTTGCTTACTTCTCTGCGGCTTTGCTCCCTTCCACAGTGCTTGGCTTCCTCCTACACCTTCTTCTGTGTGTGGGTATGCAAATTAACCGCCATCTCGGTTGGGTTCATTTGCATACTCACTCTGATTAGCTTTGTGGGCGTGGGTTGATAGGAGGTACAGTCCATTTGCATATTCCTTTTTTATGATATAGGATTGATTTTTTACAGAGAGGAAGGGAGAGGGATAGAAAGTCAGAAACATCGATGAGAGAGAAACATCGATCAGCCGCCTCCTGCACACCCCCTGCTGGAGATGTGCCCACAACCACGGTCCATTCCTTTGACAAGAATTGAACCCGGGACCTTTCAGTCCCCAGGCCGACGCTCTATCCACTGAGCCACACCAGTTTCGGCTCTTTTGATAATATTTTTGTGTGAGGAGCTACACTTCGTTTTAATCACGCAAACTTGGAAGGACCACACACTTACCCACAGTTGCTGTGAAATTGCTAAGGGAAGTCATCGTCGAGTTTCCAGGAAACAAGATCTTTTCGAGCCTTTGGGCCAACCTGAAACGGCAGGAAATTAAAGCTGGTTACACCAGCCGCTCCAACAGAGGCAGTGGGCGGAGGGGGCGGGGGGGGGGGTTGGGGGAGGTGCCGCCTGGCCTGGGGGGGGCGTGACCCCGAGATGGAGCCTCCACAGGTCCTCCCGCCAGCAGGCATGTCTCCGGACACTGTGTGGGCACCCCTCGGGGACCCTGCGCCCCAGGCCTTGTAGCAGGGCCCCCGGGGCGTGGTGAGTCTGGGGGATGAGGGTGCACGTTGCCCTGGCTGGGTGGTTCAGTGGTTGGAGCATCGCCCTGTGCACAGAGGGGCGGTGGGTTTGGCGCCAGGCAGGACACACCCGCGTTGTGGGCTCAGCCCCCCGTCAGGGTGCATGTGGGAGGCGACCAACTGCTGTTTCTCTCCCACATCGACGTTTCTCTCCCTCCCTCCCTCCGTCTTCCTCTCTCTCTGCAGCCAGGAGGTGTGTCCCGCGGGGAGGGTTGAAAACGAAGGGGTGGATGGAACACGGGATGTCTCAGGAGTTAAGACACCAACGAGTCGGAAGAACGCATCTCTCCAGCGGCATCCAAAGGGCCAGGTCCCCCCCACCCCCGCCCGGGGGTTTATACTGGAGAACAAAAGACAGAATGAATCACCGAGAGGCAGGGGTCTGGGAGCCGCTGGCTAGAGTGCCGGGTCTCGGCGTCGATCCAGGCCCTCGACCGCCACAGCCTGGGAGCCAGCGCTGCCCTCGGCTCCCACAACGTAAAGCGGAGCCGTCACAGCCCGACGGGCCCAGGAGACTCGGGCGCCTCTGTGAGCCTGCGGCCCGCGCTGCCGTCTGCCATCCACCCCCGGGAGACGCGAGGCAGCGCCTTCCGGAAGGGCCCACGGACACACATGTGCAGGGGCCCACGGACACACGTGTGCAGGGGCCCACAGACACACATGTGCAGGGGCCCACAGACAAATGTGTGCAGAGGCCCACGGACATACGTGTGTAGGGGCCCACAGACATACATGTGCAGGCGCTGCGGGGTCCAGTCCCCCGCAGGTGGACGCGCACAGACCCCAGCAGCGAGGGTCTCCAGGTGGCTCCGGAAGCGCTCCAGAGTGCGGGAGAAGTTCCTGCAGAGCCCCTCATAGTCCCGCTGGAGGGGCACGGACCACGCCTGCTCCAGAGCCTAGAACACAGCAGCCAGAGTCCGGTCCGGGGTCCAGGCCTGAGCCCAGGGGGTGGGCGGTTCCAGCTCGTTTTCCCGGAACCAGAGCAGCTGTGAGGAGCCCGCAGCCCCGAGAGCACAGCTGGAGGAAGACACGGCCCTGGGCTCACCTCCAATTCACAAGTGGTTACTACATGCAGCCCCGACTTCCCCCACCACAGTGCGCCACACCTCAGCAATGCACGCCCTCAGCGAGCTGGGGGACCCACACTGCTCCCACACCACCATGCACGCCCTCAGCAAACTCAGGGTGCTCACTCTGCTCCCACACCACAGCACCAGCAAGCTGCACGGGCCACCCCCATGGACATGAAACTTGGAAACAGGAAAAACAGCCCACCTGGTAGAGGTCGTGCAGCACAGGGACCCCCCGCAGGGCAGACCCCAGGAGCTGCCTCCTCCCCGCTGGCCTGCAGCTCCGAGCAACACACGGGGTGTTGCGGGCCGAGGACAGGTCTTCTGCCGGGGGACACAGAGAGGGGTGACTAAACATTTTCCCCGGGAGCAGCTGCTCTCCCGGTGCCGCTTCTTAAAGACTCAGAGATACAAACTCAGAGATGTCTTCGGTCATCACGTGAACATGGGACACGAGGGCAGAGCTGCAGCTTTTGGGTCCCAAATGCACCTGGTTACCCAGCTTTCCTGGCCCTACCCGATGGGCAGAACGTGTTCCCCACAGGGGTCCTCTTCCTCACCCTCTGGGGACGGTACTGACGCCCTCTGAGCTCCCCTCCTCATCCCTCCGCTTTCTCTGAAATCCGCTTCTCGCCCCATCCCCCATTTTCTCTGCTCTCTCACTTCTCTCCTCATGCCCCTTTTTCTTTGATTTCTCACTCCTCACCGCATTGTCTCCATATTCTCTGACCTGTCTCTCCTTGCCTCATTCTTTCCATTTTCTCCAACATCTAGCTTCTCTCCCATTCAATTTAATCAGCAAAAATTCAAAACCATGACTCAGCAGAAATCAACACCATGGGTCGGGGTTAGGGGATTAGGATTAGGGCTAGGGTTGGCATTACAGTTAAGGTTAGGGTTAGGGTTTAGTGCTAGGGTTGAGACCAGGATTTAGGATCGGGGTTAGGGTTCAGGGTCAGTGTTAAGGCTTAGGGTTAGGGCTTTGGGTTTAGGATTTAGGACTAGTGCTAGGGGCTAGGAGCTAGGGTTTAGGGTTAAGGTTCTCACCTGCCGTCCCTGAGCAGGGATGGCAGTGCCTTTCAGTCTCAAAAGGAAGGCCGGTGACACACGGATCAAGGGCAGGACATCCAGCCTGCGTACTCACAGGCCACACCCGAAAATCTGCCCCCACCTCACATCCTCACAGCCATCCTCCTCCGGACAGCACGGCTGAGTCTCCCCCCAGCGCTCCCTGCACCGCCTTTCCCCACCGAGCTGGGCTCTTCCTAAAGGGAGGTGCTGCTATGGCTCCTCCGAAGGCTCGGGTCATATCTAGGGCCTCCCTGAGCCCCTCCCTGCCCCCCAGCTCACTCCCCACGCTCCCTCTCCCACAGTCCCCTGCACCGCCTGCGCCTCGCTGCCTCCTGTCCGGCTCGCCTTCCGGGGCTCGGCCTCAGACGCCTGCATGTCCCGACAGAGCCTTGCACCCCTGCCCTGACTGTGCGGACCTCCCGGGGCTCATCCGAGCTGCCCGGACCACCCCCCCCCCCCCCCCCGTCCCCGCACCACACGCTGGGCCACACTGTGCAGGGCTGCGCTCACATCTCGTCCGGGTCCCTGTCCCCACGCAGTCATTTCTCACATAACTCGAGTATTCGATCGGGGAGGAAAGCTTAACTCAGCAGCGTGCAAGTAGCTACTTTCTGTCCAGGAGGAAAGGAACTGGGCCGACTGGTTCCCTGGGTGCTGGGGGCGCAGCCGTGCCCACTGGGACCCCTCCCAGCCCAAACCCTACAGGTGCCTTCTCTGGGCCCGTCGCCGCCCTCCGGCTCTGCAGGGTGCCGCGGCAGATGGACAGGGAAAGGAGAGTGACGGGGTGTCTGTCAGGCAGGCTTGCAGGTGACCGACGTGAGTTTTCTTGTTGTGAGACGTAAAAACTCAAAACCAATGTGCTGTTACTAACGGCATGTCAAGTATGCTATATTAATTTAGCAGCCGCAGCGCAGAACGACAAGATACATACACATTCGGGTATTAATGAGCGTTACGTCCCTCTCACTGCCGCCCTGCTGGCTGACTGGGATGTCAAAATAATGGCGCCCGCAGCGGGGTGGCCCCAGAGAGCCGGATAAGCAGACGGAGCAGCAACAAGCAGAGCTCCCCGCACAGCCTCCCCCCGGGGGGCGCGCTCGGCTCTGGGTGCGTCTGGGCACCGATGGGCTGCCAGTTCTAACACCTCTGCCCGGAAACAGGACCTTTGGGAAGACAGCCCTCCGTGAGCAGTGGGTTCCCTGGGAGACGGCCTGCATTTCCGCAGCAGCAGCACTAAGGGGAGAGTCGCCGAAATCCCAGGAAAGGACGTGGCAGGCGGGCAGGACCTCCGTGGACCAGTCACCTCATTTACAACCTGAGTGTTCAGCCATTGGCTGCCTGCGGACGGGTGCTCGGAGGGTGGAGACGGTGGAGCGAGCGCAGACCTGCCCTCGGGGAAAGCACACGGCAGCAGGAGAGCCTGCAACACGGGCACCAAGTGCCCTGCCTCGGGGGAACGCGTGGGTCACGCGTGGGAGAAGGGGGCAGGGGATGTGCACACGGTGCAGGCGTGGCTGCCGCCTCCAGGAAACACGACTGGCAGAGGAGGGAGCGGCACAGAGACGCACGTGGCCCTGCATCGGGCAGAGGCGTGCTGGAGGCCCCGGCCAGGAGGGGTGGAGGCGGGCCTCCCCGCCTGTCACTCTCAGAGACTCAGGGGCATCCGCGTCTCACCGACAGCAGCTGGACCGGACCCACCTGTGAGCGCGAGCAGCAGGCGCAGAACCAGCGTCCTCCATCTCTGCAGGGGTTGCAGAGGCTGCTGGGGGTCCCCACACATCCTGGCGAAGCGCAGGAGAGAAAGGCCATTAGAGGTGAGGGTTTAGCAGAAACCGGTGTGGCTCAGCAGATAGAGCGTCGGCCTGTGGACTGAAGGGTCCTGGGTTCGATTCCGGTCAAGGGCATGTACTTTGGCTGCGGGCACATCCCCAGTGGGGAGTGTGCAGGAGGCAGCTGATGGATGTTTCTCTCTCACCGATGTTTCTGACTTGCTGTCCCTCTCCCTTCCTCTCTGTAGTGAGCATGTGCAGGAGGCCACCTGAGGGTGAGGGTGTTTGAGAAGGGCCCGCATCCTGGGTTTCAGATTTTACGTCGCTGACATCTGTTTAGAGACAAACAATAACATTTGTTTCCTGTTTAATGACCAGGGCTGGGAATTGAACCCGCAACCCAGATACATGCCCTTGACCAGAAATTGAACATGAGACCCTTTTGTGCATTGGCTGATGCTCTAACCACTTGAGCAACACCAGCCAGAGCTCCAAGTAATTATTTGGTAACTAGAGGCCTGGTGCACAAAATTTGTGCACTTGTTGGGGGGGTGCGGGGAGTCTCTCAGCCTGACCTTCAGCCTCTAGCAGTCCAGGAGCCCTCGGGGGATGTCTGGGTGACACTGAGTCAGGAGAGGCTCCCACCACCCGCTCGCCAGCCATCTGGCTGAGCAGAGCTCCCCCTGGGGGAGCAGACTGACCACCAGGGGGGCAGCTCCTGCGTGGAGTGTCGGCCCCCCTGGTGGTCAGTGCATGTCATAGCAACCAGTTGCTCGCTGTCCAGTGGATTTGCATATTAGCCGTTTATTATATAGAACAGAATAAGAAAAATTCCAGAGCGATGTCATCCCACAGCTAGCATTTCTGTATCTCCACCTGCCCCTCGTGTTTCTATATAATGGGGTTTCTTACACTTTGCCCCATCTTACACTTTGGGTCTCACATCAGTGTTTCTCTCTCTCTCTCACCCTCCCTCAATCCCTCCGTTCTATTCTAAAAACCAATGGGGAAGCCAAGACCGGTTTGGCTCAGCGGATAGAGCGTCAGACTGCGGACTGAAGGGGTCCCGGGTTCAATTTCGGCAAGGGCATGTACCTTGACTGCGGGCACATCGCCAGTAGGGGGCGTGCAAGAGGCAGCTGATGGATGTTTCTCTCTCATCGATGTTTCTGACTTTCTATCCCTCTCCCTTCCTCTCTGTAAAAAATCGATAAAATATATTTTTTAAAAATCAATAGGGAAACGCCGTTGGGTGAGGATTTAAAAATAAAACTCAGAGGTGCCTATAGTTCCCTTTAAAAAGTGAGGAGGAGACGCCCACACGTGTAATGCGTTATACGTTCCCGGTGTCTTACCTCAGGACAGCCTGGAGGCCATGCTCAGGGGGGACCGGGTTTGCGAACAGACCGGGCAGGAAGACTAGGAATTCCCAGAGCGGGGGCTGCTGGTGAAGGCTCTCCAATGTCGCTATCACCTCCTCCGTCTTGTTGAGGTCTCCCTGACAGGAAAAGAAGCCACAGGTTGTCTCTCTGCTTTTGTTCATCAATTCAAAGACGGGGTGACGTGTAAGAAACCAGAACCTCCAGGGACAGAGACTGGGCTGATACGTCCTGGTGCTTTGGGCAGTAAGATGTAAAAATAGCCGAGACCGGTGTGGCTCAGTGGATAGAGCGTCGGCCTGCGGACTGAAGGGTCCCGGGTTCGATTCCGGTCAAGGGCATGTACCTTGGCTGCGGGCACATCCCCAGTAGGGGGCGTGCAGGAGGCAGCTGATGGATGTTTCTCTCTCATCGATGTTTCTGACTTTCTATCCCTCTCCCTTCCGCTCTGTAAAAAATCAATAAAATATATTTTTTTAAAAAGATGTAAAAAACGGCTGTGAGGCTGGGCTTCCGCAGGCTATTGCTGAAGATAAAATCAGGAGGTTAAAACCACGCGTTCAGCCTAACCGTTACGCCTCTGAAGACCGTGTTCCAAACTTCCGGCGCAGTACTCACTGGGAAGAAGCTGGAGCCACAGGGAGATCCTGCAATGGAGAAGATTTCAGACCTGTTAGTTCCGCCAGATTTAGGAAATAAAAACATACTTAAACTAAACAAATTGTTGTTTGCCTGGAATTCAAATTTAGCTGAATGTCCTGCATTTTACCTGGCAACCTGGATGGGGTTGTGCTAAAAAGATGGGGGGTTGGGGGAGATGCGAGAATAGGATCACTGTGACCCCAACGTATTGATGAATGTACAGGCAATAACTCAGCTACGTCAAGGCAGGCAACTACCTGTCCCCCACCCTTGAGGTCCAAGCATAAAGGATCATAATTGGAGTGTGATGAACATAGAAAAACCCATCCAAGTCTACCAGGAGGAGGAGCCAAGTGATCAAGGGGTGTGTCTGTATGTGTGTGTCTGTGTATGTATGTGTGTGTCTTGTGTCTGTATGTGTCTGTGTGTATGTGTGTGTGTCTGTGTATGTATATGTGTGTCTGTGTCTGTGTGTGTCTTGTGTTTGTGTGTGTGTCTGTGTGTGTCTTGTGTCTGTGTGTGTGTCTGTATGTATGTGTGTGTGTCTGTGTGTCTGTGTGTGTCTGTGTATGTATGTGTGTCTGTGTATGTATATGTGTGTCTGTATATGTATGTGTGTCTGTGTGTGTATATGTGTGTCTGTGTATGTATGTGTGTCTGTGTATGTATATGTGTGTCTGTGTGTGTCTTGTGTCTGTGTGTCTGTGTGTGTGAGTGTGTATGTGTATGTGTCTGTGTGTGTGTGCATTTGTGTCTGTATGTGTGTGTGTGAGTGTGTATGTGTGTGTGTGAGTGTGTGTGTGTGTGTGTGTGTGTGCAAGACAGGATCGGGTTTAAAAACAGGAAGCGGGGATGAGAAAGGAAGCACGCCACAGAAGAGAGAGGACAGAGAATGCAGGGGGTCCTCAGAGAGAAGCAAGAGGAGCTGCAGCCGCTCCGAAGGTTGTGCCCAGTTGCCATCCCCGGGGGAGGTGGCGGGACTCTCCTGGCCCCCCACACCCTCTCTGGGTGCTGGGCCTCATCTGGGGAGGGTGAGCCTATTCCGAGGTGAGCCGGGACCACCCGCACCGTGCGGGCTGTCATGTGACCGGGACTGACCGCCCTGCCCAAGCCCGGCTCCGGGTGAGATGCGGCATGAGATTCACTGGCCTGGATCCGTGGCTCGCTCCGCCCAGAGCTGCTGTAAGTCGGCTGCCCTGTCCATCACTTCCCGCACGCCGTCGGCCACGGCCTGCATCTCCCGCAGGAAGACGAGGTCGGGGATCTCCTGATGGGCGGCTGGGGCTCTGGACCTGGACCAAGTGCAGGCAAGCAGAGTGAGGCCCAGGCAGGACGCTCGCTGGGGAAGCGCCCGGGGCGTTTTCTAAGGTCCCAGAGGCCAAACACCAAGTCGTTTCCACCTCCACCGGCTGCCTGTCATCCAGAACGGAAACCTGTGTTTTCAAAACCTCTCCCATTTAAAATTAGAACGGCGCCCTCAATCCCTGCATTATCTGTGAAGTGTGACCATCTTATATGTTTACAAATGACCTGGTGCATGAAATCCGTGCACATTAAAAGGGGATTCATTAGAGGAAATAATTTAATATTGCTATTTGCCCTTTCACTATAGTAGAAGTGTCAGAGATGAAAGAAAATTAGTAAAATGTATAGGAAAACCTTCCTCCTGTCAGAGTCTAGGGTTCAGAGTCAAGTCCCTGCCCACCCACATGCACCTCAAAATCATGTGAGACCTAGACCCAGCCACACCACCCGCCCCCCCCCCCCCCCAATTGGGCTAGATCCAGACCTGGCCAGTCCCACCCCTGAGGCTATGCCCCCTAACGGGCAGGGGGGCATAGCCTCAGGTCCCCTGGCCTGGCACCAGGACGGGGAGCATGGCCTGAGGTCCCCTGTCAAGCCTCACCAAGCAGGGGGGCACAGCCACAGGTCCCTCAGCCCAGCACTGGGTTGGGGGCACAGCCACAGGTCCCCAGTCAAGCCCCACTGGGTGGGGGACACAGCCTGAGGTCCCCTGTCAAGCCCAGCCAGGCAGGAGGGCACAACATCAGGTCCCCTGGCCCAGTGCTGGGGTGTGGGTGTGGCCTGAGGTCCCCTGTCAAACCTCACCTGGTGGGGGGCATGGCCTGAGGTTCCCCAGCCTGGTGCTGGGGCAGGAGGAGCAGCCTGAGGTCCCCTAGTCCAGCATCAGGATGGAAAGTGCACCTTTAGGTCCCCTGTAAAGACCTGCCGGGTGGGGGGGTGCAGCCTGAGGTCCCCTGTCAAGCCCCACAGGGGTGGGGAGGGCATAGCCTCAGGTCCCTGCTGATTGCTCCTTAAGGCTCCTGATGGGAACTTGGCCTCAGCTGTGGTTGCAGCCATTTTTGTGATGGAGTTACGGTCAATTAGCATAATCCCTCTTTATTAGATAGGATTAGTCACTTTTTTTTCTCTCATTTCTTTTTCACATGTTCTCAGCACGCCCTGTGCCAGGTGCTGGGAAAAAAGCCACAGGGAATGGAGCAGGCCCCCCGTGCTGGGTGCGGAGGAGACAGGGGTGAGTCTGCAGATGGGCCCGTGACTGGGCTGCAGTAAGCGGCAGGAGGAGGTCAGCGAGGTCTGACAAGGCGGGCGTGGGGGTGGGGCAGAGACTGCGCTCACGGGGGGCCTGGGAGGAGGGGGTGTTGGGCTGAATCCTGAACAAAATAAAATGGTTGCCAATGGGAAGAAGTGGGGGTTACGGGCTGGTCAGAGACTATCAGAGACCCAGAGGTTGGGAACGGTGAGCTAAGGGTGTGTGGGGGGGGGGAGGGAGAGGAGGTGGGGGAGAGAGGGAGAAGGTAGGGAAGGGAGGGAGAGAGAGAGAGAGAGAGAGGAGGTGGGGGAGAGAGGGAGAAGGTAGGAAAGGGAGGGAGAGAGAGAGAGGAGGGGAAGAGAGGGAGAAGGGAGGGAGAGAGAAAGGAGGTGGGGGAGAGAGGGAGAAGGGAGGGAGAGAGAGAGAGGAGGTGGGGGAGAGAAGGAGAAGGAAGGGAAAGGAGGGAGAGAGAGGAGTGGGTGGGGGAGAGAGGGAGAAGGAAGGGAGAGAGAGAGAGAGACAGGAGGTGGGGAGGGAGGGAGAGAGAGAGAGAGGAGGTAGGGGAGAGAGGGAGAAGGGAGGGAGAGAGAGAAAGAGGAGGTAGGGGAGAGAGGGAGAAGGGAGGGAAAGGAGGGAGAGAGAGGAGTGGGTGGGGGAGAGAGGGAGAAGGGAGGGAGAGAGAGACAGGAGGTGGGGGAGGGAAGGAGAGAGAAAGAGGAGGTAGGGGAGAGAGGGAGAAGGGAGGGAAAGGAGGGAGAGAGAAGAGTGGGTGGGGGAGAAAGGGAGAAGGGTGGGGGAGAGAGAGAGAGGAGGTGGGGGAGAGACGGAGAAGGGAGGGAGAGGGAGAAAGAGGAGGTAGGGGAGAGAGGGAGAAGGGAGGGAAAGGAGGGAGCGAGAGGAGTAGGTGGGGGAGAAAGGGAGAAGGGAGGGGGAGAGAGAGAGGAGGTGGGGGAGAGAGAGAGAAGGGAGGGAAAAGAGGGAGAGAGAGGGAAAAGGGAGGGAGAGAGGGGGGAGAGAGAGGATGGAAGAAGGGAGAGAGAGGAAGAGAGAGAGAGAGAGAGAGAGAGAGAGAGAGAGAGAGAGAGAGAGAGAGAGAGAGAAAGAGAGGGACTGTGAACTGGAGGGCCCAGGAGGCCCCGGAGCTGAGCCTGGTTCTGGCCTCTCAAGGCGGCGAAAGGGCTGGGAGGAGCAGGCAGGACAGCGGAGAGCAGAAGGAACAGGCTGGAGACACGGCTGGGGCAGGGGACGAGGCTCCCTTCTCGGCCCCTGAACTAGTGACGACACCGTCCTCCAGGCCAGGATCCGGCCACAGAAGAACACAGCAAACTCCCAACAGGAGAGGAACACGCGGCCGGACAGGAGAGGCGGGGGCAGAACTGACCGCCCATGGTGACGAAGACTAGACATACAGGAGACATCAACTGCTTGGGGCAGACTCGGCAGAATGTGTGTGAAACGGAAGAGTACAGAAACACTGCTGAGAGAATGTCAAGAGAAGGGGCCGGAACGGAGGAGGGAATGCTCCTGGGCGGGGAGACTCACTGCTCTGGCCCCATCCCCACGGTTGTGGGTTCGAGCCCTGCTCAGGGCACATGTACTAGTAAGATCCAACCAATAAATGCATAAACAAGTGGAACAACAAATCAGTGTTTCTCTCTCTCCCATTCCTCTTTCTTTCTAAAATCAATAAATAAAAATTTAAACAAATTTTTTAAAGACTCAATGTTGTTCAAATATCAACTTTCCCCCCAACTCCTCCACAGATGAAACGGAGTCCCCGGCTGGACAGCCACATGCACAAGATGGACCCCTCGCTCACGCCAGACACAAAGGTCAACTCAAATGGCCCACAGACCCCAACCAAAATCCAAACGGCCAAGCTGGTAGAGGGAACAGGAGTGAGTCTTTATGATCGGGGTCACGGCTCCTGCAACGCCTTCAGCTGTGACATTGAACACACAAGCCACATAGAAAAACAGACACCTGAGACTTCATCAAAACGAAAATCTGCTTTGCCCTAGCTGGTGTTGCTCAGTGGAGAGAGCGTCGGCCTGCGGACGGAAGGGTCCCAGGTTTGATTCCGCTCAAGGGCATGTATCTTGGTTGCAGGCACATCCCCAGTAGGGGGTGTGCAGGAGGCAGCTGATCAATGTTTCTAACTCCCTCTCCCTCTCCCTCCCTCTCCATTCCTTTCTGTAAAAAATTAATAAAATATATATTTTTTTTAAAAAAAACTGCTTCCATGGGTACAGCTGAAGAAGTGAAGAGACAGCCAATGAGGGAAAATGCATGCAAATCAGACACCTCTCAGGGAAGCACTCCCTGAACAAAACTGGTGCAAACAGGAAACACGTTTTATTGGGGAGAAATTTACAAACAAAAAGAGAGAAGACACAGGGTTTCCATGTCCTCATGTACACAGAGGGGGGCCGTGGAGATGGCCGGGGACCACCCAGGGGAGGGGCCAGCCCGCAGAGCTGAGGCCGAGAAGGGAACAATGTGAGGGGACCCGGGTGCACCACTCACACGGGTAACTCCTCCTGACCTCGGTCTCCAACGGCCAGCGTCCTCGGCATCAGAAAAGCCTTTTTATTTTTTTTAATATATTTTATTGATTTTTTACAGAGAGGAAGGGAGAGGGATAGAGAGTTAGAAACATCGATCAGCTGCCTCCTGCACGCCCCCCAGTAGGGATGTGCCTGCAGCCAAGATACATGTCCTTCACCGGAATCGAACCCGGGACCTTTCAGTCCACAGGCCGATGCTCTATCCACTGAGCCAAACCGGTCTCGGCTGAAATCAATTTTTTTAAAAAAAAGGATTAAATTCTTAGCCGCTTTGAGTGGAGAAAGATGATCCTGCTCCTTGCAAAGAAGCTGGGCCCTGGGGTGGGGGAAATGAGGAAAGAGAGGCTGAGGGATGAAGTGAGAAATACAACCGAGTCACCACAGTCAAGATAAAATAAGTCCCTACAACCAAGTCGGCTGAGG